>CM067311.1:29493989-29936302 GCA_034231615.1 Meghimatium bilineatum | reverse complement strand
TATATATATATATTATATATATATATATATATATTATATATATATATATATATATATAATATATATATATATATATATATATATATATATATATATATATATATATATATATTATATATATATATATATATTATATATATATATTATATATATATATATATATATAATATATATTTTCTATGTGTGTGAATGTTCATGTTATTGCTTTTTATTTATGTAAGAAAATGTTTATTTTTATATGAGTGCTTGTTTATGTTAATGCATGTAACTCCATTCTGTGTCAATATGTACGCCTATTCTTGTGTGAGCCCTCACTTGAGTGTGGATACATTTGCATGCTTGGGCATTTTGTGTGTATCTTTCATACATCTATGTTTCAATTTTGTTTTGTTTTATATGTATTTCTTATCTATTGTTGTTTGTATATATATATATGTGTGTGTGGTGGATGTATATATATATGTGTGTGTGTGTGGATATATATATATATGTCTATGTCTATATTTAATTGCGTATCTGTTCCATGCTCTGTCAAATGCTGATCCCTCTTGTATAGTTCTATAGTCTCTACTTCTAATGTTAGCCCTCCTGCGACCAATATCTTACTCTTTCCTCTCCAAACAACCAACCCCCTCCCTCTTACCACCTAGTCATTACTCATCAATAGTGCACACAAAAATATATCCGTATATTGATAGCACACATTTTCTTCTTTTACTGAACATGCTTTTTCACAACCGGTACTGGGTTATGTTTCTGTGTAAGTGAAACATGGCCTGATTAAACTCGGTTATCAATGTTGTGTGGTTTTATTTAGTGTACCGTAAACATTATTAGTTTCTTTAAAAAGGTCCTTTTTGGACATATATGTTGAAAATTTCCAGTTTTGTTTTACTGCATGTTTTTTATCTACTTTTTTTATCTATATTTATTCATAGTTAGGTTTTTCTAGTAACCTGTTCAATTAATTTTGCATTACCATTTGAATATTGTAACATCTGATCTTTAGATAGGCTATTAATAAATTATATTGAATAGATAATAGGGGCCTATACCTTAAACCATTGAGTGACTTTTTTGTAATAGTCTGTGAATGCATTCCATCCTGAAATGGTGAAGAACATAAATGAGCGATCAACAACCTTGAGATACTATGTTGCTGAAGTTCTTAGTGGGCTTCAGACTGTTGCTGAAATTCTATCAACTAAGAAAGTAAGTTTTTTAGTTATTATTATTATAACTTGAATTATTCCAGATGTGACTATCATTAACACTTTTGTGATTTCATTCTTATTTTTTAAAGTTGAACTAAATTACTCTTTAATAGTAGAACAATTTCATCCACATGTTCTTTTGAAATTTGATCATGTTTTATCATAATATTGATAAATAGTGTGTATATTGATGTTGTTGGAAAGGAAAATGGTCATAGAAAATCAAAGTATCAGTAAATTGTTGAACATTTCTTATTCAAAAGAATAATTACAATTTGTAAAATAAAATAATTATTAGTAGCTTATAGGCCCTAATTTTTCTATAAAAGATATTGTAGTTTACCTAAATTTTCTATAGCTTGAGGTGTTCCTGTCAAGTTTTCAGGTTCAAAAGGGGGGTTCAAAAATCATAGAGGATTGACTTCACTGTGCTCAATTCCCATATATAGTCCATCACTCTCAACGATGCAGCATGCCGCCTGCTGATAGTGCCATTCATAGCACGTAACTTCGTAGTACTATTCATCGCACGTAACTCCGTAGCTTATATACACAGATGGATCATTGATTAGACATTTTCGTAATGCTTGCACCTTCACAGCTCAGTGTGCAGGAAAAAGTGTTACGGAAGAAAGTGAAGCTTTTACTGCGACTACAAGTAGTATGACTATGGAAATCATGGCGGTGACTATGACATTAAAATGGGTCAGCTCACGGAAGGCTGTACAAATTTGAAGGTATTCTCACATGTAGCAGTAAAGAATTGGGTAAACCAAATTTTATTTTATCCATACCTGTCAACACGTTGAGATCGAAAACCATAAAAAAAAAAAAGTTAGGAAAAATCGTAATTGAGCATGAAAAACCATAAAATCATACACAATGGTGAGGGGGGCCCCATCCGCAAAAAAAGGTCATTTGGGTTTTTTTTTAACGGGTAGTTTGCCTTTGTTTAATATAGACAGTCATAGTGTGGGGAAATTATAAAACACAAAGACTAGGCCTATGTGTCTTTCTGTAACTTTAATAAAAAAAAAAGAAATATGAAAAACATAATTAATACAGAGAATGTATGCTTAGTTCCATTTGAAACTATAACAACTTGTTGGAGTGCTCTATAAAGCGTTTGACTATAATTTCAACTATCTATGAATAGCGCACATATTGCATTTATGATCAGCGGAGATCGTGCATCTATGACCGGCAGAGATTGTGCAACTATGACCGGCAGAGATTGTGCAACTATGACCGGCGAAGATTGTGCACCTATGACCGGTGGAGAACGTGCATCTATGAATAGCGGAGATTGTGCATCGGATATCGGCGGAGGTCGTACAACTATGACCCGTGGAGATTGTGCAGCTCTAACTGGCAGGGATCGTGCATCTATGAATAGCGGAGATCGTGCATCTGTGAATAGCGGAGAATGTGCATCTATTATCGCCGGACACCATACAACTATGACTCGTGGAAATTTTGCACCTGTGATCGGAAGGGATCGTGCATCTATAACTGCGACGGCTTCATTTTCAGTCAGCGGCATCATTTTCCATTTGTAATTACTAAAAAGAAACAACGTGACAATAAAATATTGGTTTAAGATAAGTCTAAAGATCAGATTTAGGCCTACATAAACAAATAACATATTCTATTATTTAACTATAGGCCTACCTACACTACCTAGGTCTAGGAGGCAAACAAAAACTTACAATATATATAAATTAAATGATATATATAGTAGGCCTAGAAACAAACTACATGTGTTACTAGTATTTGTGTACTGTAGATACACTGAGTAACACTGTCAATGCATGTGGACAAAAATTCTCAAATTTCGGTATAAAGACAATGTCCCCTGCACAGAGAATAATTAAAGTACTGGGTAGTGTGTTAAAAGCATTGTTTGCAACAATACTTCGCCCAAAGACCAGATCGAATAAAACCCGCAAACGACACTATTGCGCACGAATCACTGTTGCCACTAAAATATATACTAAAATATCAGTGTCACCACTAACTAAATTTAGTTTAAAAAAAACCCAAAACGTACAGAACTGCAGAAATTCACGTAAAAACCCATAAATGCCGGTGTATGCCCGTAAAACCGTACAGCTTGGAAGAAACCGTAAAAATTACAGGAATTTACGGGCAGTTGACAGGTATGTTTATCCAACCATAAAGTATAAATTGATCAAATTATAACTGATGGTAACTTAAATATTTATTATTTGTGCAGTAGAGCTTCTTTAAATAGTCAATATATAGATTTCTGGAATGGATAGAATGGAACTACGCGTGGACAGAGAAATAAGTGCGGCGATAGACGGCACATTGCTGAGAAGAGATAAAGAAGACTTAATGAAGGCAGTAATAAATTCATTTCAGGATAAAGATGATGTCAATGAGGCTGAGAACGTACGCATACAGAGAATGTTCGAAATGGGAGTATCTAGAGGTGAGGGAAGGAAAAGTAATTTTTTTGAAAAGTCCAGAAGATCACATAATCAACACCTGACTGGGACTCTGAGTCTACATACACTGGGATGGCTGCTGGAGCGGAGGGTAGATCACTTATAGGAATGTCCCGCGTGCTGTGAAGCCAGTTTCTAATCAAGAATCAAGATAAATCAATATAGTTCAGGCAGATTTTAGACAGAACAGAGGTACTAGAGATCTCATCTTCAATATGAGAAATATAATAGGGAAGTGCAGAGAGTTACATGCAGACATATACACCTGTTTCATAGACTACTCAAAGGTCTTTGAGTGCATGACACACCAGAAATTATGGAACCTAACGAAAATCATGGGCTTCCCACACCATCTCTTACTACTCATTAAAATGCCTTATCAGGAACAACCTGCTTCTCTCTGTCTCACTGGAGAAACATCTGACTGGCCTGAGGTCCTAAAAGAAGATCGATAAGACAAATTCTTTGTCGATGTTAACAACAAAGGCCAAACTTCACAATCAAGATACCAGCCTCCAAAATACTTAACAACAAAACATAAGAGACAACTGGTTACAACAGTGATGAGATGTCTGAGAAAAGCCACAGGAGTGACCAGAAGACACAGAATTAGAAACGATGTCATAAGAGAAAGAGTGGGTGTCATATCAATTCTACAATACATACAAAACCAACAGATACAATGATTTGGTAATCTGGAAAGAATGCAGTGTGATTCATTATTTTATTTAGCATATATGAAGAGAGGAGAAGCAGAAAGAAGAGTCAAGGGTAGACCTAGAGTATGCTGAATCGACAACATCAAAGAGACATTACACGAACTCCAAATAACATTATCTGAAGCTGCCAGAAAAGCGAGAACTAGAACATTGTATCTCCCTCGACACCCGTAAAGGGTAAAAGAGGAAGAAAAGAAGAAGAAGAAAAAAGAAGATAGACAAAGATGTATCCTCTCACTACAACTGTTCAACATATATGCAGAAAACATCATGCAAAATGTATGAGAAGGGCCACATTATGAACAGTTTTAACCCCTTAATAATGGATTGCATGATATTCCAAAAATTAGGTATGCCTATCCACTCTAATATCTAGGAGCCCCACATATTTAGAACACATGATTATGTCAGTTAAATACCATTGCATCAAACAAAATCTTTTCCTCAATGCAAAAAAAGACAAAATAATGGATATAAACAGAGATGAACTCACACCTATAATAGCAATTGACAAAGAGAACTAGAAAATGTCAGCAACTTTAAATATTCGGGTCAACCATCAACACCACAAGAGATTGCTAAGATCAGAAAGAGATTAGCAATGGGAGATAAATGTTCCAGGAAATATAACAAAAGGCAGACCAAGACTATGATGGACACAATATATCAAAGACTTTCTAAACATGACAGTGGAAGAGACTGGGCAGCTTCCACAGAGCCGAGAAGCTTAGAGAGTGACAGTGAAGACAACATTCTGCATAGGACACATCTCATATATAGATATCAATGATTATCCCAGACAAAAGTTTATAGTTTTCACATGTGGTGGCTAATCAGAAGGTATCCCATCTTAATTTTATGTATCCCAAACAGTAATGTCTGTGTTAATATTGCATAACATGTAACCTTGGACCATGCTGCAAGAATACTGTATATTGGACATTAATACTGTCATTTCCTTAGAACATCTTAGTCATTGCCAGGTAGCCATGATATGGAACTTCTTATTTATTGCCAGGTAGTCATGATATACCTTATATCCATTCTTACATTAGTCTTCTCATTTCAGCCTGAGAACAAACAACCTATAAAGGAAAGAAAATCACAGCAGATACTCAATGATGAGCATGCGAAAGGAAAACAAGAGATTTCTAATGAAGCAACAAACATCTTGGAATTAAATGGTGAGTTTTCATCTTATACAATAACAGCATGTCAGCTCAACGGTAAAGTTGTTAATGATTAAATTACAAACTTTTCTCTGAATATATTCATGGTTCAAAGTTGACACCAGTCAACCATTCATTATTGTGTTTGCAATTTTAATGGATTTTCATCATTTCTTGTAACTGTGTTTCATTTTCAGCTATCAAATCTGTATCATCAAGGTATCATATATTGTTTATAATATGCCCTACAACTGATACTTGTGACATATCTTGTATGGATCTCATTATAATTTCACTGTATACATTGCACAGATAGGTTGACAGCACATAACCTTACTGTCTAGCCTCTTGTTTGATGTATTGAAATGCTCATGTTTGGTTATTGATTCTTATGACTGCTCTTTGTTATGACTGCTCCATATATATCTCTTATTATTCTCATATTATTTTTATCATCAATTTATAATTATCTTTAATTCTAATTATTTCTTTGTATTCCATCTTACCAAATGCCTTAGTATAGGCAATAAAACACAAATACAGATTTCTGTTATCTTCCGTCACTCTTTTTATTAATGTTTTCAATATGTATATTGTGTTGTTTGTGTCTCTGCTTTCTATAAATCCACATTGCTTATTTCCAACATTTGGTTTGATTTTATTTCTTATTCTTTTCATTACAATTTGCATCATAATTTTTCGTACATGGCTCATTAAACTAACTGTGCAATGTTCTCCGCAATCTATGGCACCAGATTGCTTTGGTAGAGCTATGAAGATAGATTTCAAGAATTCTGCAGGTATATAGACCCTATCCACTATTGTAGATGTAATTCAGCAATTTTTTTATCACTTCCATACCCAATTCACCAACATCTTTTGGTGTTTTTCTCCAGGGGTGATGTTATCTGGCCCTGGGGATTTATTTGTGATATCTGATGATGTTATCTGGCCCTGGACTACATCCTGATTGAAATCTAGGATAATTGTCCTGCTACAAGAGAGGTCCAAAATATTTAAAATCTACACCATCACAACTTCATTATTTACAAAATTGTATTTGCTACAACTGGCCTATTTTATGTGGTCTCCTTGCAGAATTATCACTTCCACTAGCATGACGTGAACTAGGTATTCTATCTTTTGAATTATTTGTGTCATCACTGCTTTTTGATGTGTCAGGGCATTGATAACTCATGTCTATAAAAAACTAGCATCAAAAGCACATAAACCTAATCTATACATCCTTACTCTTTTTGTGTTTCCTGCCGTGACTATAATTATAACTGCTACTGCAATAATCTATCTGAACCACTTGCAAAAAATCTCTGAATAAGAATGTCAGCACTGAGTGTAGCAGTGGACATTGCCATTATTTCTCAGAAATAAACAACACATGCTGTAGTGAAAACAATTGGTTTTTCCAGACAAAACATGTTTGTTTTAGTGAAATAGAAAGTGAAAGTCCTCTCACATGTAGCAGTAAAGGATTTGATTAACATAGACCTGCATATTAGTAAATCATGAAGTATAAACTGATGGAAGTATGATCTATGGAAACCAAATTTGATATAAAAGTTATTAGTCATGTACAGCTTCTTTATTTTGCCAATATGCTGGTAATTGATTCAGAATGAGTTTAAGAATCACACATTTTACTATATTATCAGGATCATTATGAAACATCATACATTTTATTTACTAATTATCATCTGATCCCCAGAATATTTCAAAGAACAGGTGTTTCAAGCAGTGCTTAACTCAGCCACAAAATCTCTTGCTTCTTTTGCAAATGCATGTGGTTGCACAGGGAAAGTTGTCAGAGCATTCACTCCAGCTTCTGAACAAGAAATTTGGAGCAACAGCAGCTCCCCTACTCCTAGGGTAGCATATGGTAACCTATTGAGGTAAACATTATTTTAGAATCTTGAATAGATTGTGTGCCTGAAGTCTTTATTTGCATATTTATATCTTAAGGTCATAATAATTTACATAAACAAATATAACAATTAAAAAAACAACACAAAACCATAAAAATATTTAAAACTCTGATGACTTGGACATGTTTTTCTCATCAAAAAACATTTCCAAGTGAAGATGCACCATTCATAGACCTATCTGGTAAATGACGAATTTATCAATGACATTTTGAATTGTTACTTACTCTACTCCAACATTCCTAGTCACCTCTTACAACATCTATGATATGTGGCAGTGTTATCATTCTTTTTTCCTATCACAGTAAATCTGTAGACTATTACGCAATTCTTTCCATTCTGATCATTACATCTACAAACTATCAGAAGCTTGCAAATAAACACTTATGGATCTATTTCCATATCTATGGATATCTATCTATGGAACAAACTATGGATCTATATAACTTACTTGAATTACATAGAAAGCAGTGTAACATTGAGGAGTGATGTAGCCTAGTGGATAGTGAGTGAGCTTACTTATACTATCACTAGGCTACAGTGTGCCAGATTCTAAAGCACACTCAGAAAAAAAATCAGGGTTATTATTTCTCATCTAACAGCTCGCTTCTCCAGTTTACCCAGATGTAAAATGGGTATTTAATTCATGAGTTATGGAAGGTAAATAGAGCAAGAAATGGAACTGGCCACCTTACCTAATAGTTGATGTGGCTTAGTACATGAAGAGTTATTTTCATCCTGGACAGCAGGTTGCTGCCAAGGGTACCTTAGTGTCACATTGAGGAAATCATAGAATGATGATTTTGTTAAGTATGCTATAGAGATAAAGAACAGATTTATAAAATAAACTTATTTTCTTAATGTTGATAAACTTATTTCATTACATTTTCTGTGTATCTAATGTATTTCCAGTGCAATGTTGGTGAATGGCTTTCGAACAAACAAAATGTGTTTGTGTGACAGATCTACTAATCACTCTATCGCTGATTATATGGGCTAATGTATTCTCAAATTCATACATTCTTTTCATATATAAATAAAATGATCACATTGATTACTTTAATAATACATGTTTTTTAAAATTTAGCAGTGCTGGCAGCAGTAGAGAAAGCTCAGTTCTGGGTGGAAGACAATATTCTCCTGTTTTTGATAGTTACATCAGCAACAGAACAGAATGTTGTTTGCCTGGAAGGAACATGGATTCCAGCGGTTCTTTACAGTAAATTAAAATTTTATAATTTGCTCACTGTTTGACATTATTACTATTTTCACTTAGTCTTTGGCAAAGTCTGCATGAATGTCTGGTAATTTCAATTAGTCTATGAGGTGAAGGGATAATTTTCATTACATATCCATACCAATTCTATGTATCTACATACATAATTCAGACAAAATAAGACATTTTTGACATGTATTATTTTATTAAAATACTTCACATGCTGATATGGTTACAGCACATTATTTAAAAATTGAGAAACATAAAATGTTTTTGACATTTACTACTTACAGTAAACAGAAAAAGAAGAGATCATGTGAGAAGTTAAGAAATTGCAATAACTGTTGGAACAATGTATCAGGTCAAATATATTGAAAAACAGAAACAGAGACTGAAATAGTTTTGCCACTTAATGAGAATGAACCCATATTGGCAAACAGTAAGAGCATACAACATAAGAATGGAAGCAACAAGAGGTAGAGGAAGACCAAGTAGAAAGTGCATTGAAGGAGTTACCAAAATTCTGAGTTGTCACAATATTAAGTGATTCATATATCTATCTAACTATCTATACGCTGTGTCCCTTGTTTGCCTTGCAGCGTCAGGGGTGGAAGAGTTCTCTGGAGATGGCCTTCTTGTGCGCTGTTTGCAAGCTTGTTCCTGTGGCTTCTTTGATTTCTGTGATCCATCTTTTACATGGTCTGCCTCTGGCTTTATAACCGTTATGTCTATGTGTCATGGCCATTTGTGGCATGCTATATGTCAGTAGTTTCATATATGAAATGTGCTATAGCTCAAACACTGATCATCATTCAATCCTGCAGTATCAAACAGCAAAATCAGAAAAATGATGATAGATAGATAGATTTACTTCTTTAAAATATTACAAAACCTATGCTTTTATAACTATAATGGCTATTTCTATATCTTTGTAGGTTTGAAGTGAGTGTCAAATTCTCCATTCCAAATATCATCATTGAACCAGCTCTTGATATGGTACAGAAGACCATATTAGAAACAACTAACTCTATTCTAGAAGCAACCAAAGGTATGTAAGGTAGTTATTTAGTTGAGCTATAAATCAGTGTTATAGTATTTGGTTGCATTAAGTGTCAACGCATGTGGTCTCACCGATGGCCCACTAGACATATCACCCATGCAACAGAAAACATTAATGGATGACATGCCGTTATATTGAGGTTATCTTCTTAGAGAAGCTTCATGGCACGTCATCTATACAATTATGCTTTTATTTTGTTGTTGAAATGTGTTTCATGTTTACCTGAATATATATGTATGCACCATCTGTGGTTGGGAGGGAGCCAGAGATGTACTGTGCAGTACTGGGGAGGAGGAAACTGATAGCACTGTTTTTTTCCTATGGCTGAAACCCATCATAGAGGCACAGTGACTCAGGACGTGACAATCCTTTTGACTTGAACATTTGGTTGCATGCCTGGAGCAATCGAGAAGTTCGGCATAACCAGTAGTCAATTGGTGGCGGGGAATGAGCACAGTGAACCCTATCTTGGCTACAGTGGCTGGGAGCAGTGCATTGGTTGAAACCTACCTTCCTGGATGTGTGATAGTTATTCTCTGGCTCTGTCCCGAGGTGGGATGAAAATCCACAGACTTTCCAACAATATAATGCCATTTAATGGCATTAGGTCAAAGGGCAAGAGCCAATGGACCACTGGATCAGCAACCAACCAACCAACCAACCACTAAGTGTCAATGATTGGTCAATAACTGCTTGAGCGATGTTTTCAGTATATGCTTCATGCATATAAACAAAGCTCCAGGTATACAAAGCATTCTTCTTCTTCTTCTTCTTCAGCGTTCACTCTCAAGTAACCACAACGAAATTATCGTGTGATTTCCGCCAAGGAGCGTGAAGTACGTTGTGCTGCAAGTTCCACAGTAGAACTGTGATTATTTGCACCCCGGTTGGACACTTTGTGACCTGGACGTCCGAGGTCCAGCACATCTGTTTTTGTCATTCCTTTATTTCGGGTTTGGTCCCTAGTCCGTGACAACCTGTCTATCTGTCACCGGGCATGCTGGTGTGTAGTGCCTCTTCGTCAAGACGCTTGTCGAGCGCGTCTGTCCTGCACGAGGTGTTCCACTATCTATGAACTCATCTCGAGCAGTTGGATGTACTGTGCCTGTTCCCATTGGGTACTGAACCATTTCTCATCCGTGAGCCTGGTTCCGTATGAGGAAGAACTCGCCAGAAGAGTTGGACCCTGGTTCGTTCGCCCTCCTACCCGAGGCGTCGTTCACTGACATCGTGAACCCCTCGTCCAAGTTGAGTCTCACACCACGCGTTTGAGAGCAAGGCGTTCTCGAGCTGAGCAACCTTGTCCCAATAGTGCCTGAGCCCATCAGGTACTGAATCCTTTCTCTCTGCAAGTGTTTTTCCGGTATAGGAAAGCTTGACAGTAGAGTTGGGCCAGGACTGCCATCATTGTCCCTTTCTTGCCTAAGCTCCTAGGTTCGGAACCCTTTCTTTTCGCTAGCATATTTCCGGTATAGGAAGACTCGACATTAGAATTGGTTTAGGTCTTCTTGCTTTTTCCACACAGCAATGATTGGGTCTCGGTCTCTGCCTATAAGGATCACAGGTAACTAGAAGCTCGTCTCGAGCTAACAGAGCTTATAGTTCCCCTATCCTAGGAACTTTTCACTTTTCATTTGCAGTTCACGCTGCCCTCTAGCGCTGTTCTGCCCTTTCATTGTGTCATTGTACTCAATATGACATATATTTGTTTTATCCACCTTTAAATGCCTTTTACAATGGCCGCCCCTTCAATGTTCTGATTGGACTAACAGGCATCACTGTATGTCGTCAGTGTCGCTGTATGTGGTGATGCAAATGGTGTCGGAGATATTGTCTGTCTCTTATGCAGTCAAATCTCTTTCCATCTGCTTCTACCACATTCTCGAACACAATCCCCAAATGATTTGGCCAGAATCAGCTCAAGCTGCTGTTTTCTGTTACCAGGGTGCACCGCGAGGAGGTACATTTGGGATCTTGGTTATCTGCTAAACCTGGGTCCGCCTAGAGCAATGCGTTCCCTTTGCACCCCATACAAAGCATTCATACTCGTCAACCAGTTGAGACTAAAACTATGCGAGAACTTCAAAAAAATCTTACTGAATCAGGAAAAAGCCTGCACAATGTTGAAGACCATGACCGAAAATATGTCTCCCGCAAGGGGGGAGAGTTTACACACAAAAAATAAAATGTCTTCCAAGCAAAAAATGGGTGGGTGTGTTATTTTTTGTCAACTTCTTTGGCTAAGTCAACCAATATTAGCCTACTCAAATTCATATTCTGCTTTTCTAAAGGGGTCAGTGGGGGGTTGATATCCCCTTCCTATCTGCAACCTTGTCGGGACATGTCGTTGAGAATAGACAGTTTTTTTTTTTTTTAAAAACCTTATTATTGTATTTTTGAATTATATTACTTCAATCTTGTCTTTGGAAGATTTATGGTTGTTTGTGCAGGTTTACCCCTTACTTGTTGCTCAGTGTAAATGTCATGATCGACATTGCCCCCTCCCCTTTACAAAAATGTTTTGAATTACACCAAGCATCACCAACTTCTTTAGCAGATGTTTTTGTTACACACTGCCAATAAATACACAAATCTGATTTAATTCCTAATAGAAAAATAAAAATAGGTTGCATATCTTATTCAGGATGTAGCCATCAACCCAGCATTTTTTGGTTGTAGTTATATTCTATGCAATTATAAATAGACCTACTTTCAGTAGTTGGAATTGCTTTCTGAACAGCTCTGATGCACAATTGCCTGTGGTGGGGATGAACTCAGTGCTTTGGCCTATCACAGATACCTTCTGTATCACTCCACTACAGAGCCAGCCTTTTCTTTTTCTTTTTGCTTTATAGGATAATATATATTTCATCACAGATCCAATATATAATATTTCTATATGCCATAAATAAAGTATGATGCTTTATTACCAGCATCATATTAGAGAAAAAACACACAATGATGTATTTGTTGTTCTGTCTTTTCTGGCAGCAGGTTTTCTGTGCCTCTATCAACTCTATACCATATGAATTATAATTAAAGTATTATGCAAATATAAGCCTAAAGATTTGATTTAGGCTGTAGGCCTAAATATTTTATTATTTAACTTTAGGTCTACACTACCTAAAAGGTAAACAAAAACTTAAAATATAAACGATGTATTGGCCTACACATAGATACATGTACTTAAACTATCAATGCACATGGACAAAAATAATTCCTTAAGTTCGGTATAAAGATAACAATCAAGGAGAATAATGAAAGTACCGGGAAATAAAACAACTTTTACTGCATGTAAAAGTTACTGCATGTTTTCCTGTGAAGGAGTGCAGGGAGGCTTTCTATGGGCTGTGGAAATAAAAACCTCTTTACCATAGTAGACGCTGCAACATGTAAAGAAAGGATTTTGATTGTACTTCTGAAAGAAAAAAAATCCTGTCTCAACCGTTGATTGAAACTGGGACTTCAAGGGTCTGAGTGCAGCATTCTAACCACACGGCCATGTGCTCTACTACAAAAAGTACCAGTAGTACGTTATAAATACCATAAAAATCAGTGTTGGCACTAAAAATAAATAAAAACAACAGAAAATCGGTGTAGCTACTAATTGAGTAAACAACCTCAAAACATACAGAACTGTAGAAATTCATGTTAAAAACATAAAATGTTTTGTATGGTTGTACAGAGTCAAACCTTGCAAAAAACCATGCAAAATATGGCTAATTAAAGGTATTTGACACCTATGCTGAAACATGCATTCTTAGTGTCCTTCTCTATGGATCTGAAACATGGATACCTTACTCAAGGCAAGAATAACCTTTAGCCTTTACTTAAACTATCTCTGTAAAATTTTGAACATCAGGTGGTAAGATAAAATTACCAAAACTGAAGTCCTTCAGAGGGCCATAATTTCAACAATAATGTCTACACTTGGCCACAGAAGAGTCAAGTGGTTTGACCACATTCAGATGAATAACAGTTGCATTCCAAAATAACTGCTATATTGGGACATGGCACAAGGAAAAGGGGCAGACCAAAGCTGCGGTGAGATGTAAGAAAATCTATCAATGCTTCTGCTATCATGCCTGAAAACTGGGAAAATCTGATAGATGATCACACAGCATGAAGAACTAGCCTGTGTAATGGTGCTGAAACATTTGAGAATAACGAGCAGAGTGAAAGAACGAACACAGAGGTGTAAGTAGCAACAATCAAGCATCGTAACATTTTATGTCTTCTGTGGAAGAGCAAATAGCTCATGGATCAACAGATTTAGTCATGAGAAGTCCTGCTCTGCTTGTACCACTTTAACTCCAACTGATGCAAACTTACTTCAGATCGTCTATCAAGACAAATACGGCCATGTGCTTCATGGCAATGGCTTCATTAACTGACATTTCCACAACATGATCCTGGTACCCATTTTCTGGTCAGCAACAAACGTCATTTGCAATAACAAATGTGTGAACTCAAATATGGTTCATTTGGTTGACAGAAGAGTGACTTATCCACAATACTACCAAACAGATTTATATTTAACAAAATGTAGGAAAATTAATCTGTGTTTTTTGTTCAATAAATTGAACAAAAGCCACATTTTTTTTTACAACTGAACATGTAGTTATGTCATGTGTTTTTACTTCTTTTATTAATATCTAAGAAAACATTACACTGTGTATTTAGCACTTAGTCATCATCAAAACTGAAGATGGATATCTAATATTAACATATATATTGTTTATTTCAAGAGATATCATGGATTGATGGAAACAATGAGGAAATCTTCTTTGATACTGTCAGCAAAGATTCCAATGTCCAGGAGCTATACTCACAGCTGACCACAGTCATAGATGGTATTTATTAATTGAAATATTTCTTGGAGACATGTAAAGATAACAAGTGAATATATCAGCACTTAGATGAATCTCCACTCTTTTAGAACATACAAAAGATGCCAATATGTTATCAGATAGTCTATATGTTTTCCTTATTTGGAAGCTAATTTTTTAGCAGTAAGCCTTCATCCATTGGGGATAAAGATAACTCTTCATGTACAAATCCATAGCAGCTATTAGGTTGGGTGGCTAGTTCCCTTCCTTGTTATACAGTAGAACCCCGATATATCGAACTCGCATATTTCGAACATTCGGTTATTGCGAATATTTTAAATAGTCCGCGCAATAGGTAACATTAATCCCTCTAATAAATTACGGATATAGCGAAGTCGGGTTTGCACCATTTCGCTTATAGCGAAGTTCCACGGTGGCCTTTTGGTAATGAATCGACGTGTATATCGAAGTCCGAAACAGACAAAGATTTGCGGACCTATCATGTCAAAGAATATCAGGTCCGCGGCCCACATGTTGGACATTGCCAAACTGTATTTACAAGCCGTACAACAAACCAAAATCTCGTCATTTGGCCAAATGATAATCTTTATGGGACTGCTACTATGACGCTGCTGTAAGGTCATGTAATTCAGTTCGGTAATGTGTTTGGCCACCTCGGCAAAGAAATCAGGCAGGAGTGTCAACCCAGTAAAGCCACGTTTTCAAATTATGTAAATGTACTGCCAATTTTTATTATTTAACTTTAAAAACAACTTTTTATCTCGTGTTTAAAAAGAAATGTATAGTAGGCCTAGCTCACAGCTTCGTGAAGCGCGCTTCATAACTCGTGAAGTCGGCTTGACATTGCAAGTTCTTAGAGCATTGCATTTAATAAAAACGGTTATATCGAACCTCGGATATATCGAATTAATTCAATTTCCCCGAGAACTTCGATATATCGGGGTTCTACTGTATTTACTTTCCCTAACTCATGCATTGCGTACCCAGTTACAGCTGGGTGGACAAGAAATCGCTACTTTTTTTGTCCGGACGTGGTTTCAAACCTGGCATACTGTAACCCAGTGATAATGCAAGCTCACTATCAACTAGACTACTGTGCTCCTCATACATATAGTTGTAGTTATAATCTGTTCTTCTTCTTCTGCGGAGAACAGAATGCGTTGTGTCATGGTTTACAACATTGCTGTAATATCTGCGCCTTTCAGCCTGGCATATCCAGCTTCTGGATGACTTTGGGTCACTTTGATCCTATATGGGATGGGACAGCCATCTCCACCCAATAACCTTCTTAGTCACCTCTTACAACCTGCATGGAAGGTAAACAGTGTTGCTATTCTTTGCTTCCCTCTCGGGCAAGATCAACACACTGGCGTTTTATAAACTGATGATGAAATAATCCTTTTGGAACAGGATTGGATGTTGGATTTCAGTTTTGCTGCAGTGAGTACCTATTATCAATTTATAAGCCTTTCTGACAAAACTGCTGGTTCTTCTCAGTTAGTAGGCTATATGAGGCGACACCCGGACCCATATAAGATTGTCTCAAAGGCATGGTTATGTAGGGGGGAGGGGGGTTATGAGTGCATATTTAGTTCTTAAAGAGAGACATTATGGTGTACCATTAACACAGGATTAACATGCCCTGCCAGGAGCACAGCACCCACTTCTGGGCCAACAATCTCAGCATTCTTCTGTCAGATTTCTTAACCCATCCATTGCCATATGGGCAGGCAGATTATAAACTGAATAGGCTGAAGTGTTGCCAAATAGAAGCAAGACATACTGATAACAAAACACAAGGCAGACAAAGTTTCAGCTAGAAAGTCATTATCAGGATGAGAGACAGCAGGCAAAGAAAAATATGTATAGAAATACACATAGGCCTATGGTATAGTGCAAATAGGAGGAAGAATAGCGAGAAAGAGAGTGATAAGTGAAGTATAGGGTTAGGTATATGTTAGAGCATGGATTCAATGTTGGGAATAGATAATAGACAGGGACAAAAACAGGGAGAATGGAAGACAAATTTCCTACCATTAGAAGAGAAAACAAGAGAGACAATAAAAAACTAAGGATTCAATGAAAATGAAACAATGAGTAAACAATGAAGAAAATGGGTAAACAATTTAAAAATGCTCAACTAGGGATCAGCACACACAATCTATGTTCCAAATGTATCTTTGTATGTACACAATAAACATTTAATGTACTGGAATCTGAGTCAGAAATATTACAAAGTTGCGTGATTTGTTTCCTTACTACTTATATATATAGGCCCTATATATATTTAACTCCTTATTTCCAATCAAGTTTTCCTGCCCTGCCATAAATATATTTAGTAGTAACTATAAAAACTAAGGTTTACGTGACTTCATGGCAAGAGGGGGACTTGTTTATCCGTTTTAACGGCTTGATGGAGATAATGAGTTCATGCACTATTGCCTCACAATTATATATGTGTATTATATATATATATATTTATAATATAAGTTTATTATTTTTTATAGATCTTAGTAGTCTGGTGAACAGACATCTACTTCACTTCAGCTACTACAACTTCCTGTGGAAGGATAACATGTATGGTAACTTTAACGAGTTCATTGCTGCAAATCCGGGTGAAGTGGCCGTTAAGAGAGAAGTAATTATGTATATTGTGCCATCAGTGAATAATAGATAAACAAGAAACATTGGTAATTGACAAAAATAAAACTAAAAGCCTTTGAGACTATACTTTAATGATTAGCCATTTGGGTACATTCAGAGAGTAACTTATTTTTTCATTCGCTTGGAACGTGCTTATATCTGAAATTTTGACTCTTCTATAAACATGATGATGTTTTGTAACTTGTACAGATGTTCATAGAGTTTTTCTTCCACCGTTTTTTCTCTTCGCCAGTATAGATGGTTGTAAGCAGCTTGTGGACACAGTCTCTGACCAGAAAGTGATATACTATATACTGTATAGGTCCCTATGCCTATATACTATATACTTTTATATTTGTACCTGGACATGCAGTACTGAGGGTAATGAGCGAGTCGAAACACTGGTGAGCATTGCTACAGTGTCAATAGGTACATCAATGGATCAACCTGACATAGTTAATGCCATGAGAGACCTCATCTATTCAGAAGATTTTTTAAAGTGAGAATCATGATTGTCTTCATGAGATTGGTGTAAAAATGAGAACAGCCCATTAAAAGAAACATAATAGATATAGGAAAACAATGATAAATCATTATCAAACTGGAACTATCCGTTAATACTGTATTTATTGATATGGGGATTGGAGCACCTATGAACTTGTATGGTGTGTGCGGATGTACCTGCAGTCATAACTCACTTATAAGTGCATAGTGTCTCATGAAATGATAACACAATTTTTGTTGTCTCATCAAGTATATTCTCTAATTGTATAGACCTTGTTCTGTAGATATTTGTTCTGTAAACTTAATTTTTGTATTTTTATTATTTTATTGAATTTGAATGTGATCAATAGAGTATATATTTTTATTCCATTTGTGTGAAAATACACACACAGGGACTTATATATATATATATACACATATACATACCTGCCTATCTATTTATACATGTACACTCACATACATTCATACCTATGCACAAAAACACAAACACCTGCACACATAGAGCATATACCTATATACATACAACAACAATAAGTACATCAAATCTTTACATTTTACATTGTCCTGCATTTAAATTATTGTTTTTAGCTTTTTGACCAGTGGTGTCAGGCAGGAAAGAGGTAAGAAACATGTAAAGTAAGGGTTCCCCAGTTATCAAAAGAAAATTCCGAAACTCTATTTGTTATATAATGATAATGTTCCTCGTTCACAACCAAAGATGAGCATGATATGAAAAATAATAAATATGATGAACATTTTGATATGTAATATAGGCCTATACCCACATGCTGAAGTTGGCTAAAAGGGACAGATTTTTCAGCCAAGCTGTAAAATAAGACACATTGCATCACATTATGTGGACTACATCCTGATAATCTGTATGAGTTTGAGAAGGATTGCACACAAAGAAAATATGTTCCAGTGTAATTAAAGAGAAAAATAAAATATATTCCAGCGTAATTAAAGAGAAAAATAAAATATGTTCCAGTGTAATTAAAGAGCAATAATCTGTATTGATTTTGTCGCATTTCAGGTGGAGCGTTTTTTACACTTGGAGAAGAAGGTGATGGGAATCCCAGCAAGGGTCTCAGTGGGACCTATTTCTTTATTTTCTGAGCCTATCAGAGACAGTCTTCATAGTTTCTCCATGTCATGGAAAGCAAAGTTTGCCTCTGTCCTGCATGATGAGGCAAAGGTAACTTTTATATTAGATTTCATCAATTATGTTCTATTTAGATATAGGCCTACTATTCAGTGAGTTTGAATCCCACTTGTGACATCTGGTTTACAAAGTGTTATTTTTTTTTAGAGATCCTTGGGGATTATCACTTGAAGATATGGAGTTGCGAGCTATGTATGGTACTTTCAACAAGCAGTAAACCATTTCATTTAGAGAAAAGAAGTATTTATGGTTAACCCAGGTACAATGAAGTCAATGCATTACTCAATGCTGAATTTGGGTGTGTCAGAACATTGGCGCAAATAAAATGTGACACAATGCATTGTTGTTCTCTAGACTACATTATTCTAGAAACCTAGTCTGACCATTGTTATGCTATAAAAGAGATCCTGTGGGAGTTTGAGAACACATATCCCAAAAATATCCTCTATCTACTCCTTTACAACCTTTCTTCTTCAGCTTTCATTCTCAGATCCACGCTGGATCTTTCAACCTTGAATATACTGATTTATGTTTTATAAGAAGCTAATCATCTTTTATGTTCAGATCTTTACATGGGAACAATTATATTATTTACTACATAAATACCTA
Source organism: Meghimatium bilineatum (assembly GCA_034231615.1). Classification (NCBI taxonomy): domain Eukaryota; kingdom Metazoa; phylum Mollusca; class Gastropoda; order Stylommatophora; family Philomycidae; genus Meghimatium; species Meghimatium bilineatum. Next base: position 29,916,748 of record CM067311.1, on the reverse strand, counting down.
GTATATATTATAAGACGAGCACAGTAGTCTAGTTGATAGTGAGCTTGCCTGCTATCACCGGGTTATCAGCGTGTCAGATTAGAAATCATATCTGAACCCAAAAAAAAATCCAGGTTGTGATTTCTCGACCTGACCACCCCTCCAGTGGACTCAGCTGTAAATGAGTACCTGACGCATAAGTTAGGGGGAGATAAAAACAGCAAGGAAGGGAACTGGCCACCCCACCTAATAGTTGCTGTTGCTTAGTGCATGAAGATTTATCTTCATCCCCGATGGCAGATACCATGGAACTTACCTTTACCTTTTATATATTAATTACATGTGGCTAATAATAGCTGTTCATCACAGATGATGATAACAACAATCTAAAACTTGTGTGTATGCAGAGATTACTAAAAAGACCAATTCTGGTATAAAATCCCATGTCCTGCCCAGAGATGTTCAGCCATTTAATGAGAATGAACCCACACTGGTCAGCAGCAAGAGCATACAACTCAAGAATGGAAACAGCAAGAGGAGGATCGAATGATGGAGTAGTTAACATTTTGAGATGCCACAGTGTTGCTGCATGTCAGGCGCCCATGTTTAGCCATAGCCAAAGACTGATCATCGTCCAGTCCTGCAATGCCTAATAGCAAACCGAGTAAAGACAATAGATAGATGCTTGGACGGATGGATGAACAGATTGGTGGATTTTGGATGGATGGACATTTAGGACATGTATAGTCAGAGTTGGACAACTGTGTTTTTTTCTCTGTACCTCTGCAATTTCATGCTTCTTTGTGATGCAAGTACCGTTGCTGATGTTGCTACACCTCATTGAGTGATTCTGAGTAACAGATTCTCAGAAGGGGACATCAATAATTAAACTCTAGAGAGACTTTGAATAGGTCATTGAAACATTTTTTCTATCCATCTGTCAGTAATTTGATATTAATTCTATAAAATTGATAGAATTATTTTATTAGCAGTTCAACAGGAACCAGACCTATCAACTTATTTTTAGTTAAATTTGTATAATATTAAAATGATATGCCTATTCTTATAAAAACATACATAATAGTAATAATTACTGAAATTTAATACACACAGATACCCAACACCTGTGCCTGTTGTGGAACCATGTATCATGCCTTTAATTTTTTGTTTCTTTAGGTTTAGTAATGTAATCTGCATTAAATTTATGTATGGCTCATCATCATGGTAAATATCACGTCTATCATAGCCAAAATACTAAGTTTGAATTTCGCCACAAGCAATTGTGCATCCAGCTGTTCAGATAGCAATGGCAAACTACTGATTGTATTTTTATTGCCTAGAACATCATTCCAGCCAAAACATGTGGGGTTAACGACTACATCTTGAATAGGATATGCTATCACATTTTTAAAAATAGCCTGTCAATACATACGTATGAGATACACATCACTGTAAATCCATATCAATACAGAAAATTCATACTAGTTGATACCTATGACAGTAACCACTATTAACAGTCAATGAAGCTTTGTAAACTCCAGTGACACTGCAATGGGATTTTGTTTTTAATTATGATTAATTTAGCATTAGCAAGATCACCATATATCAGCTGTTTGGGATAAAAGCAGCAACAATAAAAGTCACAATTGTGTCTATTCTGACATTTGTTGAAGAAAATACTACAAAACTCATTGGTTTTGCCAGGAATGATATGAAGTTATCTTTATTTTTGGTCATGCTATGAGCAATTTGGAGAGATTGTGACAACTAGGAAGATTGAAGAAGAGAGAGAGACAGAGGACAACAGCATGAGAAAATATTAGATCAGGGATCAGCTTCCTGGAAGCTTTGGCTATCTACTGGGAACTTCTCACATTGTGTGATGATTTATTATTTTTTGAAATAACCACGACTATATACTTGTATTTCTATAGCAGTAAGATACATATATATGGCAATATACAAAACAATAGATAGTCCTTGGTGGGGGAGGGGTGTTACTTAAAATCAATTAGGGCATAAGTCTCTTTATGTAGACCAATTGAGGGTATGAATAAGATCAATAATTACAGTTAAAAAAAAATATTCTTAATGCTGGTGATCCATTAAATCTATTTTACTAAATCTTCTTGTAGATTATGATCAACGTGTTACAGACCCCTGTATTAGATAATTTAACATTGTTGTCAACCTCTATATTAGATAAGTTAACATTGTTGCCAACCTCTATATTAGATAAGTTAACGTTGTTGCCAACCTCTATATTAGATAAGTTAACATTGTTGCCAACCTCTATATTAGATAAGTTAACATTGTTGTCAACCTCTATATTAGATAAGTTAACATTGTTGCCAACTTCTATATTAGATCATTTAACATTGTTGCCAACCTCTGCATTAGATAATTTAACATTGTTGTTAACCTCTATATTAGATAAGTTAACATTGTTGTCAACCTCTATATTAGATAAGTTAACATTGTTGCCAACCTCTATATTAGATCATTTAACATTGTTGCCAACCTCTGCATTAGATAATTTAACATTGTTGTCAACCTCTATATTAGATAAGTTAACATTGTTGTCAACCTCTATATTATATAATTTAACATTGTTGCCAACCTCTATATTAGATCATTTAACATTGTTGCCAACCTCTGCATTAGATAATTTAACATTGTTACCAACCTGTATATTAGATAGTTTGACATTGTTGCCGATCTTTATATTATATAGTTTAACATTGTTGCCAACCTCTGTATTAGATAGTTTAACATTGTTGCATGGCAAAATGCCAACAATTACCCTGATTCAAGATAGCAGAGATAGATAAACTGTGTAGATCCATAATTGCTTATGCCAGTTGATGGAACACTTGATGATGATGTAGTAGTGGTTGTTGCAACATCAACAATGAAGATGAGGGTGATGATATAGATTACATAATCGATAACAGTGTTTCAGTATTTGCTGTACAGAATGTGGTGACACTTTTTGACATCCTCTAAATCTTAGTAAATAAATATCCATATGTCCTCAGAAAAGACTGGACAGTGTGGTCTTGTATAGAAGTAATGTGATGTCCAGGCTAGAACAACAAGTTCAAACATTGGATGAGCTTAATACTGCCTTACATTTACTGGAAGAACTGGATAACATGGAGGATAAAATTGATGAATTTTATTTTCCAATCGAGACCATGTATGCCAAATTAAGGTACAGTTTTCATGAAATAGCAGATTTCTTAACATATTTGATGTATTTTCAGTGATTTCAAGCATTAGGCCTGTTTAGTCTCCATTTACTGTATATTTCTATTTCAAGGTACTAACTCAGGGGTGGGCAAACTACGGCCCACGGGCCGCATACGGCCCGCCATTGGATTTTTGCGGCCCTCAAACACATTTTAAAATAAACGAACAATCGCCACAAATGATTTTCCCCCCATTAATATTACGCAGCAATCCATTGGAATTTTAATTTGACTTTCTTAAATATTAAATATACAATATTTTTTTTCCAATTTGACATCATTTAAATGTTAATATTGATATATATATATATATATAGATATATCTCGTCAATGAAATTTTACTACGTTTAATATGAGTGTTGATTAATTTACTATACTAGAATTGACGTAATTTGATTGGCTGAATGTTTCTCAATGATTATAAGTACTAGGAGGATATAATTTTATAATGGTTGAATATTGCCTTTCAAATTATAATTAATTGTTATTAACTTTTAAGCATTATGTCGGGATGTATGTTTAGTTTATATAAATAAGGGGTTTCATACAAAATAGAATATCTATAAAAGTGGTTATAATTAATAATACATCGCTACAACAATAATGTATCGTCAGAAATACCCCCCCCCCCCCTCATATCCTACAAATGGAATGCGCAAATACTCGATTTGCAATCATTTAAGCTGCGCAGTTCCTGGGGAATTCCTGGTGTGTTTTAATAACCATCACGTTTGTAAGTTTCCATTCAAAAATTCCTGTATTTATATTGCAACCGAGTTTTCTAAATCTAAATAATTATATTCGCGCTTCCGGAAGCACATTTGTTTTTAGTAAATTTTGCAACAATTTAAGATATTTTTATTATAATGAGTGCTTCCAAAAAACGTAAGATTGAAGACGAGTGTCAGGTTTTCAAAGACGAATGGATTACCAAATATTGTTTTATGCAAGTTTGCAACAAATCTGTTTGCTTGCTATGTCACTAATCAGTGGCTGTTTTTAAGGAATATAAATTAAAAAGACATTACCAGACAAAACATCTCAATTTCGGACACAATCTAACATCTGAAGAAATGAAAAGAAAATGCATGAGTTGGTTAAAAAGTCTGGAGAAACAACAAACTGTGTTTAGAAAACAGTCTTGAATTCAAGATTCCGCAAAAGAGGCCGGTTTGGTGTTTTCACACAAAATTGTGAAATACAACAAGCCATTTTCTGATGGTGAATATATTAAAGAATGTTTACTGGATGCAATAAACATTCTGTGTCCAGAGCAAAATAACAAATTTTGCAGTATTACATTATCCAGAAGAACTGTGGTCAGACGTTTTGAAAACATAAGTGAAGATTTGACTCTTCAACTTCAAGATGCAAGTAATCAATTTTTGTGGTACTCTCTTGCATTGGACGAGAGTACTGATGTACAGGGTACTCTCAATTATTACTTTTTATACGTGGAATAAAAATTCTTTTAAACATTTTGAAGAGTTACTTAGTGTTGAGTCGATCAAAGACACTACCACTGGCCTCGATATATTAACTGCTCGTAGTAGCTATATTGAAAGAGCTGGGGGAATATGGAACAAAATGGCCAGTATTACAACTAATGGTGCTCGTGCTTTAACTGGAAAAATTATAGAACTGATAAAGTTGATCAATGATAGGATTAAGTCAGAATATCCTGACCACGTAATATTACCACTTCACTGTGTGATTCATCAGGAAAGTTTGTGTAAATCTGTTTTAAAAATTAAGCATGTTATTGACCCAGTTGTCAGTGCCATAAACCTCATCAAATCAAGAGGACTCAATCACAGGCAGTTCAGAGCATTATTAGATGATCTAGAAACTTAACATTAACATGTGTGTAATACCACAGTACAGGTCGATGGTTGAGTCTCGGAAAGGTTTTAAGGAGAGCATGGGATCTTAAAGAAGAAATAGTAATGTTTCTAGAGATGAAGGACATAGAATGTGACTGCAATGCTAACATTGTTGATGCAGAGTGGAAGCTTGACTTTATATTTGCCATTGAAATAATGGAAAAGTTAAATGAACTGAATGTTAAACTTCAGGGCAATGGTTTGTTTAAAATGTATGTTCATGTAAAATCATTTCAAGCCAAACTCTCACTGTTTTCCAGACAAGCAAGTGAAAACATGTTTTGTCACTTTGCTGAAACAAGAAACTATTTCTGATGAAATGAGTAAAAAATTCAAAGCTCAGTTAGATGTATTGGTTGAAGAATTTGGAAGAAGATTCCAAGATTTCAAGAACTTGGAGCAGCACTTCAATGTTATCAGTTCTCCTCTCAGTGCAGAAGCTGATAAATCCCCAAAGCACATACAGTTCGAGTTGTTTGAATTACAAGCCAATCATTACCTGAAGGAAAAATTTAAGTCTGAATGTTTGTTGGATTTCTATGATTCTTTTTCTGAACAATCATTCTCAAACTTAAAAAACTTTGCAGCTAAATTTGTGTCATTATTTGGATCTACATATATTTGTGAACAGGCATTTTCTTGCTAAAAAATTAACAAATCTAAGAACAGGTCTTTATTATATGATTGCAACTTAAATGCAGTCATGTAAATTTCTACAAGTAAACTTGTTCCAGATTTCAGAGGAATTATAAAATCTTACAAGCAGTTACATACATCTCATTAGAAATTAATAATATCAATAAAGTTGTAACTGTTGTGACTGTATGTGTATGGTGTTGTTTTTTTAATCTTCATTAAAACTATTGTTATGAACCCATATTGTAACTGTATGCAACATAATATTTTTCAGATATTGTTAAAATATTTGCAAAACCTTTTATTCATATTAAAAAATATACTGTTATAGTGTAAGTCTGTTAGAAATGTAATTTATTTCAGAAGTTATCTACATTATGTAAAACTACCTTTCTTTACAATAAAATTATTTAATTGATTACTTACCGAGAACTTTAAACATAAATATTCATAATATTATATGTGGCCCTCCAATAGCTTTACAATTTTTAATATGGCCCTCTGTACAAAAAGTTTTCCCACCCCTGTACTAACTGATGCTCATTTTATTCTGCTGCAGAGTTGAGTATTAATATTTACTATATATATACACTGTTTATAATTACGTAATTTCTCTCTTGCAGCCGGATCATTTTTTGATAATGTTGCGTTATGATGGGTGGCTGTTTTGAATATGCGATAACATTTTTGTTGTTAAATAATATTTGTACATATAAATAAAGAGTTGAATTGTGCATATATTGGTGTAAGTTGTGTTTATGTATGTGTGATACGAGATGTACGAGATGGTCGTAAAAAAAACAAAGAAATTTTAACCAAAAAAGGAAAGAAAATAGTAAAATATTTCTGACCTTTCTTTGGAAATTTCCTGGAGTGGCAACATTGTGATACTGACCAAATTCTACAGTATTTATGGTCAAATTGTCATAAGTTCACTGAGGAAAATGAATAACCTTATAGATTTGTAATAAAATCGTTATCTAAAGCTGTATCTTGTCCAAAACTGAATCGTTCCAAAACAGTTGATGTATCCCCTCAAAATATATAAACCAGCATCGTCTAACCTATTTTTGAGTGTGAAAACAACTTACCTCTCAAGAATTCATCATCCTAATCTCAATCCATAATGATTTGTATTTTACTGAAAATACGATAAAACAAAATTCTGTAAACCCCTATTCACTTTCATGGCGATGCCCTGTTTTGAAAATGTTGACAAATTGCAAATATTTCAATATTTCACTGACATTCGGTCCATGTTGCCACTAAACTTGCAGAAAAAATAAAGTCCAGTTGAATAACATGCTAGATGTCAAATAATCTGGTAACCAAATTTTTTCAATGGGGCTTCTTTTATTGATTACAGTGACCATAACAATTTTGTGGGTCTTGTACACTCGACGGCGGCTATATTATACAGTGTAAACTGTTGTCATTGGACTGTTCAATGTGATATGAAAGACACCACAAAAGTGGAATACGGCCATGATTGTTCCCATCTGGAAGAAAGAAGGCAGCAAGATGGACTGCACTAAGTATAGAGACACATCACTCTTAAGCCACATAGGAAAAATCTTTAGCAAGATACTAGAGAGAAGGATGTGGGCATATATAGAACCACAGCTCAACAATACATAAATCGGCTTTCGAAAAAATAAAAGTTGTACAGTTGCAATCTTCACCCTCAAACAACTTGCAGAAAGAGCGACAGAAGATAACCAAGATTTCTATTTGGCTTTCATGGACAAAGAGAAAGCTTTTGACAGAGTGGAAAGAGCACAATTTTAGATAACATTACAGGCATATGGAGTTCCACAACATCTGATGTCAGAGCATATACGCCAATAGTCAATGCACGGTAAGAACGAGCGCAGGCACATCTGATAATTTTCAAATCCACTTTGGAGTGAGACAGGGATGTGTACTATCCCCCCTATTGTTTATAACATACATAGATCACATCTGCAAAGTAGCAAAGACAACAGAAGAAAACATTCTGAAGGATAACTTAAAGAAATTGCTATTTGCAGATGGCCAAGAACTAGTAGCATCATCAGAACAGCAACAACAAAGACAAATAGACATATTACATCAAACATGCCAAACCTTTTAACATGAAGATAAACATAGAAAAGACAGAAGTAATGAAGATAAGAAGAGCAGAAAGAAATACAATATATATATTGAAAACAACAGACTTAACCAAGTGACAGAATTCACATACCTGTGAAGCAATATAATAACAGACGGCAAGAGCAGTAAAGAAATACATAATAGATGTAGTAATGCATACCAAGCTCTAGGGAAAATGACACCAATCTCCAGAAACAAAAATGTAGATTTAAAAACCAAAATAACAATATTCAAAATCATTATTATGCCAACGCTGTGCTACCAATGCCAAACATGGACAATGACAGCACAAGACAAATTTAAACTTGTGACAGCTGAAATGACATGCTTGAATCCTAGGAATATCACTAAGAGACAGAGTGAGAAATGAGGACATTAGAAAAAGAACCGGCACCGCCCCAGTTTTGGAATACATTAAGAGCCAACAGATCAAATGGTTTGCACAAATCAGCAGACTACCACCAGACAGCATACCACAGCAAGCTATGCTACACAGATACAGTGAAGGCAGACCTAGAGGCCGACCACGAAAATGATGGACCACCGAAATAAAAGAGGTGACAAATTTCACAATATACTCAGCACACACGAGGGCCATCTCCAGAAAACTCTTCTACCCCTGACACTGAAAGGCAATAAAGGGTTTAGTGAATAGATAAATAGATAGAAAATGTTGTAAACTCACTCCACGTGAGCATGCTTAAGGTAAATTGTGAACTGTAATTCTGCTTTCCTGATACAGAGGACCCTAAACTAACTTGGGAGTATCAAATTCCAAAAGGACAATTTTATATTTTCATTAAAAAATCCATATTGTGTGTAAAGAATCAGCATCAGGTACCATGACAACTAGTGTAGGCAATCATGGATCTCCATGACTCTCTATTTCTAGTATCTTTTATCAGCATTGTTGTTGACTCTTTGCCATGCCATGATGTCAAACTGTCTAATATTTTCTCATGTTGGTGTCCTCTATATCTCTTGCCTTTTATCTTGCCTGTTTAACTATATTCTTCAGACCTCCTTGTCTCTTAACATGTTCAAAAAATAAAAACTATCTCTTTCTTTTATTATTAAGTAACTCCCATCTCACATTTAACTCTTTCAGCACCTTCTCCTGAGTTGTCATAGCTGTCCATGACACTCTCAGCATTTTTCTATAAAACAGCATTTCTCCTGTCTCTAATTTTTCAGTAAGCCTACAATGTTAATTTATTGTGACTCACAACTATGTGTTAGAGTCAGTGTTATGTAGCTCTAAATTATTGAGACTAATGGGAAATCTTCTTCTGCGTTCGTTCTCAAACTCCTGTAGATTTTCTCCTCCGGATGTAGTACGGAGAGCGTAATGCGTTGTGTCATGATTTACAGCATTGCTGCGATATCTACGCCTTTTGGCGTGACACATCCGACTTCAGCATGGCTTTAGGTCACTGACCCTATATGGAATGGGACAGCTAACTCCACCCCATAAACTCATTAGTCGCCTCTTATGACATGCATGGAAGGTAAACAGTGTTGTTATTCTTTGCTCCCCTTTCGGGCCCCGGCAGCACTCGGGCGCTAATGGGAAATGAATCAGGTCCGTTCTAACGGCACCAAATTGCCTTGCAACTCAAGTAAACAGGGTTTTCCATACTTGACTAAATGCAAGTCAATTTGGTGCCGTTTGAACGGACCTGGTTCAATTTCCATTAGTCTCATCCTTGTTATTCTTCTTCTTCAGCGTTTGCTCTCATATAACCACACCGAATATTTCGTTTGATTTCCGCCGGGGAGCGTGAAGTACGTTGTGTTGCACGTTCTACAGTAGAACTGTGTTATTTGCACCTCGGTTGGCCACTTGTGGTCAGGACGTCCGAGGTACAGCACATCCGTTTTCGTCATGCCTTTAATTCGGGTAGGCTTCCCTAGTCATTTACAGCCTGTCTATCTGTCGCCGGGTACTCTGGTCTGTAGTGCCTCTTCGCCAATACGCTTGTCGAGCGCGTCTATCTTGCACGAGGTGTTCCGTGAACTCTCCTCGTGCAATTGGAAGTACTGTGCCTGTGTCCATCGGGTACTTAACCGTTTCTCATCCGCGAACCTGGTTCCGTATGAGGAAGAACTCGCCAGAAGAGTTGGGCCCTTGTACATCGTGAAACCCTCGTCTAAGTTTGAGTCTCACACCACGCGTTTGAGAGCAAGGCGTTCTCGAGCTGAGCGACCTTGTCCCAATAGCGCCTGAACCTATCAGATACTGAACCCTTTCTCTCTGCAAGTGTATTTCCGGTGTAGGAAATCTTGCTAGTAGAGTTGGGCCAGGACTGCCATCGTTGTCCCTTTTTTGCCTGAGCCCCTCGGGTACGGAACTCTATCTCTTCGCGAGCATATTTCCGATTTAGGAAAGCTCGACATTGTCCTTTTGGTCAGGTCTTCTTGCTTTTCCGAGCGTCCATGATTGGATCTGGGTCTCTGCCTATAAGGACCCCAGGTAACTAGAAGCTCGTCTCGAGCTAACAGAGCTTTCAGTTCTCCTTTCCTAGGAACTTTTCCCATTCTATTTGCAGTTCGCGCTGCCCTCTCGAGCTGTTCTGTCCTTTCATTGTGTCATTGTACTCAGTATGAAATCTATTGTCTCTCGCCATGCATTTATCTTTACGTGCCTTTTACTTTGGCCGCCCTATCCAATGTTGGGACAGGACTGACTAGCGTCACTGTATATCGACAGTGTCGCTGTATGTGGTGGTGCTAATGGTGTCGGAGATATTGTCTGTCTCTAATGCAGTCAAATCTCTTTCCATCTGCTTCCTCCACATTCTTGGACACGATCCCCAAATGATTTGGCCAGAATCAGCTCGAACTGCTGTATTTCTGTTTCCAGGATGCACCGCGAGGAGGTACATTTGGGATCTTGGTTATCTGCTAACCCTGGGTCCACCTAGAGCAATGCGTTCCCTTTGCACCCCCCATTAGTCTCAATAATTTGTAATTTACCTTCTTGCTTTCTACTTGAATTTACTTGTACATCTAAAGAACTTGCAAGGACATATTACTCAGAATAGGGCATATTCTTCATTTATTTGTAAAGACTACTCCAGTACAAGTAAATAATAAAGATGACTATGGATCTTCTCAGGGACATCAGTGTACTATGCATGCACAAAATACATTTTTTAAATCTACACAAATTGACAGGTATGCAGAAACATGATGTCCGACTACAAGTACTCCTGCCACCTTTGTTCTTCAAGATGTATAGGGTAGCATTGGGTAGGAATGTGCACTTATCACTTTTTTTTAAACGTATTCTGACAAATAGACCAAACTGGCAGCAGTGTGTAAGCTTATCCATCCATCTAACAATCGTGAGAGTATTTACAACATACAATTACGTTTAGTCCGTAGAATTATATTTTATAAGCATGAGTAAAACCCTACCTTTCCCCATGTTTTGGGGCAAACGTGCATAGGCAAAAACAATTACGAAATCAAGGGAGAATAGACAAAACCAGCAAAATAATAACGTCACTTCCTATCTTAACATAGTCACATTGTGGGAAAAAATATAGAACACACACTAGGTATATGTATCTTTAAGTAACTTTAGTAAGAAAAAATGACACTAACATTAGGCCCTAATACAAATAATGGATGCTTAGATTCGTTTTGAAACTATAACAGCGTGTTAGTGCTTTATAATATAGTGTTCGACTAACAATTTCGACTTTCTTGCATCTATGAATGGCGATGTACATCTATTCTATGACCGGCGGAGATCGTGTAGGCCTATCTTTGACCGGAGGAGAATGTGCATATGTGACCCGCGGTGATCATACATCTATGACCGGCGGAGAACGTGCATCTATGACCGGCATAGATCGTGCATCTATAACCGACGGAGATTGTAAATATATGACCGACGGAGATCGTGCAACTATGACCAGCGAAGAACGTACATCTATGAATAGTGGAGATTGTACATCTATAAACTGCACAGATTGGGAATCTATGACAGGACGGGATCTTACATCTATGACCAGTGGAGATCGTGCATCTATAACAGCGACAGCTTCATTTTCAGTCACCGGCTTCATTTTCTCATTATTTTTTCGTTTGTAATTCCTAAAAAGAAACATAACGTGACAATAAAATATTGGTTTAAATATTATGCAACATGGAGGGGTAGTGACTGGGGCAAACATCCGCATGTTTGCCACCAAATTGTGCGCGGTTTTACTCCCAAACCACATTGTTAACAACTTTTATAAAATGTCACAGGAAAAAAAACAAAGTATCTTGACAAGGTGACGTGCTTAATAACTTAACAATACAATATATGTTTCAGTTTCAACTATCTATTAGTTTTTCATCTTATTTTGTTATGCTCTGTGTCCCAGAGTCATATAAAACAATGGTCACATTGCAGTTATATATCTCAATACTTTTATGTTTTGAGATAATAAGATTGATTTTAGGAGATATTGCAATTCATGTTATAGGCCTTACCTGACATGGTGATTTAATGACAGGACAGTGGAATGATGGGCAATATCAGTGGATGATGCTAAGAGTATAGGAGTATATATAGTGCCCATTGAAGGCCTCAGGAGAAGGTAACATGCGCGGGAGGGCAACGTTGTGTAAGAGAAAATCTAGAGTGGCAGTGAAGTCTCAATTGTCCAGCACGAGATCTATCATCCGAAGTATTGTTCAAGGTGGAGAACACATAGCAGTAAAAACTGAAATATTAGATAGCAAAATATCTCACCACAACATACTCCCATTCAAAGTAGAAGCCATGATTTAGGTATTGGATACACTAACCTGCAGTAAGTATGAAAGAATGCATTGAATACAGATAGCCATTGCACAAGGAGAAAATAACAAATAATTGCAGGGGAGCACTTTCCATTCAAACTCACTGACTGAATCACTTAAGATTATTATTTGCCTACATTTTATTTCAGGGAATTTGAACTGAGATTGCCAAGATATGAGGTGGAAGAGGTTGAATGTCTGAGAGTGAGATGGTCAGATCTGATGAAGCTTGCAGATCAAGTAAAGGAAGAGCTACTTATAGAAAGAAGAGGAGCATTTGAACAAGAGGTTGATAAGCAGATCAAGGTATCTATCTATGTAGCATGTCACATAGTGGTGTTACATTATAAGATACCTTTAACACAATCTTCAGGTAGATGTAGGCATCTTTCCAGGCAATATTATTGTTGTGCTATAAGAAATATAATTTACGATCCATGACAATCATGGATGCAACTGACAAGACCAATCTGAGCCATCAAGAGTATTCCCCAGTATGCACTAGGAATCACAGATCCATTTGTACCATTGTTTGCAGTTGTGTGTCCTCTTAGATGTGCTCATTGAACTAACTGCTATCACATTCTCCTTTGTCTTTATACCATTCCTGATCTTTCATACAACATGGTCCATGACATCCTGTCCCCATGATTCTGTATCAATGTCTATGTCATGCATATCATGTTTTCACACTTCTTTGTACTGAAGTAGAGGTCAACCATGAGATTTTTTTTTCCCAGACTGTAATTCTCCATAAAGTAGATCTATTGGTATTCTGTCATTTTCTATCCTCATATTAAATTTCATGCCTGTGTGGAATGATTCAACTATACTTAGGAGGGTTGGTGGGCAGCTGATCTTCTTCCTTTGAATAAGCCCCCACAACTTACTAAGTCGAATACCTTTGTAAGGAAAGCAATTAAAGCAACATACACGGGCTGCTTTTGTTCATTGCATTTCTCTTGTAATTGACGTAATGAAAATATCATATTCATGGTTGATCATTTTCCATGAAAAGCACATTGTGATTCAAGATAGACCCGATCACCTAGACCGGGAGTCTTTGCAGCATTTGTTATTTTTTTGTTTGTTTGTTAAATGGGGGATTAAAGCCTCTTAGCTGAGGCACAACCCTTTCAACCTAAGACAGAAGTCTATTTTGGTTATATCAGGTCGTTTTAGCTTTATCTAAATGTGAGTCTTCGCAGCACAATTCTAGCAAGTATTATATAACTGCATGGAAGTTCTTCTTCTGCATTCGTTCTCAAACTCCTGCAGATTAGCAGGATGTAGTACAGAGAAAGGAATGCGTTGTGTCATGGTTTACAGCATTGCTGCAATATCTGCGCCTTTCGGCCTGACACATCCGACTTCAGCATGGCTTTGGGTCACTGACCCTATATGGGATGTGACAGCCAACTCCATCCCATAACCTCCTTAGTCGCCTTTTACGACATGCGTGGAAGGTAAACAGTGTTGCTATTCTTTGCTCCCCTCTCGGGCCCCGGCAAGTGCATGGAAGTGAAATTTCTCCTACCAAGACCAACTGCCAGCGAAGTTTAAGTGGCTAACCTGCCCTGCCACACCATTTGGTTTTAGATTGCATTTCTTCATCCTAGAATATGGCTTGTATCCTCCCACATGTGTTTTTGTGCTCTTCATAATGACTAACAAAATGATGATAATATACAGTTATGTTTACTATTGTAATATATTGTGTCAGGGGTCAGGACATACAGTGCATGAATTCACCCAGCTACGCTCGAAACCACAAGACATAATTATATACACAGATGGCTTAGTTAACAGAAACACAAATAAAAGCAGTTGGGGTTTTGTTGCCTACAGAAATGGCGAGATGTTGGTTGAGAAATCTTCAGCATATTCCACTGTCACATCGAGCATGAGGATGGAGATAGATGGAGTTACAGCAGCTCTTAATTTGTTGATAACTGATACATCAACACACTCTGTAATACTCACAGACTCTCAAAGCATGCTGCACAAGATAGAAAAGTACATGCTGAGAAAAGAGTGGTGGGACTTGTTGAACAACTCAGTTGTCCAGAGAATTACATGGATTTACTGCCCTGGTCATGCTGGAGTCAGAGGAAATGAGAGAGCTGACTTATTGGCAGATATTGCGGTGATAGACAGCACAATGCTGAGAAGGGATTAAGCAGACTTGATCAAGGCAGTAATTTTTAAATGCATTTCAAGATGAAGATGATGTCACGGAAGCTGAGAATGTACACATACAGAGAATGTTAGAAATAGGAGTATCTAGAGGGGAGGGAAGGAAATTTAAATGTTTTGAAAGGCCCCAAAGATCGTACAATCAACACCTGGCCAGGACTCTAAGTCTACATACACTTTGATGGCTGCTGGAATGGAGAGCGGATCACTTATAGCAGGGGTGAGCAAACTTTTTGTGCAGAAGGCCATATTGAAAATTGTAAAGCTATTGGAGGGCCACATATAATATTATGTATATTTTTGTTTAAAATTCTCGGTAAGTAATCAATTAAATATTTTTATTGTAAAGAAAGGTAGTTTTACATAATGTAGATAACTTCTGAAATAAATTACATTTCTAACAAACTTACACAATAACAGTATATTTTATAATATGGATGAAAGGTTTTGTAAATATTTTAACAATAGTTGAAAAATATTATGTTGCATACAGTTACAATATGGGTTCATATCAATAGTTTTAATGAAGATTTAAAAAGAAACACCATACACATACAGTCACAACAGTTACAACTTTATTGATATTATTAATTTCTAATGAGATGTATGTAATTTGTAAGATGTTATACTTCCTTTGAAATCTGGAACAAGTTTACTTGTAGAAATTTACATGACTGCATTTAAGTTGCAATCAGATAATAAAGACCTGTTCTTAGATTTGTTGATTTTTTAGCAAGAAAATGCCAGTTCACAAATATATGTAGATCCAAATAATGACACAAATTTAGCTGCAAAGTTTTTTAAGTTTGAGAATGATTGTTCAGAAAAAGAATCATAGAAATCCAACAAACATTCAGACTTAAATTTTTCCTTCAGGTAATGATTGGCTTGTAGTTCAAACAACTCCAACTGTATATGCTCTGGGGCTTTATCAGCTTCTGCACTGAGAGGAGAACTGATAACATTGAAGTGCTGCTTCAAGTTCTTGAAATCTTGGAATCTTCTTCCAAATTCTTCAACCAATACATCTAACTGAGCTTTGAATGTTTTACTCATTTCATCAGAGATAGTTTCTTGTTTCAGCAAAGGGAAGGGACAAAACATGTTTTAACTTGCTTGTCTGAAAAACAGTGAGAATTTGGCTTGAAATGATTTTACATGAACATACATTTCATGTACAAACAAACCATTGCCCTGAAGTTTAACATTCAGTTCATTTAACTTTTCCATTATTTCAATGGCAAATATAAAGTCAAGCTTCCACTCTGCATCAACAATGTTAGCATTGAAGTCACATTCTATGCCCTTCATCTCTAGAAACATTACTATTTCTTCTTTAAGATTCCATACTCTCCTTAAAACCTTTCCGAGACTCAACCATCGAACTGTACTGTGGTACAGGACATCAGAATGTTCAGTTTATAGATCGTCTAGTAATGCTCTGAACTGCCTGTGATTGAGTCCACTTGATCTGATGAGGTTTATGACACTGACAACTGGGCCAATAACATGCTGAATTTTTAAAACAGATTTACAGTGACGATCATTCGTTTATTTAAAAATGTGTATGAGGGTCGCAAAATATCGAATGGCGGGCCGCATGTGGCCTATGGGCCGTAGTTTGCCCACCCCTGACTTATAGGAATGCAGCACATGCTGTGAAGCTAGTTTTTAATCAAGAAGAAGAATATATTGTGTTATTTTTGTTTGCATATGCCTTTGATTTTGTGATAACAAATGACAGTTAAAGATTTGTGATATGTGACATTATGGCATTACTAGAATGATAGTAATGTACAGAATTTATCACACAGATATCTTTGTGTTGACAGCTGTTTAGTTTGAAAAGTTAATGTATGAAAGCATGTGCAGAAGTATTAGGCCTATGTTTTATTTCTGTCAGTAAATATTTCTCTACAGGCATTTGTTGTGGACGTTATCCAGTTCCGCAATGCCTTTGATGCCCAAGGTCCAGCTGTACCAGGCATACAACCAGCTGAGGCAGTTGTACGACTTTATGACTTTCAGGACATATTCAACATTTATGATGCCAAACGGAAAACTCTGAATTCTGTTTCAAAACTCTTCAGCATTCCATGTAAAAGTTTTCCAGAGTTAGACAAGACAGGGGAGGTATTGTTACTTATTAACATGTATAAATTTATTTTATTTGTTCGACACATGATAAAATGCAATATTCCAATGTAGAAATCCAAACCTGTATTCAAGGTTTTACTTGCTTATTGCTATTGATTTTGAGTTGACATTATTGCACCACAAACAAATCTTAGTAGTCAATGTGCAGTTAGAATGAGTTTAGGACTTTCAGGCAAATGTCACATTCACTTTGGCATGTGGTAAGGATGTGTTCTATCTCCATTGCTTTTCATTACATATATAAATTGTACATATAAAATGCCAACACCAATGAAGAGGACAACCTAAACAATCTTCTTAGCGAACTTCTTTTTGCAGACATCCAAGCAATAATATCAACATCAGAAAAACAACTACAACAACATATAAATAGACCACACAACAAGTAGGGATTTTAACATGAAGATAAACACAGAAAACAGTGAGGTAATGTCAGTTATAAAAAGCATTGCTATACAGGCACATTGTATACAAAACCAGGGCAAACCATGAAAAAATGGATTACAGAAATGAAGGAGTCCACAAAAACAAACATATATGAAGCACACAAAAAGGCCATCTCCAGAGAATTCTTCTACCCTATGCTTTTTTTTTTTTTTCACTTTATGCCTCTATGTCTTGCAGTGTGATTGTGTCAATAATTCCTCATAGCTTCCTACTAGTATTGCTCAGGCATGAAAATCTCTCCTCCATTGTGCCATAAGACCTCCTCATTGGATCTACTATCTGTTAGACAGCCTAAATGATCTTTTAGCCTTACTCTTATAATTAGTTAGAGAAGCCAACATGTTACCCCCATCCTATCTAGTCATTTTATGTTTTTGGTCACAGTATCATCTGCACCATCATAATATTCTAGGTAGACTCTGGAAGTTTGAATACCATCACTCACTTATTTATTACCAAGACCCAAGAAGGGAGCAAAGAATGGCAATAACTGTGACCTGTCATGCATGTTGTAATAGGTAACTATGGAGATTAGGGTGTGAATTTGAATGTTCCATCCCATGGTGCAAAATTCCCATAAACGTAAGTACTGTTGAAGTAAAATGTGGCAGGTTGAATTGCACAGATATCACAGTCAAACTATAAACCATGACATGACACATTTCATTGATCTAAAGTGCAAAACCAAGCACTTAAGATAATGTTGGGAGCAATTCAATAAACACTGATAGTAGAGATGCACAAAATGGGGAGAATGTAAACACATGGTGAACGAACGCAGAGACACTAAGGTACTAATGCAAGCAGAAAAGTTTCAATATATGCCAAGTCATCTAATGAAGGAAAGATTCCAAAATCTAGCAATGGGGCGACTGAAAAGAAGCAACTTTATCCACTAAACTAAACGACTCTGTCGACAATTTACAGTCCTGCCTGAAGTTGACAGCTCCTTAGGTCTGTACCAGAACAAACCCCTTGGAATGAAAGGAATGGAATACCAATATACACTCAGACCCACATGAAAGGAATACTAAGCGAAGACAAACAAAACAGTGTGCAGCAAAGGACAGTCACCCTCAGTTTCCTGGACAAGGAATATTCAGAAGACATATGGGTCAGAGTATACACAAACTGGTCAGCACAGAATGTAGTGAGGAATCGAGGTGCAGGTATATATATAGAATAGTCACACAAGCCTAGAGATATGATCAGAACACAAATGTGGAAATTCTGTCATAATTATAATGCAGAATACCAGAAAATTAGGGTGGCATCTGAAAAACTGCTGATCTCCAACCCTGGCCCACAGACCATGGTATTCCTGACAGATGCAAAATTAGTGCTTCAATCTGGAAAACTAACAGACTTGAAAAAACTACTTAGTGAAATGTCTTACTAGTATTGGATAACTATGCAGTGAATACCCTCTCACTGTGGAATACCAGAAAATGAAAAAGCAGACCAATTGGCTAAGGAAAGTGCTGCTGAAGACCAACCAGATGTACCAATCATGTACCATCTGAATGCTTTTTGGCTCCAACATATTGTCACACAATCTACCAAATGCAACAGTTGATTCAGATAAATAGAAATTAATTAGTTGCGCCTTCAGTGGCAGTCTCTTTGTGCTACTGTTGATATCTTCATTTTGGCTTAATGTGCAATCCTTATCTATAGACCTATATAAAAACCTGAGTATGACACTGGAAGAGGCTGGGCATATTTCACAGAACCGAGAAGCTTACAGAGTGACAGTGAGGACAATGTTCTCTAAAGGACATCTCACACACACACGCACATGATGATGATGTTCGTCCGTCGTGATCGACGATGACACACGCACATACACACACACGTACAATATATATATATATACACACACACACTCTCACACACATACAATATATATATATATATTGTGAGTGTGTGTGTGTGTACGTGCATGTGTGTGAGACATGTCCTTTATATATATACCGGGTATATATAAGTTGTCCGTACAAGCATATAGTCAAATGAGATCAGGGTGCAAGACCAGAGGAAGATCACAGAAAAGATGGATAGAAAACGTCTTAGCACAGCCGAGGCCACACATCTGGCTTTAGAATGCAAGCTCAAGCTCCATTCACCCCTACGCTTAACAGCAAGAGTAGATCACAAACCACTGGGGAAAGACAATATATATATATAAGCATGCATATAAGCCTTTATGAAGATAATACAATTTCACTAATACTACTTTCTTTGCTATTGAAGTGAACACAGAAAGAATATAAGATTTTTAGTTAACAGTTTTGCTTATCGGTATCACATCAGGAACTAGAATTGCTGAGTCAGCTATATGGATTATTCCAAAAGCTTATACATTTTGACAGTAAGTTCAGAGACACTCTTTGGTCAGATGTGGACTTGCAGGGATCTGCTGCAGAGGTGAAGATCTATGTTGTTGTGAAAGATTGTTTGAAAGTCTATTATTCAAAGTTAGATGACATCACTAAAATTGCTACCGGTATGTAAGTTGGTAATAAACTTAGTGCAGTTAAAATAAAGTTCCATAAAAAAGAGTAAAAGCAAATCTAACAGTAAAAGAATATCTACAGTGATTAAGTCTGGAAACCAGAACTGGACCTGTAAAATTTTGTCGGACATTAGATATATCAGTTATTGATTTGGAGTGATTTCATTGTAATGTAATGTTTTTATGTAGGCCTATATGTATGCATACTGGAGATCTACTAGGTTATATTATGTCATGTCATGTGATGTATTCTTTCCAGAACATTGTCTTCCCAATGAACTTTCTCTGTCTTGAGCGATGTGGCTTGCATTTTCTAGCGATGTATTCATATTATCTTTAATGTCGTCAGTCCATCGTCTTCTTGGTCTGCCCCTTCTCCTCTTCCCAGGTACTCTTCCCTCCATTATTTGTCTTTCTAAACAGTTATGTCTCTTTATATGACCAAACAGGCATAGTTTTCTTTTTGTTATTGTGTTTAGTAACCAACACTCTGGAATATTCAGTGTGTTTATAATATCTGAGTTTCTGATTTTATCCTTCCATGATATTCTAAGTATAACTTTCTTTAGAGTCTGCATATTTACTATTGCAATATATTATAGATGTGAGCCCTGGGCAATCACCATTATTCAATATCACTTTCAGTTACCAATTTCAAAATATGATTTATAATTAAAAGATGAATGATTCTAGTTAATTGTAAATTTTAACAAAATGATTTAAACTTATTCATTTTTCATTGTTACTGTTACTTGTTGTTACTCTCTTATGTACCTATCTATTCAGTGTTTTAGTAATTCTATTCCATACTTACTTAATGATTGTGTTACTCTGTCTTACTCTCTTATGTCCCTAGCTATTCAGTGTTTCTGTAACTCTGTTTTATTCTCTTCCTTAACTACTTTGTGTTTGTATCACTCTTTTGTGTTCTTCTGAAATTGTATTCATTTTAATTTTGTTCCTATTAGCACAACCTGACAATTTCTGCACATTTTTAATTACATTTCATAAAACACCTTTGTCTCTTGCAATCTACATCTTTGCACCATCTATAGAATATGTTCCTAGCCCTTAATAACAGAGGGCATGAGATTCAAGAAATTGGGTAAGCAGATGACACTGACCTAATATCATGAAGCCCCACATATCTACAACACATGATTATGTCAGTCAAAGATCATAGCAAGGCTCAAAATCTTTTCCTCAAAGCAAAAACTAAAAAAATTATGCATGTCAACAGATGAACTCATACCTGCAATAGTCATTGACATAAAACAACTACAAAAGGACAACTTTAAGTCTCTAGGGTAAATCAACGCAGGAAATTTCTTAATGCAAGGGATTAGCAATGGCCCTACAAAACACATCACAGATTAAACATCATTGACTCTTGGACTATGACATCCGCAATAGAAAAGGCAATATCATTTGAAATGCAGTACTATAGACAAGTCTTAAGAATCTTTCATGGGCAGAAAAGACAAACTAACACAGACGTCTATAGAAACTTGAACATAGACGATTAATTGTTGAAGAAAATATTCCAGTAAAGAGAACACATTGAATACTATGCTGGATTACTAGATATTGAAGTATGACAGTGGTGGAGAATTGACTGTTTATAGAGAACCTATTTACTTACAAAGTGATAGAACAACGATCTACAAAAACATGCCACGTACAAATATAGAATACATCAGCAAACAAAAAATCTTCTGTGGTTTCGTTTCTATATTTAATAATAGGAATGGACTACCAGGTAATGCTAGATATTAAATTTGCACACGTTAACACACAGGCCTGTAGATAAGGGAATGGTTTGTGGTGTTCAAAGCCCTCCCTTAGCAACTGTAAACATGGCTGTTAGTACTAGAAATAGTCAAAATGTTCATAAAAACCCCTGCCTTAGCAGTGTATCACTAAAAGGTTCTCAAATTGTCCATAAAATAGTGTAATTTACTGCAGGAAAACTGTAAAGAAAAATATTACAGTAAAACCACCTCCTTAAGGTAATCATATATATGACCCTGTTAACACAACATTGTGATGTCTGCATGACTTTCTGTCATGTTTCTATCTTAATCCTTCAGCAGACTTTTTTTTCTTCATTATTTCATTGTTTTTTTTATATATATATAATATTTCTACAAAAATGCATGCAATTCCGTCATGGATTTTCATTTCTGCACTGAAAATTAGAAAGAGACCATACATCAAATCCTAGAGTTACACAAAATGTAGTTTGTTAGCAAACTTTCCATTACAGTATCTTAAAAACTATAATGAGTTCTGCAGTGAAATTGTACACAATTACAGAGCTACTTATGTTATATAATAATACTACAGGTTTTAGTGCACATTGTGTTTATATGTTAGTGACAACATGTTTTTCATTTTATATAAAACCATAGAAACCAGCATGATTTTTTTTCCACACAGTGAGGCGTCATTAGCAATGATATTTACCAAAATCAAAGGGAGAGTTAAATTTTTAGAAAATGTACACTGTGTGTAGTTCTTAATTTTGATTTGTGTCTTCACAGATTGAAAGTTACTGGGATGAGTGTTTGGCACTCCCAAGCAAGCTAAAAGATTGGGATGCATATAATGATCTGAAAAACAGACTTCAAATATATTTAGAAGTTTTCCCATTGTTACAGAAATTATCATCAGAGGTATTAACTGTTTATTCACAAATTATTTAATAAATTGTTTGTTTTTCTACTTTTTGTTTTTTTAAAATGTATTTGTTTTTCATTTTCTCCTGGGATATATATGTTATTGCTTATGGCAGAATATTCAGTTGCTCATGTGTGTGTGTATGTTAGTTCATTCTTTTTATTTCTGAGAAATATGCTTTAGTTGTTACTTTTATTTTTAATAAAGCAAAAGTGTATATAAAATGTATTCATTTTATAAAATGATTGTGTGATAGTTGATTGATTGGTTTGTTAGATTGGTTGATTTGTTTAGTCTGTTTGTTCATTGGTCTGTTAGTAGATTAATTAGTTAACAAGAGTACTTGTCACTGTATGATGGACATGAAATTGTGCTTATGCTTTTTCAGCAGTTTCTCAATGCGTGCTTGTTAATCTTTCCTGAAACTCACTGTATACAAACTCACTAATATATATTACGTGATGGTCAAATCATTATCACAGAAAAAGCAGTTCTAGAAAAAAAACTTGTGTATGTTCATCCTTCCAAATTAAATTTATTCACTAGTGATATTTTTAATACTCTATGTCAGCAGCACATCACCACAAACCATGGCACATCCAGAATAATATAACCTCAAAGGCAACCGAGGCTGGTACTTTTCTTGAAATATTAAAAGCAAACTTGTAGAGGAAGAAAAGATAGCAACCAATACAAGTGTGTATTTTTTTAATCTGGAGAAGCATTTAAAATCTATATATATCTGTCTATATATAGATGTATATAAATCTGTAGGTCTATAGCATACAGCCTAACCACAGACCTATAAATTCATAAAAACTTGCATCGTTTGGAATGTATGTCAACATAATTCATTGTCAAAAACAATACTGCAGAGAACTGTCAATGGTGGAAGCAGCAGAGTAGGACAAATAAAAGTATGGACAAACATCAATGACTGGGCAAGACAAGTTTTTTCCTCACTAGTCAGCATCATAAGAAATATAAATCGCTGGATGACTGTGTGTTGATTCATCCAATGTGGTACTCCTACGACCCTGATGGGTTATGGGTTTATAAAATAGATATAGATGTTCATAAGATTGAAACCCACAGGGAAAGGGGGAAAAACCTATGGAAATAGAAGAACTGAAGATATATGATGGAAATCAATAAACCTGCCTACTCCTTACTTATCGTATTCATTCTCACTCCTGCTGGTTGGTAGGATATAGTTATAAAAAAACCAAAAAGTGTGGTTGATATCATGGTTGCGAGTTCAGTGGCTTTTGGCTGCACGTCCAATCTCATTATGGAAGATTTGGATCATTTTTACCTTCTGTGTGATGAATTAGTCCATATTCCACCCAACTTAGTTTCATTCTACAACATGCATGGCCAGGCGTGGTATTGCTATTCTTTGCTTTCATTCCTGGCCCAGTGAGATGACTGTCCATAAGGAATATCATTAGAATTACAGTTGAAGTCTTATACTCCTCAGAAAGTCAAATGTTGCAATTTAATTATTTGAAATAGTTGCTTGAGAATAAAATAGAATCAAAGAATAATCCTATGACCTGTCATGATTGACATAAAAGGAGGCTAAGAAGTATTAGTCTCCGGATGATTACATCACATAGAAAATCAAAGCTCAAATCAAAGATAAAGAAAAGGTTTTTCTAAGAACTATGCTTCATAGAGAACTTAAAAACAAATGATGAATAGAAGTCATAATGAAGTTAGTAAAATAAACTATTGCTAGAGAAGGTAGGTGTGGGGTTTTTATTCCATGATAAGTTACACTAACTCAAAACTGGCATACTAAAGTCTTACATGTTAGGCAGGAAGATACAAAGATTGTTGGCAAACTGTAAATCACAACACAGCTCAATTCAGCTCTCTGTACTATATCCTGCTAATGAGCAGAAGATTTAAAATGATTAAGAAGAAGCAGACATACAATTAATGCTGCATAGTTTGTTAACTTATTCTGAAAGATGTTGTGCTCTTACGTGAAGTGACATTAATTTAAATTAGATTTTCAATAGCTGAGAATTAAATTCTTTCTTTGTTTCAGGAAATTCGCAACCGCCACTGGCTCCAGGTGATGCAAGTCTCACATACCTCCTTCCAGCTGGAGGGGAATGTATTTACACTCAGTCACTTACTGGACATTGAACTTATCAAGTAAGAGTTTTGCTTCTTTTAACTCTTTCAGGACCAATCACAGATATATTGAAACAATAAAGGCACCCTACCAGACTAAATGCTATTATATCAATTTTGGTTTTTGATCAATCATAGATCAATCAGTTATATTTCATTTTAGTTAGTACAGGTTTTTGTTAACAAAACATTGTAGATACTTTCACTTTTGTTTTATCCAGAATGAAATGCATGTGTTGTGGAAAAATCTATTCTCTCAACTCTAATTTGTGTTGTTTATTTTTGAGAAATAATGGCATACTACTTCCAGGTTCAGTGCCAGAATAAGCTATGGTTATTTTTCAGAGCTTGTTATACTTACTCGTGTAGACATGTTAAACTGTAAATGAGAATAAGAAGAAGAGCTTGCTACATAGTGATTCTGAGATTAATTATTCTAATAGTGATTATAATTATAGTTATGTTATCCTAGCCAGGAAGAATACCACTGAACATGGAGCTGGGGAGATATCAGGGGCCCACATCTCATAAACTTCTTTTTTTTTTCTATTGAACATAGGCTATTCATTACTATAGGCTATTCATCAGCTTCGTTACAAACATTGTCATGAGGAAACTAACATCCACACAAATAACAAACTAACATGAGATTTCTAAAATGGTACATCTACTCTACACTAATGCAAGCCTTATGGCTCAGAAACATGGCTCAGAGGTTTGAGATTCTAAATATGCCATTGATCCCCATAGCCATGCTATGAAGTCTGAGCAAAATCATTGCTATCTTTCCTCATAATTCTCTTTCCAATCTGTGATGAGTGAGCTGTGCACATTCTGAACAAAAGACCATCATACATCTCTCTTAGATGAATTCTTTCTTAATCATCAAGGTCTGATCTTCTGTTTTTACCACCAAGTGGTACTTGGTCTATAGCCAACATAAAAGTAAAGTAACCCATAGCATTAATTAATGCCATAGGGGTGTGAGATGTTAGTGATCTCACATTTCAGAGGCTCTGCAAATGAGGGCGGTAGCCATCTCCTTTCCCCCACAGTCTTTACTTCCCGGATTAATCCGGTACCCATTTAAGGCTGGGTCAACCCTGGAGCCGTTGCGATCTGAAAAACATTTTCGTCTCAACTGGGGAATGAACCCAGGACCACTCATATGCGAAGCCAGTGCACTAACCACTGCGCTAATGCGGCTCCACGACATAGCCAACATGCTCTGTCAAGACTGATGTATACTGAAAAGGCACTTTATAGTTCTATATAGAACTATATGGAAAGAGAACTTAATGGAAAGAGAAGAAAAGGAAGATATTCTGACAACAATGAAGAACTTAATGGAAAGAGAAGAAAAGGAAGATATTCTGACAGTACTAAGTATGAAAATAGGAACTATTAAAGGACATACAAATAAAACATGTTGAACCAATTTTGGTCAAATCCTAGTAGCCATTCCTACATTTTACAATTTTTAAGAATTCATCATTAATCCATATTTTCTAGTAATTTCTACCACTGTATTCCTAGTTACATAATGGCTGCTGTAATTGAACTCAGATTGATAATATCATTATTACCTTTGCAATGAGTGTTCCCAGAAGCAAAGACAGATGCTGGGAACATACTATGATGTTTATATAATGCTACGGTAAGGACGTGACTGTTTTCTATGATTTTTCTATGATTCTACACCAGAATCTAGGTCCACCAGGGAAACATAGATGTTGAGTAATATCCTCCACCTGACCCATCCTAAATTTCTGTGACCGACCCTGTTTTATATTGTGATGATACTAACAACTTCTTATGTATAGACTATTTATTTGGTGCAACATTTGAATATAAATATTTCCATGTGTAGACATAAGGAAGAAGTGGAAGAAATATGCAAGGGAGCAAGCCAAGAATTAGAGCTTGAGGTCAAGATGAGAATGACAGAAGAGGAATGGACAGAACAGGTAAGATCATAATTATTTAAAATTTTTGTTTTTTACATGATATTCTTTGTTGTATATATTAAACTATTACTTATATTTTTTTCATCATTGACTTTTTCACAATGCTAACCAATCCATTGGAATCAGATATCCAGTTTGTAAAGCAGTTTGCTTCACTTTAACCACAGTATCTTACTAATTTCGCATAAGCATAAATGTGCATATTTTTATAAAATATTTTTCATACATGGTATTTCATTGTACTAATATTTGTGTTAATAATATACCATTTTCTGCAATATTTCACAACTTAACGTAACAACTTACATCATTGATGGAAGGGGATCTCCCTAACTTATTGGTTAAGCTGTTCATCTTGTGTTCAAGAGGTCATGGGTTCGAATCCATCTCGTGTCGTCTTATGTAAAAGGTGGATTTTTCAAAGGTCCCTGTTGATTATCGCTTTATGCTACGGAGTTATGTGCTATGAGTGGTACTTTCAGCAGTTGGTTATCCGCTTCGTTGAGAGTGACGGAGTACATATGGGAAACCTAGTACAGTGAGGTCAATGCTCTACATCTTTTTAATTCTTTAAATCCATTTAATCATTGATGTAACCTTTTTTCATAACTTTTAGATTAACTAGCCTTTTCTGGCATTGTAGATGTTTTATGTTATTGTTGTTTGTGCATAACAAGTGATGATGACCATGTGTTACGTCAACTTTATGAAATTCAATTGGAGGTGTGCCCGTTTCTGTGAGTTCATAGGTGGTTGATAAGACCTATGGGGGCTTCAAGGATCCCTGCGCAGTTTGGGCATGAGATGATCACTATCAATGGTATTTAATCTGCCCATAACATTCTAGCCCAGTCTCTGCTGTGGAGTTACTGCATTTCTCCTATTTTCACACAATGTTGCACCTTTTTTTTGTTGCATAGCATCATGTAGCATTTATGGCAAAGACTTTTAGTGATTGTGGATGGGAAGATAACTTGCAATGAGGACTTGCATTGTAAGGAAGGGTAATGCAAAGTGCTGACCTCAATCTCGTCACACCTCATCTGTAACCAATGACATAACACATCAAGACAATTAGAAAATAAATTTGATACAGTGGATTAATTATCTATGTATCTAATTATCCACAGTATCAAATTCTATGTAGTTATGTTTTACATAACTAACCCTAACACTTCATAAATTTATATTTAAATTAATAAATGATAAACATATACTGATAAATATAGCCAAGGGAAATAATCAAATAGGGAGACGCTGGTTCCAAATCAGAACAATTATTCTTTTAAAAGTGGGAAATCTAGCACACTTGATTTATTAACAAAACACATGGAGTTATCACCTGGTGCTGTCTGATACCTTCCTGAGTTAAGAGAAAATTGCAAAATAATACTTCTGTCCAATCTGGTATTTCCACATAGCTCATGGGAATAAATTACATAAGAAAGCTTGATTTCAGTGACATTGATCCCTATCAGATTTCCATTTCTGTCATGTTCTTGAAATAATTTCTCTTATATTTCTTAATTTAATGGCAATGTCCTTAATATCTTCATTTATTTTTATTTATGCTTATCTGTCCCATCATAAACTCTGTTTCAGGTATTGAATTTTCAGCACTATAAAAAACGAGGTCCGATTTTCTTGGACAAAATTTTTACAGAGAGAATGTTGGAACAGCTTGAGGATTCTGAAATGCTTCTTGCTACTATGTTGACATCCAAGTAAGGTTGAGACTATCAGATGTAGACCTAAATCTACATACAGTTTGTCATGTACAATATGGTTATAAACATTTTCTGCATTTGTTGACAAAATAATTGATTTTACTAGCATTCAAGCAGTAGCTATCTTTAATAGATTATACATAAACTCTTTAGCTGCAATAAGTTGCAAAAATTATCAATTAGATTTATCCATCCATCATGCTAACTAGTTGATGAAACATCCAGTACTTTCCTGTTTAGCTGGCACGCAATTTGTATTTAGGCGTCTATATTAATATAAATTTATAATTTTTAGATGTACCTTACTGCCAATAGGATATATCATTATTGCATATTTTTTTACAGAAATGACAACCAATGGAGTGATTGGGGGATAACCAATTGTGGAGATTTGTTCGACTACCTTTTTGAATACCTTGGTTCTCTTATCAACAGTAACTGTGATTGCTATGAGGAAGTCAGAAGGAGGTTTGCTATTGAGTCAAAGAAGCTCATACAAATGAAAAACATATAGCTGAGCTGCTGCAAAACAATAAAACTAACATTCCTAAGAGCTTGCATATTCCAGTGGCAATGAATGGGTGTGAATCCTGGACAATTGCCAGAAAAGTGAAAAATAAAATAGCTTTTGAAACAAAATGTTACTGAAAAATGCTAAGAATACTATAGACCAAAAAGATCACCAAAAACAGCCATCCTGAGAGAAATTAATGCAAAATTAAACTGGCTAAACAGCATGGTTCTTTGCATAAAACTACAATATTTTGGCCATATCAAATGCCATGACAACCTAGAGAAGACCATAATGGATGGGATGATGCCAGATAGATGAACAAGAGGCAGATCAAGAAGAAGATGTACACAAGATATCAAAGCAGAAGCAGACAGACTGGCTCAAGATTGACAGAAGTATTGAAAGGCTATAATAACTGCTACATCGTGTTCAGGATATGCTAACAGATGATGATGATGAAAACTCACAAGGAAATGCAAAATTGTATGGAAAAACATAGCTGGATCCATTGATTTTAAATGGATGCATAAACTATCTAGTTAAAATCTTGTGGAGGAGTTGGAAGCAACAGAAAAGCTGAAGGTGATGAACAATATGAAACTTAGAATAGAGTAGCCAACATGTGGTTACAAAATATATAAAATATGGTTTAACTACCAGAATATGTGTGAGTGGGTGTTACAGAAGTTTCAATGGCCTAGTTGTATGGGTAAGACAGTTCAGAGTCAAGTAGCGACTTCTGGGGTCTGAGATGCATGAAAAAATGACAATGACCAATAGGTCTATATTAAAAGTTTCCCTGTGAATAGTGTCTTTAAAATTAACCATCACCAGGATCATGTAATCACGATTAGTCTTGTAGAGGTTGCTGCAGAGGCAATCAGGTTACATGTAATGATAAGTAAAGACTTGAATTGTTGTTTTTGTTATTATAAG
The DNA here is from genome assembly GCA_034231615.1 of Meghimatium bilineatum. Classification (NCBI taxonomy): domain Eukaryota; kingdom Metazoa; phylum Mollusca; class Gastropoda; order Stylommatophora; family Philomycidae; genus Meghimatium; species Meghimatium bilineatum. The sequence goes on along the minus strand of CM067311.1, from coordinate 29,886,783 downwards.
TGTTTACATATTCTGATTCTTTCACTTCAGATATATTGGGCCACTGAGAGATGAAGCTGCTTCTTGGGCAGAGAAACTTAAAGAAGTGGCTGAAGTTCTAGAGCTGTGGTTGGAAGTTCAAGACTTATGGCAGTGTCTGGAGGCTGTCTTCTGTGATTCATTTACTGTCAAGGTGAGAACAACACTTAAAATCTTCAGTTATTATTAAAAGTAAATCACAAGTTTTATTGCATAATTTTACCAAAAAATCTCAGCTTCCTAGCTAGTAAGGTATGCAAATTATTGTTATGTAATTTTGGTATGTACAAATTTGGTGATATATACACTTAATAATATTAATTTTTTTAAAATTCATTGAAGACTGCTTTTTTAAAATTTAATTTTAACAATTTAATTTTAACATATTTACAAATAAATATATTTGTAAATAGCATTATTATATTCATATTCTCCTTGAATGTAGGCCTAGGGTAGTCGGGGGCAGAATGTGCACAATGGCGCAGCAGGTTTTCTTAATATATGGGTTTTTCCGGTAGCAAACATGACTAGATCAGGGGCCAACATTCCAATATGTCACACAACAAAGTTTGATAGTTCAAAGACAGGTCATTTTTCAGCCATGAGGTAAAATAAATTTATTTAGGCCTGTAGTATGTGTTATGTGACATATTCTTTCCAGAATGTTGTCTTCCCAATGAACTCTCTAAACCATTCTCTGTCTTGGGTGATGTAGCTTGCATTTTCCAATGATGTGTTCATGTTATCTTTAATGTTGTCAGTCCAACATCTTTATAGTCTGCCATTTCTCCTCCTCCCAGGTGCTCTGCCCTCCAATTTTTGTCTTTCTTAACAGTTTTGTCTCTTTATATGACCAAACAGGTGTAGTTTTCTTTTTGCTATTGTGTTTAGTAACCAACACTCTGGAATCTTCAATGTATTTATAATATCTGAGTTTATCTTTTTTTCCATTGATGATATTCTAAGTACCTTTCTGTAGCATTTCATTTCTAAGGCGTTGATCTTCTTTGCGGCTGTTTTACTTAGAGTACATGTTTCACAGCCATATGTTACATCTGAAATAAAAGTTTGTTGAAAAGAATAAAAGCCTGTCTGTTGATGTGATATTTGTTTTTTGTGCATTTAAATATAAGTTTTGTGATTCATTGTATTTCTTTGTGTTCTTGATTAGTTTTTCCAATCCCTTTATATCATTTGAAAGAAGAACAGTGTCATCTGCATAGCATAGTTCAGGAATTTCAAAACCACTGATGTTTAAAACATGGTAGTCAGAGTTGTGTATGTTTTCTGTCACATTCCTCATATTTTCTGTGTAGATGATGAACAGGTATGGGGAGAGTGTGCATTCCTGCCTTACTCCACTCTGTACCTCAACCACACTTAGAGATCACCCTCTAACTTCATCTTTTGATCTTGGTAAAGCTCTTCTATTAGATGAAATAGATTTGCATATGTAATCAACAGATGTGTCTTGCCATTTGAAACACAAAAATATACATTTTATGTGGTATCTTATTATATTTAATATCTGTATTTTATATAATATTTTGTATTATATTTTCTTTTCATTTCAGTAATGCTAATTAGCTGTCATTTTGAATGTTAATTTGTTCTGCAATCATCTGAAAATTACAGAAATGTGATAAAAAAGTGTGCCTTGCCTTTGCAAGCACATAAATATACAGTTTCTGTGGTATTTTTGTGTAAATGGAATATATTTAATAGCTATATAATTTATTTTTGTTTTTTAATCATGCTAATTATCAGCCATTTTGAATATTATTTCCTTGTACATCTGAAAAAAATAGAAATGGGATAAACAGATGCATCTTGTCTTCATGCACTAAAAAATGTATAGTTTGTGTGTTGTATTGTTGAAAATACCTAAGATAATTCAGAACATATCAGCTCAGCTACATTTTGTGGTCACAAGTTTTAAATTATTTTGATTCCAAATTTATTTGAAAAAAAGGCATAACTTTTTTAAGGATTGACGTACTAACTTGGTTAAGGTAGTGTAGAATTGCATTTTTCAAGGGCTAATAGTGATGTAGCATTATTTTGTACCAAGTACCAAATTCTTCAGCTGCTTTCTCCAACCCCAATCAAAAAGTAAAAAACATGCATGAATTACTTAACCCTTGAGGGTTAAACGGTTTTAAAACACTGAATTAAAATTATGCATTTTCTCCCCTGCCACAAAAGTATTTTTTAGCAATTTATTATTTTTGTGTGGGTATTTGGAAAATGTAATAAGATTTTGGTATTTAGAGATTTTAAATTATTATTTTACATGTAAATAAAGAAGGAATACTGAATCTAATGATGTGAATTTTGTCATATCTGATGCAGGAAAAGGTGGTGAAGATCAAAAAATAAAAAAATTATTTAAAGAGCAATGGAAACAAAATTCACCTATATTTGTGCCATGTGTTTCATCCCTGATACGATTTGTCTACATACCTATGATTATTGTATTTATATTATTATTTCATAACCAAATTAACATAATATTGCCTGTAAAATAAATAAAACTGTAGATGGCATTGTCTGAAAAAAAAACCTTGTCTGGCATTTTTCACTTGGCCTAGGCTTAAGCACAACATAATTACATTCAATGCTGATGTGTGGCATCCCTGAAAAAAATATTCTACTTATCTAGACCTATTGTATTTATATTATTTCATAACCAAACTAATTTTCTCATAATATAAAAACACATAAAACACTGTGAAAACATAAAACACATATATGTCATTTACTTTCTCAGTTCCACTGGTCTACACACAATGTAGTCATAATTATATTCATTGCCAAATATGCAATGAAATCTCTGGTCTATTCTTCCCATACCATTTCATAATGAATCTAACATGTTAATAATATCTTTGAAAACTAACTTAATTCTCAAGAATTCCTCATGATCAGAATCACATTTCATAATAATTTCACTGAATATGACTGCCATTTTACTTGGTCCGGGACCATTGACTACACATTAAGCTGCAGTTATAATATTGCCCCCTATTTCAAACATGATGCAGAAAAAGGACATTCAATTTAACTTGTCTCTAGAGAGCACCAATTCCCTGTCATGTGATCCTAAACAACATGTAGTTCCTTGCCAATTAATGAGTTCATAGCAATGGTCGATTTTTATATGATGACAGGACAGATATATTGTCTTTACACAAATACATTTGTCATTAATATTTTCAGACAACAGCATGCTACAGGTTAACTAGCATCTGTCAAGATTGACTATAAAATCATATGTTTATGTAATACAAAGATTACTTACAAAACTGCCAGTTTTGATTAATAATATTAGAGAGTCATAAATTTTCCTAGTGGTAGGATAAACATCTTGGTGCATCGATGAATCTTAGAGTATTTCTAACAGATAAGTTATGTAATTATTATGCTGTTTACTGTCTTGCAGGAACTTCCACAAGAAGCAAACAGATTTTCTCAGATAGATAAAGCCTGGATGAAGATGATAAAGAGAGCATTTGATACTCGCAATGTTCTACAGGTGCATATTTTTTAAAACTCTTTATCAAACTCCCACTGACTGAATCTCTCTTATTACTGATTTTGATCCTACACAATTTCTAGCAGGATGTGGTCCAAAAAACGGAAATATGTTGTGTCCCTATTTTATTTGCACCAATGGTCCCACACATCAAATTCGGTATTGTTACTAATACATTCAGTGTTTTTATTACTTCCACTGGATGTCTGTAATCATATTGATAGTATTATTAGCCAGGCATTAAGAGAACTGGTTCCTGTACCTATATGCTGGTCACCACACTTAAAGCTAACCACAGTCTAACCACAGTCACTGGACCTTTTATCGCTGTCTTACATCTCTATTGTCACATACAGGTGTGTAGAATGTCATTAACTGCATTCATCTTGCTGTTAGAAGGAGATTTATATTTCAAAACAGTTTTGTTGCATGCAATTATGACAGAGATTCTTATTCTTCTTATAGTCCATGACGTGTGGTGTTGGTTATTGTCTCTCCACTGCATTCTATTTTGTGTGTCGTCAATCATTTTCGATACCGATGTTCTCCCATACCTCTCTTGCTCTTTAACTTGCTTGTTGTAACAATGTGTTCCATCTTTCCTTTTCTCATGATGTGTCCAAAAATATGTGGACTGTCTCGTTCTGATGTGGGTAAGCAGTTCTCTTTTTGAAATAACTTCTTTCAAAATATCATCTGTACGTTTTTTGATATGGCAGAGATTAGAAATAGATAATTGAATCCTAAGTTCAGTCATTTTTCAGAGGCAGGTTTCACCTCTTCAAATCATAAGTGGAACTAGATACTGTGAAAAATGTCATTGCATCTTAACTCTCAAATTAATTAATCTGATCATCTTAAATATTCATACTTACTGAGCAAAGCCTCCAGATAAATAAAATATTACTTTAGGCAGAAAGAACTTGCACAAATTTTACTTAAATTTTTACTTGTTAACTGTCTGTCTTTGTAAGTCATAATTGGAGTGATCTGACATGTTTGTTAAATTTTGTGCATACATTCAAACAATACAAATATTATTGCCTACTTTATTTGTTATCTGCTGTACACTTGGGAACAGTTCCCAAGTGTGGTCAATGGTGGATAAATATGGCCCACAGACCAAATGCATACTGCTAAACAATTTTTTTCTGGCCTACTATGTGATCTAAAAGCATTATATATGCTGGTCTCAAAGCTACAAAAATATTACTTGGAATTTCAAAGGTCTAAAAATGATTTCTGGCCCCTTTAAAAAAAGGCTTACCGTAATCCAGCCCACCTCAAGTTTAAATACAAAACTGGTGGACCAACCTGTATTAACTTTAGTTGACAAACTACCGGGTATGTAGACATGCCACTTTCCAGTTTATCTGATTGTAGCATGCTGTTCACAAATGTGACCACATCTATTGATCAATGGTCTATTTCCAGTGCTGTTATATGCTGGTGAAACATAGGCTATTTATACTGAAAGCCTTTAACATAAACCATGATACATAACATGGGAAGACTTCATGAAACAGAGCCACATGGTGCTCTACAGTCAGAAAAGATTTTGCATCTTGTGAAAAAATAAAATTCAGTAGCTCAAAAGTGGAGAGTAGCTAGAGAATCATGTACAGTTCAACAACCATCTACAGTAATCATATCATACCTGGCTTGTCCAATGCCCTCTGACCAGCATAGATCTTATACGCTACCTAAAACTCATTTTCAAGGACATATCACTAACTGATTTTCATAAAGTAGAAGTAACAATTGATTATCATCCCTTGTAATGGACAAACAACTAATTCACAAATTTCTAGACTCAAAAAATATCTATATTGTTCATTCTCTATGTATATTTTTTTTAAATATTCACCATCTAAATAATTACCTTCTGAATCTTCAAGCAAAAGTTTAACATCTTTTTTCACTGTTGGACTTTTAGAACAAAAATATTCTTGCATACTGTTTTATGATGAAAACAATTTACAACCAAGCTTGTAATTGACAATATATGGATGCTATTGCTTGAATGTATATTCCCACACTGCATTTCTACTTTATGACGGCAATTATCTTCATAGGTCTACATTTTCGTATTCACAATATTCAGATACAGTAGTGTCTTTAATTCTGTATGAGATAGGTGTGTACCTAATGGTCTGTCAGAAGAACATGATTATTTATATATGGATTGAATTTTCGGGACACCAGCTTTAAAAGGTTAAGCAAGTCCTTGGATACAAGATGTCAACTCACATAAAGTCATGAAGAACTAAGAAAATCCATAAAGAAGACTATTTTCTGAAATAATATAATATTAATAATTGAAGTGTAGGGGAACCTATCCCTTATAGGACTTCCCGTATAGTACATTGTATTTAGGTGCCACTTATGCATCAAATAAGTGTCCAATACAATGTGTACAGTTGGCTTTCAAACCACTAACATGTTTGACACAGTTGGTTTTTTTCTAGACATGTCCACTAATATTTTTACCACAATGGCCAATAAAAAGAATAGGCCTATGCCAGATAAATAATAATATGGATATTAAAAAATACATGTCAAGGGGAAAAAACTATATGGGTCATATTGCAAACATGAAAAAGTGATATATGAATATTGCATAAAAGATTGTAGTTTTATTTTGTATACAAACAGTAACCAATTATTGTTTTATCTTCATGAAATCATTATCTCTGTTTCTTTTCTTGTTTACCTTACAGTGCTGTTATGGAGATGATGTCTCTAAATCTGTAGTATTGCATAAACTTCAAGAAGAATTAGAGATGTGCTTCAAGAGTCTTGTTGGATACTTAGACAATAAAAGACAGGCCTTCCCAAGATTTTATTTTGTCTCTGATCCAATTTTGCTTGCCATGTTGAGCAAACCAAATGACCTTGAGTCTGTGAGACCACATCTCAAGTGAGTTTTATGGAATTATAAATAACCAAAATGTCAGAGGTTGTCTGACATTAGACATGCATGGTCTATTTTCACTTGGAAATGTTTTGTGGTGAGAAAACATGTCCAATTTATCCAAGTTTTACATATTTATATGGTTTTGTGTGTTTTGTTTCATTGTTATGTGTTTCTTGAAAAAGGTTCCTGTTGGATTGTAACATGGAAAATAGTCCTTGTTCTTTGGTTTATTGCTAGTTTTTCAACACTGATAGGATTTTATTGTAACCTTTATACTTTGGGGTCATACTTTGAGATGGTTGGAGCTGGTTATGGCCAAATGTTTGGTCAAAAAAGATCAGATTTTAAAATTGTATATAAACTACTAAAAATAAGCAGAATTTTCAGAAATACAACCTTTCTATAAACTTGTAGTATGTAGTTAACTAGTACAGATTTTCCATATTGATATAGATTAAAAATGGTGTTTATCTCACATGCATGTATTAACATAAATTAAAGGCATGATACATGGTTCCAATACATGCATGTCAACATTGAGTAGGTTTATTACAATGTAAATTCCACTTTACACAAGCATTGTTGAAGCATGTAAAGTTAAAATAATTTTTGTCATTATCTACCTGTTTGTGTTTCCCATTTTTGCTTAGTATAGATTTATTATTAAAACCTATATCTTCTGACAGTATGATTATTTATACATGTAGTCCTAAGTAGTAGTTGTGAATGTGGACCAATGGCCCCTTCCCCCAGCAGTTTGCTGGGAATATCAAAGAAAAGAAATGTACAGTATGAGGGCCATTTAGACCTACAGGTACTTTTTTTAATACCACAGAAAGGTAACAATCTGAAAGTATTAAAACAATATAAGATAAATGACCCATGAATAAAGCTTAAAACTATTTGGTAGATGCTTGGGGCACGGAGACAAATTTCACCAAAAAAGGGGCCATGGATAGAAAGGGGTAGACAACCATAGGTTTAAAGATTTCTTTCTCAGCTGGGAATCATATTAACTAAAGTACTAGATACTCCAATTGGTCAGTTTACATAGTAACAAAAATAAATAGACATATGTAATATTTCAGGATAAAGTCCTTGTCACAGCTGGGACCATCATCATTTGCTGAAAAAAGCATATCACTAGTTTCCATGCATTCTTTTATATCCACTGTTATGGATACCTTCCATTGGAATATTGTCCAAATCTAGACATATTTTGTGACCTCTGACACATTTAATTAACTCTATATGAACTTGCCTTTAATAACAAATTACTCACAACCTCCCTGTACCTGGGAAAATACAGTTTTGACAGTTTAAAAAAAATTATACATGTAAAAGAAACATGTGAACAGTTTAATATTTTTTAAATATTTGTAAGAGTTTTATGTTTTAACTAAATATAAATAGTTGTGATCATGTTTTTAAAATTTCAGATCAATATTCAGTTCAATTGCTGATGTACATCTTGAAAAATCTCAATCATTTCATTCGTGTGACAAGAACAATCATAAAGTGCTATACAATCATAATTTGAAACAAGCACCAGAGATAACCAGCTCACAGACTGATTTAATAAATAATCCTCTTGCACTGTCTGCTTTGGCTCGTGTTACAACTCCTCCAAAAATAGATAAGCGATTACATCAACATTATGTAAGTATTTTAGTAGATAATTTTTAGATGTGAATATATTTTTTAAAAAGGAGAACTTCATGAAAAAATAAGAAATGAACAAAGATGTTCTAACATCACTTCATATGGAAAAAATACTAGTAAATAAAAAACAAATAAAGTATTTTGGACATATTAAAAGACATTGCACCGTGTTGACGAAGGTACTTAAATGTAGAGGTAAAGGGGAGGTGAGCAAGATGTAGGCAGAGATAGCAAGCTGGAGAGAAACATTATGAGGTAGGCAGGTTATATTTTAGCAGAATGAACCAACAAAACAAAATAATAGAGGATGTTGGAGGTCAATGTTATCTCTACAACCTTTGTTGTGGAGACAACATTTAATGATGATGATAAACAATAAATTTTGTAATAAAAATATATCTGTGCTTAAAAACTAATCATACTTTTGTAAGTTACGTAAATGTAGAAACATATACTGAAAATAAATTCATATTGTGAAATGCAGATGCACAGGACTCATAAGAGAAAATTTTATGAAATATTTTATTGGGTACTTTACTGGATAATGTATCCACTAATCAAACCATACATTATTTAACACACCAAACTTTTGCTAAAGGCACATACTGTGCAACATCCATCAACCTGCGCACAGTGCCCTTTGGTTCTCAGTGCTTTGTGTGCAGATCAACTGATCAGTAGCAGATGCTGCATGTTTTTATCTCTGCGTCATGGTAGCTGTATGAAATCAAGCCTAATATTATAAAGTTGGAATGTGTGTGGACACATTATCCCATAATGAACCTTGTATACTTGTTCATTGACGAAACACTTCTATTACATTTTCAATTATGAAAGTACATCACTATTTTTAAACTACAGATAATTATTCCTGAAAATTGTGTGTAATATTTTACAATCTTCTGTAGAAAAATATATTTATAAGGTGATCACAGCAACAAAATTTTTTATTTAAAAAAAAAAGTAAAGCCAAAGGTAAGAACAACTGAGTTAATGATAATCTGCATTTTACCTTTGTCTTCTTTGATCTGTTTTACTGATAATTTCACAGAACTTGAGCCATAGTGAACTGCAAAATGCTTCCATTATTTTACCATCTGAAAGTCAGGCTAATGATCTCATTGTTATGGATGCCATATCAGTGATGAGTGTTGATGGAGAGATTCTGAAACTTTCTGAAAAGGTGAAGATTTTATAAATTTGACTTGAATAAATGTGAGTTGGTTGAATATTAATCTAGTGAATATTTGCCTTGTGGTCCATTTTAAGATATAAAATAGTCCAATTAAAAAAAAAAATGTGTTGTCGAGAATAGAAACCCCAAGCATAAAATTCTAATTTTTAGCATGTTCATGATTTGTTTGGATGTCAGAATCTTTGTCACTTCATTAAAACTACTTTTCAGTACTTTTAATTTTTATCTCTAGTTCACACCCTCTTTCATCTGTAATTTTATTTCTGATATATAGGACTAAATAACTTAATTTGCTGCAGTATGACTCCATATATTTGAATATTTAACTTTGGTTGTTCATTTTCGACCAAACTATGTTATTCATTTATCAGAATTGCTAAAGTGGTGTGGATCTGGCTGGAGCTAATAAGTGGTGAAACATCGCAACTTGTGTTGTTTGGCCATGTGATGAGGCACAGTTCCCTTTCCAAAACTATCCTGCAGGGAACAGTTGAGGGATGGGGAGAGGAGGAGGACAAAAGAAAATATGAATTGATATAATTAAAGACAGGACATGTTTTTGATTTGTACACTTAAACAAGAAACAGAACAGTTAGACAAGGCAGGATTTTTGTGTTTATGTTTCTATGGAACGCCTACAACCATGAAGGGTTATGGGTTTCATGATGATGAATGAGTCCTACTTCTGCCTGGAATTTGTTTCAACACTCTGATATGTGCAGGAGAGGTCTGTGGGAGACTCAGCAGCTTTTGCTTTCTTCTGGTACATTTTTAGTGAGCGGCAGCTTGTCTGAGGTCAAATTATAGCATGTTCTTATCAGACATAACCTATCCTTTGTAAAATAAGAATTAACCTTATTTCATCTTCAATTTTATTGATTATAGGTAACATTGATGGAAAGTGTGGAAGTATGGCTAGAGAAACTGGTGAAATCAACAGGTGAAAGCTTAAAACTTTTGAATCTCGCAGTCATTACTGACTGTCAAAGTGGGATTGGATTTGAGGAGTGGGCACTGAAGGTAAGAATATGCAGTGATACCATAATTCAAGACAAACCTCGTTAATAGGAACATTTCATAGATGTCAACTTATTTTTACATAAATTCTCATTTTTTTACATTTCATTTCTGTATTTTAATAAAAACGTCTGTATTTAGCACCCCCCAAAAAATCCCCACTAAATTTTTTTTTTTAAATAATTTTTTCCCCCACAATATGAGTGTGTGTGATAAAAACGTCAGGATTAGTAATAATTACTAGGCAATTGAACACCAAGTTCCTTTTTTTTTTTAAATCACAAAAAAAAATATTTATGTTGGGGGGGGGGGGGGGGGCTTTTGGCCCGAAATCCATATTAATATGGAAAATCTGTACTAGTTGACACCTTTGACATTTGAATGTAACAATGATTGCTAGAAATAAAGTGAATATCTAGTTACAACTGAAGCATACTAGTTACATTTTAGTTATTAAAAAAGGTGCCCTATTCATATTTTTAAAATTACTACAGCTTATTTTCCTACCATGTACTTTGCACATTGTGCTTTTCCTCATGTTTCAATAAATAGGGCCTATGTTTGTATTGACTTTCAGTATTTATATTCAGTCAAGAATTTTTATTTAGAATTTGTGCAGAGTTTCAAGGCCATAATACAGAATTTTAGAGATTAATATGAAATACAAAAAGGAAATCCCTCTGCACTTTGACAGGCCTGTTGGTACTTACTTTCAGAATCCTATATTACATTGTGTAGTTTTTTTTAAACACATAATTTGGACTCATATATCATCATCATTTTTGTATTCACAATTTTAACTGCTATTTCCGCTTCAAGCCAGATGTTTTTCTATAGATCCTTGAAATTTTCAAGATTTATATGATATTCTTCATGCATTTAAATTTTTTAACCTTTAGCAAGCCAGATTAAAAAATATGAAACGTCTCCCTGCCACCGGATTCTTTTTTGAAAATTTGCATTATTGATGGTGACTGTTTTGAAAATGTGATAATTATTTGGTTGTTAGAGATATTTAAATAATATTTGCACATATAAATAAAGAATTGAATTATGCATATATTGGTGTAATTTATGTACGTGTGTGTGTGATACCAGACGTATGAGAAAGTGGTAAAGACGTTTTTCACAAAAAACATATATTTTATAACAAATAAAGAGGAAATAAATAAGAAAAAAGAATAACTTACCTTACATATCGAATTCCTTGGCAACACTGTAAACTAAATCACGCAAATATGTTGTATTTATGTTCTTTCACTGCAAAATTATCAAAATATAGCCGGGGGAACTGTATAAAACATGTCGATTTGCAGTAAAATCATTCTTTGAGCTTAGGCCTAGAGTTATTTTTTCTGCCACTTCAAAATATTCGATATCAAACGTACAAGTCCCCAAACCAACACGGCATTCTGTATATTCACTGCTGTGAAACTAAATAACCTAATAATCCATGATTCAAGCCACGATTCAATGTTATTTTATTCGAAATACGATGAAATAAAGGTCTATAAAACCGATCCATCATCATGGCATCGTACCGGTGTACAGATGTGGTCAGATTAATTGCTCTTAAACTTTTACGAATAGATAGCCATTCTCAAAAACAACCATTACGGAAGTGGGGGATGTACCGGCTTCGATTGCGCATGTCCCCAGCTATGTGCACGGACTGTGGTACGTGTAAATCTCACGATATTATCGTTGGGTGGGCCGGGCTGCCAAAAGCGCGTGCGGCCATTTTGTTTCTCGGCGGCTGGGATTGATATAGGCTCGGTGAAGGTTAAATCATGTTTTTTTCCAACAAATTGTGTAAATAAAGAATTTGTGAGCATTTATACAAGATATAGTCTTATTTTTATTATTTAATTCACTTTAGTTAGTTTCCTGAGGATGGTCAGAGGATAAAGACTTGAGGCAAAAGCTACGGGGCAGCCGCTCTGACCTGATGAAGACAGTGGACTTCGTCTTGACAACAGGCCTGACAATATAGCATGACCACAGATGCAGAAGAAGAAGTAGTTTCCTGAAATGAAATATTCATTATTGATGCCACTTTAATTTACAACTGCATTCAATTTTTGTAAAAATATATACCTTTCCCTCCAAAAATCATATTATAGAGAAAAGGGTACCACATACATGAAAACATAATTATTTTTACATAGTATACATTGGGTTTAACCCTACCTGAACCTAATACACTTGAAATATTTGCAATAACTATATTTTTATTATGGATAATCTTAAATGGTGTAATAGAGGGTTATTTAGTTGCAGTATTTAAGTCTTAAAGATGAAGGCCGATTAGAGAAATTACCATATAGGGACCTACGTCTAGCAAATGTTTTCTTCATACTAGACATTCCAACTTTGCTCTCTTAGCCTAGTTCCAGTTCCATGACATTTGTTTCCCATGCCGTCACAATCATCTGTCTTTTGTGGTAGCTATTACTAAACCCCTGTATCAATAAAAGTAAATTCTAGATGATTATTTTATACTTCAAAAGCAGATTAATTTAACTGATTCACTCCATGGTGCAGATCTTTTGGCACTTATGGTCTGCTTATATTTCTCGAACTCTTATAAAGCCAACTGATGAACATTTCAAATCTTCTATAGAACTTGAAGCTGGTTATTGTTCTAGACAAACTCATTATTGATCCCTTCCCTGCGGATGCATCCTTAAGGATACAATGAAAAGTTACAACCATTTTGCAGACATCTCCATAAGGAGCACTAGGTCAAGTATGTGTAAATTTTGTCTCTGAAAGCACCTCAATATTATCAAATACTCTGATTGGCTAGTGCAAGCTATCTAAAGGTCATCTTCAAATAAAGGCTTTGAAATTTGGTACACGTGTAACTGTCTTTTGAATTCTTGTCAGTGGACTGAGCAGTATTTAAAAAAAAATGTAATCACCTTCCCTAGACCTACATATATGGTGAAGCTAAAACTCAATGAATCAGAGATTTATACATTTTTGGAAGAATGTTTTTCTGCTAGTTCTAGCATTAGTTTATCTGATGCAGTAAGTGATTTAGAAAGTGTTAATTTGAATTGTGATACCAGTAGTGATTCAGAGAATACAGATTTAGATTCAGATGTTATCTGTAGCCCACTTGTTTCAAATGATTGGACTGCCACATGTGATACAGTAAGATCACCATTTCAATTTTCGGGCAATGATCATGCAAACATTTTATGAATTTTGAATGCGTATCACATACTATTATACAATATATATTTGTAATGTGACAAATAAATATTCTGATAAGCATATTACTGATAGGAAAACCCTTGTGTCTGGAATAAAATGGGTTACTATGATTAGGTGACCTTCCATAGCTAATACTTTGTCTTCAGGAAGCTTGCGCCTAAATCATGTTGCAGTCCAAAAATTTTGCCTAAAATTAATTACGTCCAAACCCCGGGAATAATTGCATCCTAAAAGAGTTAATGGTTTAGTGAGTTATTATTAATGGCAGATATTTTTAATGTAGGCATCACAAGAATGGATAGAAAATGAAATTATGACATCTGAGAAATTGTAGAAACTACGCTAGTAATTGACTATATCAACAGACAAATAAAATAGTTTGGACATTTAATGAGAATGGATCCTGATTGCCTCCTCAAGAGCATATAACAGCAGAATAACCAGGATGAGGGCAAGAGGAAGTTAAGAATAAATGGATCGACAATATAGGAGACATTCTATGACCCCATGGGATTACAACAATAGCAACACATTCAACAATAGAACATACGCTTTGGCTCCCCATGATGCTTTACTGCACAAATGGCTGAGACAGGACAAGACTATTTTAAATGCATAACAGATAGGCCTGTATCTGAAGGCAAAATAGTTTCTGGATTGAACAAGTCAAACACACATTTTAAAATTATGTGTAAGCATATTCTTAGTGTCTGAATAATTTGGTATTGTTGTCAACAGTTTCCATCTCAAGTTTGTCGAACTGGTATGCTGTATCATTGGAGTGCAGAGTGTGAGGCAGCTATTGCTGAAATTAAGTATGAAAAGAAGTCTCTTTATGGAGCACTGAGAAAGTTCAACCTGGCAACTGGTAGACTTGTCGCAATTTTGTTAAGAGGATTTTGGAAAAACTCTGACATGCCAATGTTGCCTGTTCATTTCCTGAGATTGGAGGCTTTGATCTGTGTGAGTGCTTAGTCATTTGTTTCACAAGATTATATATATAATAATGTGGTTTGTTTTCATTGGAACATTTTAAAGGCATTGAGACACTTGTAATAAGGTTAGTATAATACTATAGCTTGTAGGAAAATGTGAACTGTTAGAGACTTGTTGCTTCTTGCATTTAGAGGTAAGATGGATGTAAGGGGTAAGTTGTGTCGCTATTTTATTTGCACCAATGGTCCCACACATCAAATTCGGCAGTGTTACTAATACATTCAGTGTTTTTATTACTTCCACTGGATGGTGGATGTCTGTAATCATATTGATAGTATTATTAGCCAGCCATTAAGAGAACTAGTTCCTGTACCTATATGCTGGTCACCACACTTAAAGCTAACCACAGTCACTCGACCTTTTATCGCTGTCTTACATCTCTATTGTCACATACAGGTGTGTAGAATGTCATTAACTGCATTCATCTTGCTGTTAGAAAGAGATTTATATTTCAAAACAGTTTTGTTGCATGCAATTATGACAGAGATTCTTATTTTTCTTATAGTCCATGATGTGTGGTGTTGGTTATTGTGTCTCTCCACTGCATTCTATTTTGTGTGTCGTCAATTATTTTCGATACCGATGTTCTCCCATACCTCTCTTGCTCTTTAACTTGCTTGTTGTAACAATGTGTTCCATCTTTCCTTTTCTTATGATGTGTCCAAAAATATGTGGACTGTCTCGTTCTGATGTGGGTAAGCAGTTCTCTTTTTGAAATAACTTCTTTCAAAATATCATCTGTACGTTTTTTGATATGGCAGAGATTAGAAGTAGATAATTGAATCCTAAGTTCAGTCATTTTTCAGAGGCAGGTTTCACCTCTTCAAATCATAAGTGGTTAGAGACTTGTTGCTTCTTGCATTTAGAGGTAAGATGGACTGTTCTTTTCTTCAGCATCCATGTTCATTGCGCATTGCGTCAAGAACTTTTCCATACGTTGCATCATTTTTTATCTAAGTTTAATATTTTTATTGATGTATCTAGAAATTCATTATTGATTTTGCCTGTTAATATGTTTAGGCAATTGAGAGCTGTGAATGATCTTCACACAGCTTTTTAAATATAAAAACAATTTCGAAATCAAATTTCAGACAAGAGTTCTTTTTATTATGGTAATTATTTTAAGTTTAGTCTATCTGCTGCTGTTTTTATGTAAAATGAGTAACTAAGGATGATATATATTTTGAAACAATAGAGCTCTATGAGAAAGTAAAGGGTGCATTGATACAATTCATTGTGTATACTGAATGACATGCCAAAAATGTTGAGAATTTTGCAGACAAATAGCAGAGGCATTGCTTAAAGTAATTTCAATTGTTAAACCAATGGAGACTGATTGAGAATGCAATGACTAAAATATGTACACCAGCACTAATTTCTATAACATAGAACAGAGAGAGAGGGAGAATACATTTTTTAATGGGAACGAGAATAATGTTAAACTGGGTGAAGTTTGATGAGATAAAGATAATGACAGCACACGAGTATAAAACAATTCCAGAATGAAGTTATTACATGTATTTTATCTATATATTTATATATATCTTTTGTTACTGCATGTTTTCCTGTGAAGGAGTGTAGGCAGGCTTTCTATGGACTGTGGAAATAAAGGCTGCTTTGCCATAGCGACACCACGACATGTATAGGAAGGGTTTTGATTGTACCTCCAAATAAAAAATCCTGTCCCAACCGTGGATTGAACCCAGAACCACAAGGGTCTGAGAACGGTGTTCTAACCACACTGTCATGTGCTCTACCATTTATATATTATGTACTCATTAATAGCCATGTAGGCTACTGTTCAAAATAATGAATTTATAAGTCAACATTAATGTATCATTATGACAAATGTATGCAACTCTAGCATATGAGTTGTAATGAGAAAATGAAATAAATATGGTACCAGTATACATTGAGCTTCCTCACAATATTATATAATATGTAGGCCTATATTATGTAACTCACTCTGTAAAGGAAAGGGCATATCTTGGAGTACCAACACACCAGGTTCAAATACGGCTGCAGACAGCTGTTGCATTTGGACAATTCAAAAAGCAATGACAACCTACTGGACATGGCATACTGTCTAGAAAGTAGATACAATCAAGACATAGGGTAACCGGGGGCAATGATGCACATTTTTCACTTTTTTGCGTATTCTGACAAATAGACTTACATATGAGAGACCAAACTAGCAGCAGTGTGTAGCTTATCCATCCATCTAACAATCGTCAGGGTATTTACAACATACAATCACGTTTAGTCCATAGAAATGAGATTTTAGGAACATGAGTAAAATCCCACCTTTGCCCCAATTTTTGGGGCAAACACGCGCAGGCAAAAACAATTATGAAATCATGGAAAATTGCCAAAACCAGCAAAATAACAACGTCACTTCTTATCTTAGCATTGCCAATCATAGTGTGGGAAAATTATAGAGCACAAAGACTAGGCATATGTATCTTTATGTAACTTTAATACGAAAAAAAAAATGAAAAAACATAAATATGAAAATAATTAATACAGAGAATGGGTCCGTTTGAATCTATAACAACGTGTTGGAGTGCTATATAAAACGTTTGACTATAATTTAAACTATTTATGAATAGCGGATGTCGTGCATCTATGATCAGCGGAGATCATACAACTATGACAGGCAGAGATCGTGCAACTATGACCGGCAGGTGTAATGCAATTATGACCGGCAGAGATAATGCAATTATGACCGGTGGAGATCGTGCATCTATGAATAGCAGAGATCTTGCATCTATGAATAGCGGAGAACGTGCAACTATGACCGGCAGAGATAGTGCAATTATGACTGGCGAAGATCGTGTATCTATGACTGGCGAAGATCGTGTATCTATGACCGGCGGAGATTGTGCATCTATGAATAGCGGTGAATGTCATCTATGAATAGCAGAGATCATGTATCTATGAATAGCGGAAAAACTTCTTCTTCTTCGGCGATCATTACTCAGTCAGGTTGGGACTTCGGATTCTATGATATAGGCTGCTGTCTGTTTTAGAGTGTCCACTGTGCCATACAGTTTCTCTTCAACACTGATTGGGGTGGGCCATGTCTTGTTTCTCAGGTCTGCATACTGGGGACATTCTTGTAGGATATGTTCTGCTGTCATATTTGCAAGGCTGCAATGGCAGAGCCCAGTTGTACCTATTTTGAATTTGGTGTACAAATGATATCTCATTTTGTTGTGACCAGTTCTAAGGCGCAGCAGGATAACCTGGTCTCTTCTGGACAGTTGGTAATACCCGTCATCTGCATTATATTTGGGGTGGTCTTCTTTCCACTTTTTGTTATAGTTGCCTTTAATGATGGTCTTCACTTCTTCATAACTGACTAGATAGTTTTCTTGAGGTAACTTCCCTCCTTCTTTGGCCAGTCTATCTGCAACTTCATTCCCTTCAATGTTAGTGTGACGGTATCCACTGGATCACTACTCTTTGGAAATTATTGTACAACTGAATTAGAACTGCCCTCAATTCATTCAGTTCGGTGTTCTTGTGTAGCTTCAGTGCTGTTATGACAGAGAGTGCATCTGTTAGTAGTACAATATTTCTGTGCACTTGTTCTTTGTGTTGTAAGATAGTTTCTGCTGCTTTCTTGAGAGCTTCCATTTCTGCTTTAAAATTGGTTGAGATCTTGCCTGTAGCTATGGCTAGAGTAACATCTTTCCCGTATTTTAGTCTGAGGGTCACTCCTCAACCTCCATTCTCAATTGCATTTGTGGCCGAGTCATCTGTATAGGCATGAGTCCATGCATCTTGTGGGTAATTAACTGCGATGTGTTGTTCTGTAATACGCTTTCTCTCCAATTCTGTCTTGAGTTCCTTTCTTTTCTATACCTTCTATTTGTTCTTTTAGTTGTGGGAGTCTGTATGCCCAAGGGGGGATGATACTGACTGGTTGTATGGGCCTTGGTTTCGCTTGTCCTATAGTTGGTGCCTTTTGTATGTTTCTTTGCATAGGATGATTCAGGAGTCTCTTGTATTTTTCTGTTGTTGAACTAATTTCATGTCTCTTCTATCTTCCATTAACTGAAGGCCAGTTATTGTTTCTAATGTATTTATGGGTGTAGATTTCATAGATGCAGTGATAATACGTGTAGCTTGATTCTGGGTTTTGTTTATTTTGTTGAATTGCATTTTAGATGCTGTGGCCCAGGCTGCAATGCCATACTCTAGTATTGGCCTAACTCTACCTGTGTATAGCCTTTTCAAGATTTTGCTGTCCGCTCCCCAGTTTGTGCCTGCTAACTTTTTCATTATTGCCATTCTATTTCTGGCTCGTTTCTTTGCTTTTTCTGTCTGTTTTGCCCATGTCATTCTAGAGTCAAGGGTAATTCCGAGGTATGTTGGGTTCTGCTCTAGTGGGAGTATGTGATTGTTTATTTTTAGTGTTGTTTTCTGTACCTTGTTGGATAGGGTGAATATTGTGTGTGTGGTTTTCTTTTCATTAATGGTAAGCAACCATTTCTTGGTCCAGCTTTCTAGTTTGTGCAGTGCCCCTTGCATTATATTTTTTGCAACTGCTATTGTCACCCCTCCTGTCCACAAGGCCAGGTCATCTGCATACATTGCAGAGTGTACCCCAGTTGGTATGCCCTCCATAATATCATTTATGTAAATTAAGAAGAGTGTAGGGGATAGTACACCTCCTTGCGGGACACCTTGTTCTAGTATTCTCTTCCTGCTACGTTTTCCCTGTACTTGCACTCTAGCTGTTCTTTTTTCCATGTAGTTGCATATCCAGTTATATAAGTGTCCTCTGATTCCTAGTCTAAGGAGCTTGTTCTTGAGTCCATCTTTCCAAACTTTGTCAAATGCCTTCTCCATGTCAACCCACACTGCAAGCGTGTGTTTTTTTTCTTGGTATGCGTCTTCAATCTCTTGGGCTATGTAGGCGACCTGGTCTTCTGTTGATCTGTGTTGTCAGAAGCTGCTCTGTTGTGCTGCTATGAGTTGTTTTCCTTCCAAGTGCCACATGGGTCTTCTGTTGACCATTTTCTCCATTAATTTGCCCAAACAGCTGAAGAGACTGGCATGTCTATAACTACTTGGGTCGAGTTTGTCTTTGCCTTGCTTTAAAATGGGTACCATGATAGCTTCTTTCCATGCTGTGGGCACCTGTCCTGTTCTCCAGCTAGTGTTTACTATGTTTAGAAGTTTTCTTTTTGCTCTAGGCCCCAGTTTCATAAGCATCTCATTGGTAACCCCATCTTTACCTGGTGACTTCTTGAGTTTGAGGTTCTGTAGTGCTTCTTCTAGCTCAGTTTCCGTAAATTTTGCCAACATTTGCTCTTCTATCACCATAGGCATATCCTTTAGTCCATGGATTTCATTCTTGACTTCTTTTTTTCTTTCTTTTGGTATGTTTATCTGGCTCACAGTTGCATAATTTTTAATGAAAATGTTTGCTGCTGCTTTTCCCGTGTGCATTTTATTATATTTAAGTGTTATTGAGGTCGGCTACTGTTTTCATCACTCAATGCCTTGGCAAGTTTCCAGAGTTTGTTTCCATCTTTGTCCATGTTAAGGCTCTCGGTTTTTTCGATCCATCTCCTCCTTGCTGATATTTTTACCTCTCTCTTGTATTTAGCTGAGGCTGCCTTGTGAGCTATATTGCTTTCTGTACTCTGCTCTGTTTCTGCTAATTCTCTGGCCATATTCAGATCTTCAAGCTTTTGTATTTCTTTGGACCAGTACGGTTTGTAGTTTCTCTTGCCCCTCTTGGTATTGCTTCTTTTGCTGTCCTAAGTATTGCCTCAGTTAGCTTTTCCGTCATGTTCTTTTTTTTTTTTTTGATGGGTGTTGATAGGTTCACTATATGCATCTGAGAGTTTTGCAAATTTTTCCCAGTCTGCTCTCTTATAGTTCCAGCGGGGAAGGGATTTCTGCTCTTCCTGTGTGTAGTTGAGGTTGATAGTGAGTTTTATTGGTTTGTGGTCCCCTAGCTGGTTCATAACTATTCTACATATTTTGTGGGATAAATCGCCAGTGGCAAACGCTAAATCTGGGGTTGATGTTGATTTCCACTTCCTTGAGTAGAAAGTTGGGGGATCATCCTGTGCATTCAACAGAAAGAGATTGTTATCGATTTCCCATTCTTCCACTTCTCCTCTTGAGTCAGTTTTCTGGTAACCCACACCTTTCAGAGTGGCTGTTAAAGTCGCCCACTACAATACAGTGTGTGTCTGTAATATCCATTGTTTCTAATTTAAGGGCTCTTCTTACTGGGCTGTATATGTTATAAATTCTGATGGGCTGGTTGTCTATGTACACATCTGTTCCTATAATCTCTGATTCTCCTATTGTATTTATTTCTATCTGCTGTGCTGGAATGGTGTTGCGTATCAGTGTAAGTACTCCTCCTTTATGCCCTTCTCTGTCCTGTCTGAATGTTTGGTAGCCCCTGATAGAGAATCTATGGTTTAGGTTAAGATGGGTTTCTTGTATGCAAGCCACATCAATCTTGTCGTTATCTAGTCTAGCTGTTAGGGCCTGCTTTTTGTGGTAAATGCCTTCCGCATTCCAATGCAGTATGTTTAGTCCTTTTGTTTGTCGTGTGGTTTGTCCAGTAATATTTTCCAGCTGTTCCCATTTCCTGGTCTTCCAAAATGGGCCAGGGTGACCACCAGTAGCTTGGGGTAGGCCCCTTCGAGGCATGGGGCCCGGAACTCTACCTGCCTGGTGGGACTCCTCAGGCAGAGCACCATACCTAGAATCCATTGTCTCAATCTGCATGAGTGTATATGAGGTACATTGCACTTTGTTATGCGCCATATGGCCAAGTGCATCCGATTTCCGCCAGCTATATTTTTTAGGTTTGCTTTCCTTAGATGGTCTACCCTCCCGGGATCATGAGCACCATCTGTCCAGGCTTTGTGTAGAGTTTTCCATCTCCTAGGTGGCCTGTCTTTCTGGACTCTTGAGCGCCACCTGCCCAAAAGTTAGGGGAATTTTTTACGTTTTCCTGCCTTTTTCCCTTATGGGATGGAGCTGATTGGGGCCTAAGGAGGGTTTTACTGACTTCTCCCTTTGTATGTTTTAGAAAATAGTTGCTTATATTCCCCTATTCTAAAGGTCCCCCCAACCCTGGGGATGCGCATGCTGGGGTCAATGACCCCAGCTGTTGGCCTGAGCTTATAGCGGCTCATACTCGCTTGATGCTGCCCATCACAAGACACTTGGGGTATTTCAGTGGAGATATCAGTGCCACTTGATATCCCACCCCATCCTGTTGGGCAACATCGCCAGTTTGTCCGCGACTGCTTATTCATCAGGAGACTCCATATCCGGAGGTTGTTCCACGATCCACAACCTGTGGACGCGCCTGGTAGGGGATGGTCGCCCCCCCCCCCCCCCCCAGGGAATAGCGAAGAACGTCATCTATGAATAGCGGAGATCGTGCATCTATGAATAGCTGAGATCGTGCATCTATGAATAGCGGAGATCGTGCATCTATGATAGCGTAGAATGTGCATCTATGATAGCAGAGAACGTGCATCTATGAATAGCGGAGAACGTGCATCTATGAATAGCAGATATTGTGCATCGGCGGATGTCGTGCATCTATTATCTACGGAGGTCGTACAATTATGATCCATGAAGATTGTGCTGTTATAACCGACAGGGATCGTGCATCTATGAATAGCGGAGAACGTGCATCCATGGATAGCGGAGGAATAGCAGAGATCTGCATCTGTGAATAGTAGAGACTGTGCATCTATTATTTGCGGATATTGTACAACTATGACCCGTGGAGATTGTGCATTTATAGCAGCGATGGATTAATTTTCAGTCAGCTGCATCATTTTCTCAATTTTCCGTTTGTAATTCCTAAAAGGAAACATAACGTAACAATAAAATATTGGTTTAAATATTTGGCAACATGAGGGGGAAGTGACTGGGGCAAACATGCGCAGTGAGTCCGCAGCACATGTTTGCCCAGTCAGTGTGTGCTGCGTTACCCCAAAATCACACTGTTCACAATTTTTATAAAATATCATGAATACTAAAATTATCTTGACAAGGGAACATGCTTAATAATTTAACAATACATTATAGTTTTCAGTTTAGATATGTAAAATAACATGATAGTAATGAATACAGAGGACAAAGAGTGAGAAGTGGGAAAAAAGTTAGATCGAGAACGTTAAAAAATGAATTTTACATCATGGCTCAAAAATGACCTGCCCTTGACCGATGAAAATTCGTTGTGCAACAGAAACGGATGTTAGCTGGTGTTGAGATGCCACATGAAAGATCAGAAGACAATATACAATATACAATATTTATTACAAGAGATTGGTTACATGTTGGTTGGAGATGATGGTCTTAATTTGAAGACATCATTTTCTTACATTAACAATTTAGATATATTTATTTGTATTCTTATTAGTAATTATAGTAGGAAGGCTCTGTTATTATTGCATAAGAAATGTATTCGGATAAAGTAGTGGGTGATCATGACAAGGGATGATTCAAAATTACAATGCAGATTAGAAAATTAGAAATACCAAATTTTGCATTAAAAACCATTCTAGTAATTATGGCACAAGTTAAAGATATACAATAATGTAGAAACTACTATGATGGTCATGAATCCTAGGACAGAAACACAGACTGTAAAATCATATGTCCTGTGTGTTGAAAAATATGAAGCAATATTCTTTATTGTATTGTTCTTATTTATATAATAGGCCTAATGTTTATAATATGCCTATGTAGTTTTGTATGAAAAATCATATGTTTGAGATGTTGTTATTATAAGCCTACGTTACATAGCATTGTGGGCTATTTCCCACGATGTTATAAATAGGATTGAAAGGATCAAGCCTTTTATTAGAAGGATTTATTTAATACATCAAAGTAAAAGTTAAAAAACTCTGGTAAATAAAATATACCTATAATGTTTTCACACTGAATTATTTCTCAACTGTCCATGTTTCCAGCAATCCACCTACCTGAAGGACATTCTAGAAAACTTGTGTCAGAGAAAGCTCAGAGAAGTAACAGACTTTGAGTGGAGACGGAGTGTGCGTTGCTATCTCCAACCAGGTTGTATACTAAAAACAATTATTGTTAGTTTCTGTTATTGTGATTTTCACTGATTCGTGACATAATTATTTTATCCTCTGAATGAAAATGTGGTGTTTTTTTAATGTCACGATTATTCTACATGAGTGAGTTAGTTTAATTTAAAATATGATATCGGCCTAATTTTCTATTGCTCATATTAAAGGACACTGTACAAACTTTAGACCTAATGATTTTATTGACTGAATTCACAAACCTGTGCAATGTTAGACCTATGAATGTAAAATTAAGATTTGTAAAGTTTGAATATCACAGGCAGTGAACAAATACAATTTAATAAATCATTTGTACCATACACTCTATTATCTATTAAAAAATAGGACTAAGTACCAGACTACGAGGTCTTGGAAATATCAACCTCAATAGGCATCTACACACTACTTATGAAGGCGCAAGCATGCTGGGCAGGTCATCTTGTGCGTATGGAGGACTTGTGTCTGCCAAAACAAATATATTATGGAGCACTCACGGCAGGAATTAGAAAAGCTGGTGGACAGAAAAAAGCGCTTCAAACACACGCTCAAGTCGTCACTGAAACATCTTCAAATTGACATATGCGCTTGAGAGAGCCTCGCTCAGGATAGAACAGCATGGAGTTACAGACTTAGAATGGGAGCACTAGCGGCGGAAGCGACCAGGCAAGACAGAAGCATGCACATAGAAAAGAAAAAATATCTCATCGTCCTATAGACACTCTCTACAGTTGTCAATTCTGTAGAAGAACATTTTGTGTGCGCATTGGATTTGCTAGTCATTTAAAAACGCACTATTAACGTTATTATTTTTTTATTACTTATTGTTATTATTATTATGGTTGAGTTTTTGATCATAGTCGATTACAATGGACGAACATCATCATCATCATTATCTATTATTGATGAATGATTAGGCCTATATAAACTTTTTGAAGATTTTTATAGTGTAGGCGTACAAATTTTTATATCAACTACCATTTCTATCAACTATTATGATTATCAATTGGATTTTGTACAATGTACCTACATTGTCCAAGAATTGTGTAATTGATCAAATGTCCTATTTTTTAGAACAGCACAGGTGAGAACAACAGATGGAGTATCAGAACCATTCACAACAAAAACAGGAGTCAGACAAGGATGTGTGTTGTCGCCTATTCTATTCAATGTCTACATAGAATTATAAAAGAAACAAAAATTAGATATATAACAAAACAACAGAGAATGAACAACTTGAAAATTAACTCAAATGAACTTCTTTTCGCTGACAATCAAAGCATCATAGGCCCTATATAATGGCAAAGAAGAACTGCAAACTCAGATCAACTCACTAACAAGAATATGCAATAAATTCAACATGAGGATTAACACACAAAAGACACAAAAAATGAGATCAACAGAGCACATCCAAATTGAGAACATGATAAAAAAACATGTCAAAGAGATCAAATAACTAGGAAGTATCTTCACAGAAGACGGACAACTCGATAGAGAGATATAAACTGCCAAAACTGTCGAATACTCCATGTTTCCGTTAAGGAGTTGGAGGGAGGGACTTTGTAGCTGTGTGATAAAGGCTGCATACTCTTGCTGTCATCACGTCATGCACAGGGTGAGTTTTTTAATTTACCTTCTGACAGAAAAAAAACACATTCCTTAACGGGGATAGAACTCTGGACCTCACTAGTGTGAGACCAATGCTCTAATCTCATGATCATGCACCACAGAGCTAGAAACAAGATATTAAAAGACAAATGTTGTGACATACTAGCTATCACCTTTACTATTGTACCCAAAAATCAACATGGAAGTAAAGAAACAAATGGTTAAGAGCATCTTTATACCAACACTATGTTACCAATGCCAGACTATTGCAACCGACGTTTACATATAAGAGAACGACTATTTGTGAAATGAAATGTCTAAGGAAGGCTATTGGAGTCACCAGACTTGACAAAATGCAAAGTGAGAACATCAGAAAGAAAATAGATATCACATCATGTCACAAATATATAGAGAAACTGTTATATTGTTTTATATTTGTTTATATTGATACAAATATATACTAACAAAAAATGCAAATATAATTTATTGATAATACAGAATTATCATAACTAACTTATTTTTAATTCTCCTTTATATCAATTAGTACAACAGTTGCATCCTTCAGCATCAGCAAACAGGAGCAATACAGGTTGTATAGTTTTGTGTGACTAAACATTTATTCTAAAAAATATGTATTGTTTTAGTCTCTTTTTTGTTTATTTATTTTTAAAATGTTTTAGACTACCAATTTCTTAGTGTTAGAGTGTTACTATGTTACTGTATTTTGGTTTGAAGTAATCCAGTTTTAATTCTTTATCTGCATAGGGCCTATATGTTTCACTATTTCCACATATATTTTACATTATTAGTTGTTGTTTTTGTTGTTGTTGTTGTTGTTGTTGTTGTTGGTGCGGGTGGCAGTGGTGCCGATTAGGTATTTGTTTCAATCCCCAGAAATTATGAATGATGAAGATCATTTTTTTCCTATGTTCAATGAGAAGGCAGCAGGTTTTAACAAGGTCTATTTAGCTGGCATCTGTTCAGATACTGTCCTAGGAAAAAAATCTACATATTTTCCATAATGAAATACAGCATAGATGTAAATTTTGTTTCCTAAATCCGCATTAAAAAAAATGTATATCCATATTTTAATCAAAACTGCCATATTTATCACCACAATACCTTTATTTTCCTCTTTCCCATCAATATATTAATACATGCATGTGAGATTAAATCGCTCGCTTTAGCAATAATTGCTCAAATTTACACGATGTGAACTTTTAAAAATAAAAATTGTTTTTTCTTTTGGGCATGGCATCTGTACCAATATGGAAAATCTGTGCGAGTTGACACACCTATGATAATGGAATATGGGAGAATTAAATTAAATTATGTTCTGTGTGTTTTTATTGATTTAAAGCTAACTCAGTGTTTATTATTTACCCACCAGCACAATCTGCTTTTTAACGTTGCAGTACCAGCAAATTTTACCTCAGCATAGTAGGTTAATATCATAGTAAGACTCTCATGTATAACTTGCATCTGGGAACACACCTCCAACGGTAATAAAAAATTATTGGTTGAAGCACAATTGTGACAGCCATTTTGTAATTAGGAATACTGTGACACAAATTACTTACAATTTAGGATCTATGTAAATTTCTTTAAAAGTGTGAAATGTAGATCATTTTCCTAGGAAAGAACACATAGTCATCTTGCAACTTGAATTAATGCATTTTAAAAATTTCTTTAATCCGCATCCCTGGTCAAATGCAGAA
Source organism: Meghimatium bilineatum (assembly GCA_034231615.1). Lineage (NCBI taxonomy): Eukaryota > Metazoa > Mollusca > Gastropoda > Stylommatophora > Philomycidae > Meghimatium > Meghimatium bilineatum. The sequence goes on along the minus strand of CM067311.1, from coordinate 29,859,803 downwards.
AACTTTTAATCCCATTTGCTACCTTATGTTTTTTTTTCTATAACTCCTCAGTGCTTCCTAACTATGTGTATAATTAAGAGGTTTCTTTCAGATCTTTCTTTTATACTCAGAAGACTCCAACTTTCAAAGGTATACAATGTTTGAGAAGACGTCTAATAGGCCTATGTGCAGAGGATCTATGTGAATATGTTCAACGCTCTTCAGAATCGCTGAAGACAGATTTATTTGGAAGGCTTGGTATACAAAAGGCTGATATCTTTGTGTGGCACCCCTACCACCATGACTGGTTATGGATCGTATTATTATTATAATAATAATTATTATTATTATTTATTATAGTGTTATTAGTTTACATCATTGTACTCTGGTATGCTGTATTTTGAAAACAACAATAATTATGTAAAACACAGTCTGCCTGCTCTACAGTGAAGGCACAGACTATTATACTATAGGGTATGGGTACAAACCTATAATCTAATAGTCTGTGTATTCATTGTAAAGCTGAGTGACATTGTGTTTTACATATTTATTTTCATTACTTTTTTATTATTATTCTCATTATTATCCACAGCTTCGCCTGATGATGAGGAATGTGTTCCTGTTGGTAATGCAATTTAATTCATGTTTTATTCAACTTACATGCACCTATTTTGTCAGTATTAATTTATTGCAAGTCACTAACCAACTGGTAGGGCTATTACTTTCTATCCTTTTGATAAAACAAGAAAAACTCAGAAGTTGTGGTAGCAGAATTATCTAAGCCACAGCTTCCATTATTTATATGCTTGTATGTTCACACTGGAGTCATGCGTGCAGTTGAAAGAAGTGTACCACACTCCACATGGTAGGCTACATATTAAATGATCACTGGCCTAATATTGTATGTATTCATTCATTTTCCTTTGGCGCTGAAGCTAGTGCATAGGGCAGAGGTCAGATCTCTCCAATTCTGTCTGTTCAAAGCTATTCTGTGCAGTTCTTGAATAGTATGAATATTGATTGTTTTACTTATCTAAGTATTGTTCTTCTGGGTGTTTCTTTAGGTCTACCCGTGGCTCTTTTGCCTGTAGGTATCCATTGAAGAGATTGGTGGTGTATTCTGTTGATGTCTGCGCGTAGGACATGCCCAATGTAGGACCAACAGCATTTTATGGAATGAACTGACTTCTGTTACACAAATCGGTCTGGACTTTACGATGTTCGTTGATTAATCTAACAATCGACGGAATGACACAGACTTGATTAGAGAAACACCCTCCATCAACAGACATCACTACCAGAAGTTTACTATATTGTTGGTATAGTAAAATAAAACTCTGAGGTTATGGTGGCTGGAGTATCTGGATCTCAACCTCCATTACTTTTTACGCTCATGTGTTCTGATATAATCAAGTGCACTTGAGTCAATAGTTGAAAGAGTACTCCTGAACATAAAGTGTACTTTTCTTATTTAAATAAAACAGTGTCCTTCTGTATTTTCATTTTCATTTGTAACCTACCATTTTTAGCTGTTTTTATGAGGTCCTTTTTTAGGTTATAGTTGCTGCATTTTTTATTTTCCATATAAAATTTTTTTTTAACATCACTAATTAGTTTAATGTCTACTAAAAATGTATTTTGGAGAACAGTAGTCCCATACTTTCATTTGTGGGAAATGACTTCACGAAATATTTTTCATTTTCTAATTATACTTTAATTTCTCTAGTATGAATGTAGTTTCTCTCTATTGTTATATGCTTACTCATTTAGTTTTAAATTAACATGAAAATAAGAGAAAGTAATGATATTATTGCAGTAGTTAAAAATTGAGTTTAGCGATAAATATTTGATGATTTTTTCGTATTCTGAGATAGATAACATTATATGATGTATTTCTTGATAATGGTCAAGAAAACATTCCAGAATTAAAACTGTTATGTCAAAAGGCTGTGTACATGGATTAGCCCAGGAAATAATACACAGAATTAAATTGATTACATTTTAGTCTCTAAAAGATATAGAAACCGCATTAGATCTATGAAAGCAAGGCCAGGAGGTGCTGACTGCAACAGTGATCATATATTACTGGTGGGGAAATTTTTTATGAGATTAAAGAAGATCAAGAGATCACCAAGAATTATGAAATTAGATTTAGCATTATTGAAGTCAGATGCTGACATTAAAGAAAGACAATATAATTGTACAGAATAGATACAATACCATTGTAAAGATTCAGAGTATTGAAGATCAATGGGACATGTTAAAACATTCGATAAACCAAACATCTAAAGAGATAATACCAACAGTATAACATACATCAAAACAAAAATGGATGATTCAAGAAACATTAGAATTGATGAGCACCAGAAGAATAAATAAACACAATAATAGAGGAATATCAGAAAATACATAAGGGGATAAGATAGAAATGCAAAGTAGCAAAAGAAAGCTGGCTGAAAATGAAATGCACGGAAATAGAATCACATTAAAACCAAGACACTACATTACTACATATGTTAAAAAGATGTAATAACACGGAAAAAACGCAAACAGTTACAGGGTGTCTAAAATCTAAGACAGGGCAGGTATTAATGAGAAAAGATCACATAGTAAAGAGATGGTCAGAATATATCAAAGAACTTTATGATAATAGACCCGAGATAAACACACAAGATAATGGCGAGGGTCCATCAATACTCAAAAAGTAAGGGAAGCCCTAAGACACATGAAATATGGCAAAGCCCCAGAACCATACAATATCACATTATAGGAATTAGTAGCTTTAGGTGACTTTGGAGATGAAATAATCACAAAGTTTCTGCATGACGTATATAATAGTGGAAACATACCCGATGACTTAATGAGGTCCATATTTATAGCCTTACCTAAGAAACCAGGGACCACCGAATGTGAAGAACACTGTATAAAATCAACCGCATGAGCAAAATAACCAAAATACTTCTCAGAATCATTTGGAGGGAGTGAGAAACAAAATAAAAACAGAAATAAGTCCAGAACAATGTGGCTTTGTAGAAGGTAAAGGTACCAACAATGCTATTTATATATTGAGAACACTAATAGAGAGGTCTATAGAGGTAAAAACAGATCTCTACCTCTGTTTTATAGATTACACAAACGCATCTGATAAAGTTAAACATAGTGAAGTTATACACATGCTAGAGAATTTGAACATCGACAGTAAGAATTTAAGAATCATCAAGAACATGTACTGGCAACAAACAGCAGCAATAAGAGTGGGAAATCAATTTGGCCCATTTCATCAGCAGTATTAACCTTTTATTGATTGTTGTATTATATTGAACATGAGCTTAGAATGAAGGAATGAAAATAGACTGCCACTTCAAGCACTAAATAGGTTCCAGTTAGCAAAGAAAAAGAGGGTGGCCAATAGAAAATATGTGCAGAAAAACCATCAAAGAAGGTATGACTATGGGTCTTAGTGACATGCAAGAACTACATACAGCAGCATCACATCACTCAAACTGGAGAACCTGGTTTCTGCCCTAGTTACCATATTCAGCAGTGAAGAAACATAGATAGAAAGAGGGTGGTTGGGATTACAAATGAGGAGTGACAGAACACTAAAGTGCTACATCTATTCTACATTGAGGTTTGGTTTGAACTAAGGAAATACAAATTAAATAGATAAAATATTTTGGACAAATAAAAAAATGTGACATCTTTTTGAAGACTTTACTACTTAAAGGTTACATTAAGATAGGCAAAGATACATGTTCGAGGGAAACTACATAAGATAGACAAAATAACCTATCAGAGTACCGGTACATCATCAAAGCAAAAGACAGTGATTGGTGGACAACCGTTACAATCAACAAATCAACTTTCAATACAGAGAAAACACTTGTGATGATGATCAATGACAGATAACTGTATTGGGCAATTAATTTTCAGTGGCATCATATATTTCACAGTATAATGATCCAAATAATATTGACATTAAATGAAGGGTATCATCTAAATACAATCATAAGAAGGAAGCTACAGTATTTTTGACACTTAAAGAGACATTATGACGTGAAAAGTCTGATTCTTGAAGGCAGAGCTCCAGGCAGAAAAAAAGAATAAGAGGAAGACCACGAAAACAGTGGACGAACAATAGCAAAGAGTATGAACCTATCCCTGACCAATGAAGGGCCGGCTCATCCAGGACAGAAAAGCGTTCAGAATGTCCACGATGAAGACAATGTTCTGGAAAGATTGCATCACTTGATAATTATCATTTTATTTCTAATAGCTGAAGTGAAGATGGCACCTCACATATGGATCCTAGACTGGCAATATGAATATGGGAAAGAATTTTATGGAGTAGGTACAAGCGCACCTACAACACCAGTGACTGAAAAGTGTTTTTTGGCCATGTCCCTGGCACTAAAACAAATGATGGGCACATTACTCGTGGGCCCACCAGGTTCTGGAAAAATTGAGACTATTAAGGTAGGCTTATATTATTACGCTTAGTAGTTTTCTACTTATTTGAACATATGGACATTTTGTGTTTCTGTAAATTAGATATACAGGGACATCACTGTGTAGGTTACACCAATAATACTTATAATATTTGAAAGCACAGGTTTTAGTACATTGTGTTGATTTTTTTAATCATGAAATAGCACACAATAGGGCAAATGTTATTAGACAATCTGACATTGTTTCATGGAATACAACGCAGTGTAGAAGCAAGTTTATCATAACTTACATTTAACATTACCTTTAATTGAACATCTATGAATGGTTGTGACAAAGATGTCCAAAATATTGCATACTATGGAAGTTATGAGCGCATTTCAAAAATATCCTGGAAAAAAGAACTTTCTGTGGCTCTTTGAAATTGCACTGCACAATGCTTTTATTTTGTACAAACTATCTCATCTGGTTGATAAGAAACACACATTTTGCTATTTGAAGTGTCAGCTTGTGAACCAGCTCACAGAATGCATAGGACACCATAATGCTGAACCAGCTCAGCCAGTTCCCAATGGGAGTATTAGTAATGTAACAAGTAGTATGCATTTGATAAAGTATGTTCATAAGGATCGCAGCAGTGTGTATTGCAGTACACCAAATTGGCTCTGCGTCAAGTATATATTAATAGGGCCTACATGTAGCGACCAAACTTATTTACATTAAAAAAATCATTCTTCTTAGAGTATCACTTGCAAATGTAAATATTCAGACCTGTATATAAGAATATAATAACTTCCATATCTATATATATATATATATATCCAAGGATATATAAATAAATCCTGAACAGTAAAGTGTGAAGAATATAAATTTTGTGATATTGCATATATTTTATGTATTTGTTGATTTAACGGCAAGGGGACATTTATTAGTAATTCTCTATATATAAAAATACTTGTGTTTATTACAAAATGGTTCAGGATGTATGCAGATGTGTTTTATTTCAAAATAAATGGATTATGATTCAGCTTTCTGGACACAAGCTTATGTATATACTTATTTTTTTTTTCCTCACTTTTTATTGTTTTTTCTTAATTTAATTTTCCATAACTAACACAAAATTGTATTTAAGCAAAAAAACTGATTCTTATTACCTATCCATTTCTGAACATTTTTATGTCAGAGTTGTTCTTGTGGACAGAATAGTGAGGGAGACATTGTAAAAATAAAAATGCTATCATAAATTACTACAAAAATTACAAAATGTTCTCTGACACAGCAGGAAGACCTTACAGAGACAATGGGTTAATGAGGATAAGAGGTCATTGCAAATAATGAAAACCTCTCAGATACATCAGGCAGTCATCATTATTGGGCACATAATCAGGAGAGATGATATAACGGAGAACAATGTGACATGCAATCACCTTGATGGAGGTAGGGAGGCTTCAACCCTCCCTTATAACGTAAAATTCCCCCCCCCCCAAAAAAAATTGAGACTGGTAGACAATTAGAGATGATTCTGTTACATCTGGGGAAATGGCATGAAAGAGGTTCAACACTGAAACTGAAAGTCAACATTGGTGATTAGATATTAGAAATTATTTGTTATGGACCAAAATCATTGCACTCCTGGCACACCCATTGGTTATCAGTCTTCGCTAGCAGATGATGAAGGGTATGTGTATGGATGGTTGTATGGCATGCTAAGGAATTATAGAGGTCTGTAACTGCCTACATCAAGAGTCATAGCACTTGTTGATCAGGATGATTTTTTTTCATTGCTTGAATTCATTAACATCTATTTTTATAAGTTTTATAGAGTACTGTGCCATTAGACGCCACACAATTTTTAATGAAAAAAAACTGAACAAAACAAAGTATTCGTTTTATTAGAGTACAAAAGGAGACAACAAAAAAATAATACAAGGGAAACAATAAGAAATAATTACACATTTTTTATTGGGACTCAGCAAGAATAGTGTCAAATCCAGTTTCTGTTGCTGTTAGCTGTGATATCTACAGAAATTCGACAAGATAATTGTCGAGATGTGCCATGATGTTCTCTATTTGATGCTACCCCAAAGTCGTTCAATATTCTGAGTGTGCACGCCTGATACTGGATCTACAAAATTGTACCAGTGATCAATTTTAATGTGTTCAAAACTAACACTTTCTAACTTTCTAAGCCTTCCAAGATTCAGTATAAATTATAGACCCAACCTCAACATTGTCTCACATGACTTGCAGGAGTTTGTGACACAAAAGTTTGGTACCAGCACTAAAAACACATCCGTTGTCCTCAATATAAGCCTATGAAGATCCATTATTGTGGTACTCGGCCTGCATTATTTTTCCATTTTGTGAACAGACTTTTGTCGATTTCTGTGATTAGAAATTTCTATGATTATAAATTTCTATTATAGCTTTCTCCACCTGTGCTGCTGCAATTTGAGTAGTGACCACATACACACTTCTCATAGAAAGAAATTCCAGTACACCACACTGTTTTTACTTAAATTCAGTTCTCGCTTACAGTATTTTATTGACGTTATTTCAATAGACCAATAGTAGATGAAACAGATGATATTTTCATTTTATGGTTGAGACCACAGAATTTAGAAACATGTAATATCTTTCTGTATTTTTGAAACACAGCTGCATCCTGCTCAGTTCTAGGAATATTCATGGTGTTAACAGCAGTGTTTGTGTTTGTTTTAGCAATGTTTGTGTTAGCAGCCATATTTGTTTTGTAACAGCAAATTTTCATGCACAATGACTATCTAAAAAAGTAGAATAAAAAAATGGAACTATGTTGTGGTATTTACTAGTATTTTACAGTCTATCTATCTATCTTTACGCTGTGGCCATTGCTTGCCTTGCAGTAAAAGAGGGTAGGAGAGTTCTCTGGAGATTGCCTTCTTGTGTGCTGTTTGTAAACTTGTTCCTGTGACTTTTTTTATTACTTAGGTCCATCTTTTACATATTTTACAGTATCATCACATATTTCACTTTACCCTACCTAGTTAGCTAGTCAGTCAGTCACTTAGTGAAAAGAAAATCCTCATTACACTTCATTCAACCATTGGTCCATAGTGCTCTTATCTTCTTCCTAAGATATCTCTCAACATGAAGCCACTAACAACACCATCTCTTTGTTTTTTATCAGTATCCCCCCCCCCCCTTTTTGGTTACATGCATAATGCTCTTGTTTAGTCAAACCGCTTTTAACATGATATTTCTGTAGTCTGTTCATGGTTTCAGATTTGTAAGCATTTGTTACATCAGTCACTCATCCTATCTCCATAAGAGCATTCAGAACATCATCTATGTCCATTGGTTATGTAAATTTTTATTTAAAAAAACAAGTCCTCATGATATGATTGATGTACCAGTAAGCCTTTCTACACATTAATTTCCTCAGTGGCTAGCATTTCCAGGTACAAATATTAACCTGATTCTTCTCAGTTTAGACAGCATCACTGACTCCAATCACTGTCTGCATTGATCTATAATCTATCTTTCTATATTTAAATTAAAAAAAATCTGATCCCTATTATATTCTCAGGGGCTCGCTAATATACTTGGAAATTTTGTTGGAATATTTCAAGTTTCTAAAGAGCATGATCCCAGTAATATGGGAAAGATTGTTCAAGGCTTGGCAATGGTGAGTTCCATTTTACATTCTTACACTAATATGTGGTAGTTTCAGAGCTGTCAACTTATGTTTTCATAAATTTGTATATTGTAAAACTTATATACGTATATAAATAACATCTCAGTAAACAACCAAATACTGGAAAAAGTCATCAACTTCAATTACTTAGGCAGCCGAATGTTTGTTGACGGTAAGTAAATGAAAGAAAGAAATACATGCATAGCAGTTGCAGCTAGCACATTCACTAAACTAACTAATATCTGGAAATCTTAAGATCTAGGAAGAAACACCAAGCTAAAGCTATTAAACTCCTGTATTGTCTCAGTATTAATGTATGGAAGTGAAAGGTGGTAATCAACTCAAGCAACGGACGAAAAATTAAACAGTTTTGAAAACAAATGTCTCAGGAAACTGATGAACATAATATGGAGTGATTTCATCACAAATTGAGATTTCAGAAATAAAACACACCAAGAATATGTTTCAAACATCATAAGAAAAAGCAAATGGAAATGTCTGGGTCAATTTTAATATTAGATGAAAACAGAAAAAAACAACAAGCCCTTATGTGGACACCTGGGGTAAAAGAAAATGAGGAAGGCTTAAAGCAACCCTAAAAAATACCATACCTTAAAGAAGGAGAAATAACAGGCTGCAAGACTATACAAGAACTAAAACTACAGGCAGTGAATTGCAGAACATGGAGAATCAAAACCTCTGCCCTATATGCCACCTGCGGTATGAAAGGAACAAACTAATATACATATTCTTATAAAAATGTCAGTATTAGTAATAATTACTAAAATGTAACCACCGTCTCCCCCACCTGGGGGTTACCTTTTTAAAAAAAATTGTATACACATTGCTGTAAATGTATATCAATACAGGAAATCCATACTAATTGACACCACCGCAGTTAATTTGTATATGGTTCAATTTGTTTGCATATATTTTTTAGCTATTTTATATACAAATAATTAACTTTTATTGAATCTACATTTAGATGACTAGGGGGAATTTATGTTGTGGCTATGTTAATAACAACACCTACAGTTACTAAAATGTCAAGCATGATTTAGGTTGGTTCCAGTGTACATTACAGCAACCAGTTCTCACATATGGCTGGCCTACTATTGATAAAGGCATCCACCATTCAGTGAAAGTGGCAAAACACTGAACATATTAGGTACAACATCAAAGTCGGATGTGTCAGGTCATTGGTTCAAATAATGTCACACTGTGCAATTCCCTTCCCTGGACTACATGCTGCTGAAAATTTAGTAGTCCAATTGTCCTGCTACAAGAGAGATTCAGTGGGCATTTGAGAACTAACTAAAACAAATATGAGTAAGACCATGCAAGTGTTTAGTTTTTATTCTAACATGAGAGAAATGTATACCTATTTAGTATGTTCTTCATTTTGATGATAATATTTTTTTCAGGATGGTTGCTGGGGCTGTTTTACTGAAGCTCAGAGCCTAAGCAAACATTGTTTGACTATCCTTATGACTTATGCTCAGTCTGTATTCCAAGCTCTCAGAACACAGCAGCCCTACATGAGTCTAATTGATGGAACAGAGGTATAAACTAGAAGAGAGATAAGTCCTGCATATACCTAATTGGGTACAATGTTAGCAGACCAACAATGCTTTGTGGGAAAATGTTTTTGCTGAAATCGTTGTCGCATCATTTGATAGTAATAACATACTATTCATGAACGCTATGAGACAGTGTACACAAATTGATAGCTAATAACAGTGCACATATTGGGATGGAATTTAATCTTAATTTAAATTGTTTTAGAATGTTTTGTGTGTATTCATCATCAAAGTATGAAACTGTGGCAATATAAAAAGAAAGGGTTTTTAATAATTATGTCAGTGATAATTTCCATGGTTTTACCTTTACCTGCTGGGTCAAAGGGCATGAGCCCATGGACCGCTGGATCAGCAACCATCCTTTACCTGCGTTGAATTTAACTCCTGACTTGGGTTGTAAAATTTCCTGAATTTACTAATTTGCTATTAAAACTAAGAGCTCGCTGATGATTTGTCATGTGTTATGCATCATTTGTTGAATATTTATTTATTTTAAATTTTTCTTGTTACAACCATAATCATTACAGTTTTAAGCAGTTACCACAGGTGTTTGTATCTTTTTATAACATAGGAAGATATCAGCAACAACACACTTGTGATGATAATCATAATTATTGGGGAATTATACCTGAAGGATATTAGTTTGGATACCTTTTTGTTAACATGGGAGCACATATTAATAGTTGGAGTTTATTACTTCTATTATCTTTCTTACCATTTTTACAGATTCCCCTTTGCCGAACAGTTGGACTTTTCCTGAGTGCAAACATATCAAATTTCCCAAACAAGGGAATGCCAAGTGACATCTTAGAATCTTTCAGGACACTCTCATTGGTCAAACCAGACATCAGTTTGATTCTTAAAGCTAAGTGCTCTGCTATGGGAATCCGAGCACCAGCTGTATTAGCAAATCGACTCAAACTCCTGGTTGAGTTTGTTAAGGATCAATTGTGAGTGATATACCAACTAGGGCACTCTTATACTTTGATGTTCATTTTATTTGTAATAAATTTTGTAAGGTAAAAATACCTGTGTATTATAATTTTTACATAGTTTACAATAATTTTTCTTTAATTTTAATAGTATTCTTTGTAGGTATAGTTATTGTATTAGAACCTTATTTTCTGAATTCTATGATCTCTGTACATACAAAGTACATACATTTTATGTTCACATCACCTTTGTATTATAATTTGTAAAAGTACTGCATATGTGCTAATATAAGCTGAGAATTTTTGTATTTCTTTCTGTTATTAAAATAGTGATTTAAGCATAAGTATCCACAAATGATAAATAGAATACCATAAAATACCGGTAACAGGAAAAAGTACTTACTGGTATGAAAAGTAATTCAAATCCTTTGAAGTCGTAATCACTGTCTGAATTCTGAAACAGTTCATGAGTTTCATCCTCTGTCATGGTAACATCAGGGTGGGTATCATCATTAGTCTCTGTCTCACTGTGTACCGGTACATTGTCGTCATTGGCATTATCCTTAAAGATAGTGTTACCCTCACTACCATCGATTGCATTACTGACAGAGCACATTTTTGAAATATTGAACACCATTTTAGGAAGGATATCTGACCACAATTCTTTGACCAGTTTAGTGATTGTGATGTCAGCTTTTTTTATTTTGTCACACTTCATCACAGCTAAATCAGATGATACAAACCTTTCATTCCATTTTGCTTGAGTCTATACTTAAATGGTTTCTTAAGGGAAACATCTAGTGACATCGGGAGGAAGGTAAGGCCCCCAGTAATTACAGATACAGACGGCTATCTCCCTGCTTTATTTTCCCACTTATTTGGTGAGATGTGCCCCCATAAAGTCACATACTAGCACGGATAATTTGTTAATAGCAGCACCCTTCCTTCCTCACATACTTTATCCAGCCATTCCAGAGTGTGAATTCAACCTTTCATATGGGCATGCACAAATACACCACTTGGGGGTTGTGCCCCCTGATGCAGTCTTGCATTTAAAAATAAACACATGTTGGGAGGGTAAACATCTACTAAAACAAAAGGGAAACATGTTTTCTCATGTCCATTCATCTTTACAAAAACTATCTCACACCTTTTCTCTCCAACCTGTGATTTGAAAGCAAATCATAGCAGACCGTACATATTATATAGTAAGATGCTGTTTTTGGTACCACCACAGCAGATTCACTTATAACTATAGCGAGTGAGAGAATAAATTCATTAAATTACTCTTCACTGGTCAGTTTGAGAATGTGTTTTGAATCTAATGGCTGATGCTATCTGATATTTGCCACCAAATATCAAAAAATTTGACTCCATTCATTGACTAGGCTTTGAATTTACCATAATTGCTAAGTTATTGTTGCAGCCAACCTTTGTTGCAGAGATGGCACCAAATGAATGAAATATTGAATCAGATATCTTGGAACATTCTGGTATCTGGTGGTTGCAGGTTTTTTAGGCTAGTAATGCCTCCAGGCAAAGGTCGCACCATATTGTTCTTGATGTTCTATTTGTTATAGTTATTTCATCAATAACTATTGGCGGTAAGCATTTTTTTACCTGTGTTATGCCAATGATATCGACATCTTGGGTGGTTCCAAAAGGAAATTGAGAAACTCACCTCAAAGTTGGAAGACATTAGTCAAAAATATTGCATGGACATTAGCATTGATAAAATTATACAAGCAAGATATTAGTGAGTCATTTCTTTCTATATTTATGTTTGATCTGGCTTCATTGCAAGAGAAAGACTTTGTTGTTGAGGTTGTCTGCTGTTGAATTTTATAAATTGTATAGCTTACTCTTTTCTTTGTATGCCATACTGCAATGAAATATTGAATCACATAATTTTCTGTGACAGTGGGGTTTATTTTTCTCTTTGTAGGCAACCTATAGGTGACAGTGTGCATGAATTATATACATGCACATTTTTTCTATCATAGTATTGATTTACACAGAGCATACTAAATATGTTTTGATATTGTGTATTTCTAAAGATCAGTATAAACTATTTTGATTTTTTTAGACATGAAATCCATCACAATTTCTCTGCTCAAACATTGATTGGGGCCCTCAAAATAGCAATGCGAAGAAGATTAAAGTACAAAGAGGACAAGATAGCTGACAAAAGTAACATAAAAGAGGAAGCTTCAAGATCAGAAAGTCAGAGTTCTGAGGCCCCAACAAATAAAAATAAACAGTTTGCAGTCAATGGTAAATATATTTTTCTTTACCGCTTTGCAAGGAGTTCCTTGTGAGAAATGCTCTTGGGAAGCAGGCCCCGTAGATATGGGGGAAGGTGGTTTGGGAGTGTTTAAATCCCCCCTCCCCCGTAAAACTTCTGAGCATGACCTTTAGTACTAGGAACTTAACCAAAAGTTTCAGAAAATCCCTTCCTTATCGATATTTTGCAAAACAGGTCTTTAAGTTTTCTATCAATTAGTGAAATTTACACATGAAAATGGACTAATTAACCTCTCCTGTTTTTTTTTAGATTAAACCCCCTCCTCAAGGTAATCATATATATATATATATATATATATGGCCCTGTTGGCAAGAATATAAATAGGATCTGTCATAGACATATATTGACTTATTAGTCAATCCTTCTCTGTCATTCTCTATTGTTCTGATCCATATAATAACGTGGATAGAACACAGCTGCACCATATATACACAGCATTTTATATAAGCTCAAATCTAGGGATTGGTTAGAAATACTGTGGAAGATGGAACTTTATGCTGTCAAGTTATTTCATTATAACTTGTCACTATCACTAAAATATGTTTTTTCACCTTAACCTGTCACCATCACTAAAATATTTTATTTCATTTTAACTTGTCATATTACTAAAATATGTTACTTCAGTCTCACTTGCCACCTTCACTATAATATGTTTTGTCACTTTAACTTGTCACCATCACTAAAACATATTATTTTACTTTAACTTGACACAATCACTAGTAATTACCAACAAGATGAGCCAGACTGGCATTATCAAACCTGGCACTCCCATCGCTCTTACTACACAGAGTAAACAGGATCATCTCCTGGTTTGTGAGGCACTAGATGAGATTATAACGCCCAGACTGACATCTGAGGTTAGTGTTTCAGGAAATGTATAGTACACAGCATGCACTGTTATTAGCTAATAGTTGCTCACTAGTTAAATCACCTCCTCACATGCTGTATCCACAAACTTCTCAGAATAAAGTAGCAAGATAAAGTGCCAGATGCTGAAGGCCTCAATAGAGCCAACATCCTAAGCATTCATACAATGCTGAAGAAGATCCAAATGAAATGGGCCAGACATGTGCACGTGCCTGACAAACACATCCCAAAACAGTTGATGTATGGTGACTCCTCAAGGGAAATTGACTGGCAGGTGGACAGAAGAAACATTTCAAAGGCTATCTCAAAGTATCTAAAAAGAGTTTCAAAATCAATGCCATATCCTGGAAGTCTGTCGCTCAGAATTACCTAGTGTGACAAAACAACACCAGCAAAGGTGCTTGCATGGCCAAGAAGCATTAAATCTCAGAGGTAAGTAGTAAATGTGCTGCCTGAAAAGACAGCACAACACACAGATGATGGTCCAATTCTGGTCATCCATATCTGAAATGTGGCAGGGGATAATATGCTATGATTGAACTTTTCAGTAATTTCCACACACACCAAAGAAATGCAACAAGCCATTTGAAATGTTGTCATCATAGTCTGCGATAGACGGTTATTACCATAGCTGCTGAATTTATGACTGATTTAATCAAAGATTTTTGTAATGGAATATTGTTGGTCCATGATTCTTACTAAAGTTTTGGGTGTTGGTTTGGAACCCATATCTCATGTTTGATTATTTCCCTTTGCTATGTTTATCTTCTTCTTCTTCTGCATTCGCTCTCATATAACCACAATGAATATATCGTGTGATTTCCGCTGGGAGCATGAAGTACATTGTGCTGCAAGTTCCACAGTAGAACTGTGTTATTTGCTCCTTGGTTGACCACTTGTGGTCTGGACGTCTGAGGTCCAACACATCCATTTTCGTCATGCCTTTAATTCGGGTAGGCTTCCCTAGTCCATGACAGCCTGTCTATCTGTCGCCGGGCACGCTGGTGTGTAGTGCCTCTCGCCAAGACGCTTGTCAAGCACGTCTTTCTCGCATGATGTGTTCCACCATCTATGAACCCATCTCGTGCAATTGGACATACTCTGCCTGTGTCCATCGGGTACTGAACCGTTTCTCATCCATGAGCCTGGTTCCGTACGAGGAAGAACTCGCCAGAAGAGTTGGACCCTGGCTCTTTCGCCTTGTTACCCAAGGTGTCGTTCACAGACATCGTGAAACCCTCGCCCAAGTTCGAGTCTCACACCACGTGTTTGAGAGCAAGGCGTTCGTGAGATGAGCGACCTTGCCCCAATAGCGCCTGAGCCCATCAGGTACTGAACTCTTTCTCTCTGCAAGTGTATTTCCGGTATAGGAAAGCTTGACAATAGAGTTGGGCCAGGGCTAAATTCTTTGTCCCTTCTGTACCTGAGTCCATCAGGTACGGAACCCTTTCTCTTCGCGAGCATGTCTCCGGTATAGGAAGGCTCAACACTAGAGTTGGGTCAGGTCTTCTTGCTTTTCCAAGCTCCCATGATTGGGTCTGGGTCTCTGCCTATAAGGAGCACAGGTAACTAGAAGCTCATCTCCAGCTAACAGAGCTTGTAGTTCCCCTTTCCTGGAACTTTTCACTATCTATTTGCAGTTCGCGCTGCCCTCTGGCGTTGTTCTGCCCTTTCATTTTATCATTGTACTCAGTATGAAATCTACTTCTTTCTCGTCATGAATCTACCTTTACATTCCTTTTACAATGGCCACCCCTCGAATGTTCAGACTGGATTGACTAGCTTCACTGTATGTCGACAGTGTCGCTGTATGTAGTTATGCTAGTGGTGTCGGAGATATTGTCTGTCTCTTGTGCAGTCAAATCTCTTTCCATCTGCTACCTCTACATTCTCAGACATGATCCCCAAATGATTTGGCCAGAATCAGCTTGAGCTGCTGTATTTCTGTTTTCAGGGTGCACCGCGAGGAGATACGTTTGGGATCTTGGTTATCAGCTAACCTGGGTCCGCCGAGAGCAATGCGTTCCCTTTGCACCCCACTATGTTTATAAATTTATGTTTATCATTTATTAATTAAATTATAAATTTATTTAGGGTTAGGGTTCATCATCATGTGACATATTCTTCCCAGAACATTGTCTTTGAAATTGATGTCCTGAACCTGACTCTATCCTGTGCCAATCTGTCTGCCTCCTCCAATGATATCTTCATACAGTCTTTGATGTCATCTGTCCATGTTCTTCTAGGTCCATCTCTTCTTCTGCTTCCCAGAATTATGTCCGCTTATATGCGTCTTTCCATGCCATTGTGTCTTTTTATATGTCCAAAATATTTCAGTTTTCTATGTAAAATTGTATTCACCAGCCATCCTTCCTCTATATTCAGCCATATTCAAAACCTTACTATTCCTTATCTTTTCTGTTCAGGAAATTTTTAATATTGCCCTATAACACTTCAGTTCAAAGGCTGATATTTGAAGATCTCCTTTTTTTGGTAGAGGGATATATATTGATTTTTTCCATTTTTTTGAACCATGTTTCGCTCTTCAAAATTGTGCAGCATATGGTGTATTTCTGCGCTTTCTATTCCTCCAGCTAGTATCATTATTGTGGTAATACCGTCATTTCTGGGAGCTTTATGTTACTTCAGATTTTGTATTGAATGTCTAATTTCATCTATTCTTGAATCTGGTTCTTTTGCTGTTTTGTTTATGTTTACTTCTGGGATATGATGTGTACCTTTGTACATTTCGTGACACTATTCTTTCCATCTTTATATTATCTCTTTCCCATCTTTTAGTATTTCCCTTTTTTGTCTTTAATTACTTTTAATTGTTTGAAGTTATTTTGTTATTTTGTCAAATCTCAATATGATCCTGTTTTGTTTATCTTTTTCATTTTAGAAATAAATTTAGCTGAAAGCAATTCGTGATCTGTATCACAGTCTGCTCCTGGTAGTGTTTTACTTGATGTTAGACATGATTTTCATCTCTGTTGTGTTCTTATATAATCTATTTGATTTCTTGTATGTCCATCCGTTGATCTCCATGTATACAATCTTCTTGGATGTTGTTCGAAAAATCTATTCATGATTAACAAGTAGTTTTCCATGCAGAAACCAACTAGCATTCTCCTCTCTCATTCCTAATTCCCAACAATGTCTTCCTTGTATTATATTCTTGTGGAGCTCTCTCTTTGCCAACTTTGGCATTAAAATTCCCTATAATTATTTTTATATCGTTTGTTTATTTCGCTTAGTATTGGTTGTAGTTCATCATAGAAATCATCTCTCTCCTGTTCATTTTCCACTGTTGCTGGAGCATATATCTGAATTATTGAAATAATTCTCTTTTTCTCTTGTAATCTGATTGTTATTATGCGATCGCTTGCTGAATAGTAACTTATCATTGTTGATTTTATTCATCTAGATAGAAACTTACTCCTTTTTGTTCACCTTTATCGGTCTCCGTTAATACACATAATTAACGCATTTGAGTTGTGAAATGTCCTTTATTATGCCATCTGTGCTCTGCAAATACTAGTATATCAAGATTTAATATCCTTATTTCTTTTAACTATATGTTGTTTCCCGTGTTTAAGGTTATTTACATTCCATGTCCCTATTTTAAAACCTGCTTTCCTTCCATCGCTATTTCTGTTAATTTTAGGGTTAGGGTTAGTTATGTAAAATTAGTTAGTTATGAATAATTAAATTAATTATTTATTAATAATTGAGATAATGTCTAGATTAATTAATCCTAAAATAAGCATGGAGACATGGGTTCCAAACCAGAACCATTTTTGTATTTTATTTTTGTGAGTTATTCTTCTTCTTTTGTTCTTGCAACATTCTATGGTCTTACGCAATCTATTGATCTGGTCATGGAATTATATTTCTAAGAAACTTTATGGGAAAGTTGTTGCAACATATGTTGCCAGAGCCTAAAAGGTGAATAATGAAGAGTAATATTATGACTTTCCATGAATCGTTTTCTGATTGGACAAAAAAAAGAAAGTGATGTGTTCTGAATATTTTTAAGCAAAAACTCCCAAATATTTATTTACTCATTTTTACACACACCATCGAAAACACACAGAAGTATGAAGTGTTTTATTATTTATTTAGTTACGGCCTCTAGATGCTTAGTCTCTCCTAGCAAATATTGAAGTATACACATGCTGATGATTCCTGTGGCTCACAAATGAATGCTCATCTTTCTGCCCTACATACATCCAGTTCTACTAATTTGCTGGCTACACACCAATATGAATTTACTTTAGTATGAAATGGTGTTATTTTTAGTCTTCCCTGGCATATATTCAACTCCTGGTATTCATTCATTCATTCATTCATTAGGTGCCATGCTGACTGGTGTAGGCAATCACGTCTCTCCACAGCTCTCTATCTCCAGTATTATTGTTGATCTCAAGATCATTGTTGTTTCCCTGCAATGCCAGGTTGTTAAATCATCTAATATTTTCTCCCATTGTTGCCCTCTGTCTCTGTTGCCTTCAATCTTGCCTGTTGTGACTATGTTCTTCAAATGAACACTGCACATCGAACCATTGGTCCAGAATAGCTCAGACCTCCTCCTCAAGATATCTTTCAGCGTGTAATGACTGATTACACCTACCCGGTATTCTGTTGGTTTATCAGCCTCCTATGATTACCAGCATACGCTTGTCATTTATCCATGCTCCTCTTGATATGGTGTTCCTATAGTTTGCTCAGGGTTGCAGATTCACAAGCATTTGTTAACATTGGTTGCTTCTTTTATCTTCGTAGGAGTATTTAGACTAGATCAATATTTTAGTTATGTTCCACATATGTCTAGTCTTTCTTATAACAGATATAGAATACTCATGATTCCTGTGGCACACTGGTTGAATTAGCTCCTCATTCTGCCCCAAGTGCACTCAGTTCCTCAAGTACCATAGGCTTACTTAGGCCTATTATTTAATCCCCAAATCTCAACAAAATTTAATTTTGCTTAAACAGCAGGCCCCCATATATGCTTAGCCTCTTCCAGCATATAATGAAAGGTAGGCTATGCATGCTAATGGTTCCTTTAAACAAGTTCATCATTCTGCCACACATACATCTGTTCTACTAGTATTAATCACACTTATTATTGTAGAACCTCAATCTAAGCCTAAATGCAACATCAGTCACAGTGTCCATATAGACTATCGGACTATTTGGTATGGGTATGAAAAACTACGAATAACAGTATACAAGACCATTTCAACCTTTATTAGGTCTTTATCAAGAAAATACAAGACAAATAATGAAAAAAACATTAAAAACAGTAAAAATAAAGGGATTATCACAAATGCATTAGATGGCAGACATGTAATAGCAGAGACATCCAAGGAAACAATGACATACATATACAAAAGTATTGTCATGAAGAAGCGAATTACACAAATATGGGAAATGAAAGTGAAATAAAACAATTATGCCTGAAAATAGCATGAACGACAGCACATAGAACATACATAGATGGTGAATTAATTAGTTCCAAATATGTGTAAACTTTATAGTAGAGTAGTTGTTAATATATTAAAAACTTTAAACTAAATACTATAGGCTAATGTTTACATTTCAACCAATTACTTGTGTTTTGTTTATCTAGAACCATGCTTTGTTCAAGAACATTTTGATTAGCTGCTTCAGTAACTTGCCAAAACCTGATGTCCAAATGAGAAAATCATTAGAATCTACCAATGCTCAATCATCTAAAGAACTTCTGAACATAACTGACTTTGAATCAGCATTATTGAGCAAGACATTGGAATTAAAACTTGTTCCTCACAAACCATGGGTTACTAAATGTTTACAGCTCTTTACTTTGTCAAAAGTTTACAATGGTATGTTTGTATTTAATCTGTCAAATTTTACTTAGTTTAATTTGTTCCATATTTTGTCACATGGCTTGTCTTTGATTCACCAATCACTGACCGTCATCTGTTTATGACTTCAATGCCACATTGTGCTGATCTTTTCAGTTGTTTGGGGTTGCTGTATAAAATGTTATCAAAGCTTGGGTCTTTTGGTAAAAGGGTATGCATTAGATTTTTTACAACAGGGTAGGATATCAGGTTGTGTTCCACCATTTTGCTAGTGTGTTGGTTATAAACATCAGATGGCAAGGCAAGATTCCAGATACCACTATCTTTGACAAATCTGGTCTCTAGCATCGACACTATTCTGATACAGAAAGATTCATTAGGCAGGTTATCTGGTACCAATGCCAGATCATCACTTGCCAAAGATATTTCTCAATAGTGAGCTGCAGAAGGGTATATGTGAATCTTACTGGACATAAAACCCTCTGATCATATTATTGAATGCCTATAAAAGATTGACGGTCCACGAATAAATTCAGTTGAAAATTCAATGCACAAGTATGGTTCTTCTCACTACAGAACAATGATACATTATCACTGGATGCTTACAGATTGGACAATCGCAAAGTGTAGTGACCAGGCAATTTAGTGTGGGTAGAAGCACCATTAGTCGTCTTTGTAGGTGATTTCAACAAAACGGATCAATGGCTGACCAGCCAGGCAGTGGAAGACCCAGAGTCACAACTCCTGCCATAGAAGACCTCCTCATATGCTGCATCACCTCAGGAATTGATTTGCATCTGTGTCCTCCACAGCCCATTCAATGTTAGCAGCTTGTTGAATTTCAGATCAAACAGTCAGGAACTAGCTGCACAATGCTAGTCTTTGGGTTAGAAGAGCCTACAGAGGTCATGTTCTTATGGACAGGCATTGCTAGAACCAACGGTAGTGAGTAAATCAGCATTGTCAATGGACTATTGGAAATGAGTGGAGATGGGTTTAGTTTAGCGATAAATCATTTTTGTGCTCTAGTGACATGATAGATAAAGAAGAGTTAATCTCAGAGTCCATAGAAGCTATGCCTAGAACAGCATTGATGAGACTCCTAAAAAGGTGGCAGAGGTGTACTGATGTGGGGGTAATCAACTTCATGGGAAGAAGTGATCTGGTGCCAATTGAAGAACTCCTGAATCGCAAAAGATACGTCACTGAAATTGTTTGTCCTCATATCCTTCCAGTTTTGGTTGCACGAGGGTCAATTTTCCAGCAAGATAACACTTGACCTCATATGGCATAACTCACCACCCAGTTCTTCACTGACATCAACATCCAGAACATTCCATTGCCAGTCACATTATCAGACATTAACCTCGTAAAACACTTATGGAATGAAATCGACAGATGACACCGCCAGCAAAACGTGACTCAAGCTAATCTCCGACAGTTGTCTCTTGCACTGCAGGAAGAGTGGGCAGCCATCCCAAACAACAACAGATACAACAGCTAATCAGATCTATGTCAAGGAGGTGTTCTCTGATAGAAGTCAGAGGAAGCCATACACCTTACATACACCTTACCTCAGTCATGAAGAATAAAAGTACAAACCAAATTTAATGAACATCACTTTCAGACTTGTTAAAGTTTCTTAATTTCTTAATTTCAAGGTTGAAACATTAATTCCGTAATATAAAATTTTGGTACATGTTTGAAATTTTGTTCCATTAGCGCTGCAATAATGTTTCATTTTTATTTTTGAACAGTATTTGTACTGGTGGTTTAATTTTTATTTTGCCAACTTTTCTTCCTCTTCATTGTAGATTATTGCTCAAGTATCCACTGCATCTTAATTTTGACCCCATATAGTGTTTGAAGTTTATGACATATTTCTATATTTTTGTTATATTTTAGGTGCAATTTTAACAAACTTGTATGTATTATATGGTGTTTCAGAAAAATATTATCATCATAGTTAGCTTAAAATACGAGGCGTGTTCAAATGAAAACGGGACTTGTTACACCACGCGTGATAGAGCGCACTGATATTGATGACATTTTGCACTAGTAATGAGTATCCAATAATTTACATACGGTCACGTGTTCATCTTCCCAGCATGCATATGTGCTGCAGAAGACTGTTAACAATATGGCGGGTGTGATTCCGAACCCGTCCAAAGTGAATCAGCGTGCTGTGATCCAGTTTCTTTCATTTGAAGGATGTCAAGCAGTAGACATTCATCGGAGAATGAAGGCAGCATATGTCAACAAATGTTTGTCGAGGACCAGAGTGATGGAGTGGGTGCGTATGTTTAAAGACGGAGGTTTCTGCTGGGAAGGTTATGGTGACTGCATTTTTTGACCATGAAGGGCTTTTGTTGACTGATTTTAAGGAACCTGGTGTCAACATCAATGCCGCCCATTATAAAGACACTTTAGACAAGCTGCATAAGGCCATCAAGGCTAAGCGACCAGGCAGACTTTCTCAAGGTGTGATTCTTCTCCACGACAACGCTCGTCCGCACGTCGCAAAAATTGTGCAGGAAACATTGGCAAAGAAGAATTGGGAAGTTCTTCATCACCCAGCCTATAGTCCCGATTTATCCCCGTGTGATTTCCATTTGTTCGGACCGTTGAAGAAAGCACTAAAGGGACAGCGATTCAACAGCGACGCAGACGTGAAGACAGCGGTGACCACATGGTTCAGAGAACAGCCACGCAACTTTTTCTCGGACGGCATTCGACGTCTACCTAAACAGTGGGATGCTTGCCTAAATGCATACGGAGATTTTTTCTGATGAACCCAGGTGCATTCTTATTCACAAGTGGTTGCTTTGTTCAATTCCGTTGAAAATATTAAATTGCGTATGATACTTTTTAAATAAATCCACAAGTCCCGTTTTCATTTGAACACGCCTCGTAGTTCTGTACAGTTTGCTAAGGAGGATTATGATATAGTCCTGAAAGATTGCTTAGATTTGTAATACTTTTTTCATGACTTTTAGAAAGATGGACTGGCTTGATTAAAATAATACTAAATTATAATTTTTTTGTTTCAGGCATCATTGTTGCTGGACCCCCTGGAAGTGGCAAATCATCTTGTATTCACACTGTGGTAGAAGCTTTGTGTATGCATAATCAGACTATTTCCCAAACACCTCATACTGCCAAAATCTCATCTGAGGGTATGCATAGACTTCTTCGCATTAATCCAATGGCTGTTGATGAGATATCTCTTATGTTTGGTAGCCTTAACCACAAAAATGAATGGGTAGATGGCATTTTCACCAATGCTGTCAGAAAGGCCAATAGGGTAAGATTATGATAATCTAGAGCTCAACAATCAACATATTCATCAGATCATACTAGGGAGACAGGCTAATGTAGACAGCAAAATCATATTTATTTTAGGGTACAGGTAACCATAGACCACATAACGTCATTTAAAACTTGTGCTACCAAAGAAGTTCAGTTACGTTTTATCTTTTTTTTTCCCATGTATGTTCCTATCTTTACAGAATAAACATTTATTCAAAGATTTGATTATATTTGTGTTCTTTTGAAAAATTGCATTTTCAAATTATTGTATTTTTTTCCAATTGCTCATTTTCCACTAACGTTTCAGGAACATACCAAGAACCTATTTTTATTAAATGTTGGTTACATATCCTATTCAGGACATAGCAATGAACCCAGCATTTTTTCTTGTTTTAATTTTTTAGGCAATATAAAAACATTCAGTAGGCTTCCATTGTTTTCTGAACGATCCAGATACTTAGTTGCTTGCTGTGGCATTGAACATGGCTTCACTATTGTTTATTATGTATATCTTCTTCTTCTTCTTCTTTCCTATTTTACCCTTTACGGGTGTCCAGGGAGATACAATGTTCTTGTTCTCGCTTTTCTGGCAGCTTCAGATAATGTTATTTGGTGTTCGTGTAATGTCTCTGTGATGTTGTCGATCCAGCGTACTCTAGGTCTACCCTTGGCTCTTCTTTCTGCTTCTCCTCTCTTTGTATATGCTTTATAAACTAATGAATCACACGGCATTTTTTCCAGATGACCAAGCCACTGTATCTGTTGGTGTTGTATATATTGTAGAATTGATATGACACCAACTCTTTCTCTTATGACATTGTTTCTAATTGTGTCTTCTGGTTACTCCTGTGGCTTATTATGTAAATGCCAGGCATTAAAACAAGAAATTATTTTCTGGTATTGTATAATCTTAGCTACCTTTGCTCAGTAGCATATTACTTCATTATCAGCATATTATTTCATTGTAAGAAAATACATGTTTATTGGCTTGATGAAAGATTGGCTAGTGTGTCCACCTCATTAAAAACAACTCAGCAGAAATTGCTTGTAGTTCAAAAGCTTATCATCAACATTGTACTCGCTATGCGATCACATATGCCTGTATTCGTTGCATCTAAAAATGTAATAATAATTGGAAAAGCAATGTGCTACAAAGATTTCTCTGTGATTAGTATGTTATTTATTAACTCATAGTGGACTATCAACAATCTATTAATCATTTGAACATTTCTATTGAAGATGGTACACAACTCTACTTATATTTGATTCTAATGTTTATGATTTAGTTTTTTTTAGTATTCAACATAATTTCTGTTGGTTCAAAATTAATTCTTACAGTAAAATATGTATTTGAAGTTCTAAAATGATATGGAAAATCAACAGCTGATTTTTTTTCTGACTTTTATTATGGCTTTCTCATCAGTTTTTCATCTCACAGTATATTAATACATTATAACGTATTTGTGCTTGAAATCTTATAATAAGACATTTGTGAATTATGTGCTTAATGATGTGTTTAGTTTTGTGAGCTGTTGGAGAAGAATTATTAATTTACATTGAGTGGTAAATTAAAACTGTGTATTTGTGTTCCATTTTATTTTTTCCTCCTAAATTACATTCTATATATATATATATATATATATATATATATATATATATATATATATATATATATATACAATGTTCTTTTAAAGATACATATTTAAAATGTTCTTTTATATACAATGTTCTTTTAAAGATATATATATATATATATATATAATCATTCACATTCATAATAGCCTACTATTATGTTTAAGCATAACAATTGTAAATCAGTACAGCACCTCTGCCTTATTATTTCATTTATAGATCATGTTATTAAACAGAATTGATGCCTTTGAGTGTGGATATATAAAAGAATAGAGAGAAAATTATGGAAAGAGAAGAAAACAAACAAAAAGGTTCTAACAACACTTCATATGAAGAAATAACTATGGTATTAAGGGAAATGAAGATCAAGCAAATAAAATATTTGGGACATATTCTTCTTCATCTTCTTCTGCGTTGGTTCTCAAACTTCTGCAGATTAGCAGGATGTAGTCCGGAGAACGGAATGTGTTGTGCAATGGTTTACAGCATTGCTGCAATATCTGCACCTTTCGGCCTGACACATCCGACTCAGCATGTCTTTGGGTCACTGACCCTATATGGGATGGAACAGCCAACTCCATCCCATAACCTCCTTAGTCGCCTTTTATGACATGCGTGGAAGGTAAACAGTGTTGCTATTATTTGCTCCCCTTTTGGGCCTCCGCAACACACGGGTGTGGGACATATTAAAAGACATGACACCTTGTTGAATACCTTATTTAAAGGGTAAAGTTGAGGGGAGGTGAGCAAGAGGTAATTGGAAGTGTAACATCATGAGATGGACAGGTTGCAGTCTAACAGAGTGCACCACCAAGATAAGAGACGGGATGCTGGAGGTCAGTTGCAGTCAGCCTTCATTGCATATATGGCACTTAATGATGATGATTTAAATAAAATTTATCAATAGGCCCTATTTGACAAATTTAGTGTTAAGAGTATGCACATTTAATGATTCTTAAATTGGATATGAAATGATGACATGACTTGTAAATAATTTTTAAAAAATGTATTTGTAATTCAGAACTGATTAAATTTTCATGGTTTATATATGTATTAATATATCAATAAATATTGCAGTTTGGTCACTTGCAAATGCTTAGAATTATTTCACATCAAGTTTAATCAGATGAAAATATTTCATCACTTATTTGTTCTAGTCTGACATTTGGTAGGCCTTTTCTATTTTATTAAAATGCAAAAAGAATATTTATATATCATATATGGGCTGTGGCGTTCAAAACTCATTTGCACGTTTTCCATAATCTCTTCAGAATCGCAGTATGATGTGGTTGTGCCTTGATGGAGTTCTGAATCAAAGCTGGACAGACAATTTCAATAGTATTCTGTCAGGAGAAAAGGTCTTGCATCTAAAAAATGGAGACAAACTTTTTCTTTCAGACAGGTTTATGCTACTGTTTGAGACTGATGATCTTAATCACGCATCTCCTAGTACTGTCTCCAGCTGTGTAGGTATCTTAATTCGATGAGCTAATGTGTGTGCATTTACATGCGTGTACTTGTAGCTTAATGTGTTTGCATATGATAGGGAGGATGATGATGAAGATGATGATAACAATGATGATGATTATGATGATGATAATTATGATGATGATGATGATAATATTTGATGATGATGACAATGGCAAAAATCTTGATGATGATGATGAAAGTTTACCAGCAAGGCATAAGACCACACCTGGAATATGGTTCAGCTGCGTGGTGTCCTGCATCAAACACCACATTACAAGATCTAGATAAAGTGCAAAACCAGGCACTTAGAATAATGTTGGGAGCAATGAAATCAACACCCATAGCAGAGATGCAGAAAATGGGAAGAATGCAAACACTTGGCGAACGCAGAGACACAAAAGTACTAATTCAGGCAGAAAAGTTTCAGTGTATGCCAAGTCATCCAATGAAGGAAAGATTCCAAAATCTATCAATGGGACGACTGAAAAGAAGCAGCTTTATCCATCAAGCTAAACGACTCCGCAGACAACTTACAGACCTACCTGAAGTTGACAGCCCCTTAAGGCCTGTACCAGAACAAACCCCGTGGAGTGAAAGACATGGAATGCCAATATACAATCAGACCCATGTGAAAGGAATACTAAGCGAGGACGAACAGAACAGTGTGCAGCGAAGGACAGTCACCCTCAGTTTCCTGGATGAGGAATATCCACAAGATATATGGGTCAGAGTATACACAGATGGGTCAGCACAGAATGCTGTGAGGAATGGAGGTGCAGGTGTAAATATAGAATATCCACACAAGCGTAGAGATACAATCAGAACACAGACAGGAAAATTCTGCAATAATTATGATGCAGAAATCCAGGCAATTAGTGTGGCAGCTAAAAAACTGCTGAACTCCAACTCTGACCTACAGCCTGTGGTATTCCTGACAGATGCAAGGTCAGTGCTTCAAGCTCTCCAGTCTGGAAAACTAACAGACTTGAAAAAACTACTTAGCGAATTGTCTTACCAGTATAGGGTAACCATGCAGTGGATACCCTCTCACTGTGGAATACCAGGAAATGAAAAAGCAGACCAACTGGCTAAGGAAGGTGCTGCCGAAGACCAACCAGATATACCAATCACCTACCATCAGAAAATACAGATGATCAAGTCAATAAGAAAGCCACAAACACCAACACAAGATGACTATCATATTATGAACAGACTAGAACAAGTTATAATTCTACGTCTCAGAACAGGACACAACCGACTCCGCAGTCACATGTATACAAAGTTCAAGATTGGCAACACGGCCATGTGTACATGTGGACAAGCAGCACAGAGTGACAAACATATACTTCAAGAGTGTTCTGAGCATGAAACGCTGAGGCAGACATATTGGCCAGAGGAAACAACACTGGAATCAAAACTCTATGGGACACTGTATGAACTACAAAAGACAGTGAGTTTTATTCAGGAGACAGAATTACAGATATAGACATGTTTCAAGTGAACGAAAGAAGAAGAAGAAGAAGAAGATGATGATGATGATGACAATGGCAACAATCTTGATGATGATGATGATGGTGAAGGTATCCCTTTCGCTGTAACTAAGTAGGTCTTGATAGCACTTAGCCATAACATAAATATTGATTAACAATTAATAAACAACCTAGAATTTCCTCACCATGAAACTAGAATTGATGAAAGTAAGTACATATGACAACAAGAAGGTATAGAGAAAACTGAGTGGTAGATGAAAGATGATATGATGTTGTTGTTCTAGTTGTAATCCCCAGGAATTACAAGTGATTAGCTCTTACTTCCTATGTCCAGTGGGTAGTGTGATATGATATATATAGTAATAAACCAGTACAGCTCAAGAATAGTAAACAGAATAAAGTAGACAATAAAAATTATGTTAATTATCAGCCAAATGAGCCATAAGTATATAATAACCAAGAAGACAGTATCTGACAGAAATGAGAGGTCCACAGTAAAAAAATGAACAGTACTATGATTAAGGATAAACAATTACATTACATAATCTTAGCCACTAAAAGTGAATTTTCAAAAAGATTGGGTTTATTACATGAATACATCCCCATCGAGGCCAACTCCTTGACGTGGAGATGGGGCTAAGTCCAGCCAACAGAGGCTGGAAACTAAAATTGGTCGGGCCAACCCAATATCTAGCAGGATTACAATCCTGCCCAAGTAAGCACAGGTGCTGAAGTCAGAGATGCCAGGCCGAGATGCGCACCAGCAACCATGGTATCATGCAAACCGAATAGTTGACATGTCTGCACGACAAAATTATAAAAATCGTCATGGTGCTCGCCCTGTGAAGTTCCCCCAGGCAGGAGAGTGCCGGACTCTGAACCTCGACAGAATCCACCCCCAGCTACTGGAGGTCCCTCTAGTCTACCTCGTGGAGCCAGGAGGCAGAAGAGGAAAGCGACTGGTCAACCAGACAGGACGAAAACCCCTCTGAATATTATTCACTGGAATGCAGAGGGAGTTAGAAATTAAAAAACCAAACTAGAAAACACCTTGCACCAGAAAGAAATTAGTATTTGTTGCATACAGGAAACCCATCTCAATGAAAAAATAACATTCAAAATACGAGGGTACCAATACTTTAGAGTAGACAGGAAAGATCAGAGGAAGGGCGGCATACTAACTCTGGTCAAGGATAATATCAACACCATAGAAACGAAAACACAAGAGGAAGGCGCCGAATACCAGATGATCCACATAAAAAACAACTCCCTTGAACTGGACATACTAAACTTCTACTGCCCAAATGACATCCCACTAAACATGACCAGTATTAACATCACAAACACTTTCTGGTAGTGGGAGACTTTAACAGCTATTCCCAAAGCTGGGGTTATAACAGTTTAGACAGAAGGGGAGAAGAGATAGAAAGTTGGCAAGATGATAACAACCTAATCCTCCTGAACAATCCACAGGATCCACCAACTTTCTACTCAAGAAGATGGCATAGCACCTCAACCCCAGACCTGGCATTCTTCACCTCAGAACTGGCTGGAATAATGTAAAGAACAATAGGCGAACAACTTGGTGGAAGTGATCACCGTCCAGTTATCATCCAAGTGAACAAATCAACAATTACAAGACCAACTAAGCCAAGATGGAACTACAAGAAAACAAACTGGCACATATATAAACATAGAGCAAACCTACTTACAAAAGACATAAAATTAACAGGCAGAGACATCAACACTATTATCATGGAGTTTAATAAAGGAATACTTCAGGCAGCTAAGGAGACAATACCAGGAGGAGCAAGGAAGAATTATGTACCATATTGAACCAATACACTTCAAAAACTACAGGAAGAACTCACTGAAGCACGTAATATGGCAGAGAAGCAACAATCACAACAGAATCACATCTCTCTACAAAAAAAACCAAAGCAAAGTTCACTAAAGAAAAGACAGAAACACAGAGAAGTTGGAGGGAAAAATCTCAAAAATTACATTTTGAAAAGGAAGGGAGAAAGCTGTGGAGAAAAGAAAGCACAATTACCATCAATACATGTAGACAACGAAGCATTCGTCAAGAAATGAATAATGATAAGAACAACACAAACTGCCCAGACCAGACGTCATGTCCAAATTATTCACAATAGAAGAATTAAAGGCATCTGTAGGGAAACTAAAGGATAGAAAATCACCAGGACCGGACGGTGTCACCAATGAAATGCTTAGAAACCTAGAACAGGCATCAATGTACAAATTATTACAGATATAAAACTATAGCTGGGAAACAGGCAATGTACCACAGTCGTGGAGAGAAGTGTTTATGTGTCCTATTATTAAAAAAGGCAAGGACAAACAGAAGCCCGACAGTTATAGACCAATAAGTCTAACGAGTTGTGTCTGCAAGACAATGGAAAGGATGGTCAACAGAAGACTAAAGTGGTACCTAGAATCGGAGTAGCTATTGGTGCCAGAACAAGCTTGGTTTAGAGAGTGTAACAGCACAGAAGACCAAATAACATTCCTGTCCCAGATCATAGAAGACGCATTTCGAGTAAGAAAAAAGTTTTCCCCCTATGGATAGATCTTGAAAAAGTTTTCGACAAGGTGTGGAAAGATGGACTGATAATAAAGCTGCAAAGAAATGGAATAGGGGGCAACATGAGCATGTGGATTCGGTCCTTCCTACACAATATGAAAGCAAGAGTCACCATGGAAGGATAAAACAGCAAAAAAGTTCTCCTAAAACATGGAGTTCCTCAAGGCTCAGTATTGTCTCCAATTCTGTTTCTTGTCTTCATAAATGATATAATTTGTGAATTGCCACAAAGTGTAAAAGCTGCAATGTACGCTGATGACTTGGTGGTGTGGTGTGTAGAAGAACATCTAAAAATCGGCAACAAAAAAATACAAAAGGCAGCAGACAACATAGCAGTATAGGCAGATAAATGGATGGTAAAGATAAATGCTGAAAAGTCTTCAACAACACTCTTCACACTCTCAAATAAGGACAAAGCAGAAGAGATAAAACTCGGAAATGTACATATCCAAACAGAAGACGAGCCAGTGTACTTGGGCACTACGCAAGATAAGAGACTGACATGGAGGTCTGACATTGAGAAAATAGAAACAAAGGCAAGAAAGAAACTTGCCATCCTGAGGAAATTGGCAGGAACAAACTGGGGAGCCAATGAGGCAACTTTGAAGAAGGTATATACTGGTGCAATTAGACCAGTACTAGAATATGGATCAACAGCATGGACTTCAACAGCCAACTCCCATCTACAAGCCCTGAACAAGGTACAAAATCTAGCACTTCGTCTTATCACAGGTGCCATGAAGACCTCTCCCATAAATGAAATGGAAAAAATTACAGGCATCACCCCCTTACCATACAGGCGAGACACTAAGACCATGATACAGGCAGAAAATTTCAAGAGCATGCCAGCACATCCAATGAGGATCAGACACAGTGAACTAGCCAGTGGAAGACTGAAGAGGAGCAGTTTTATACACCGATCCAAAAAACTAAACAGAAAATATAAGGATGAACTACCAGACATAACAAGAAAGATATCACCAACACTTTTTCCATTTCTGTGGGAGCAATACCCAAATCTCACTATAAGAACCACCATAAACAACTACCACACTATGATAGAACTGAATAATCTTCAAAAGAAAACAATAGTATGCAACATGATTGAAGATATGTACCCCAGAGAAGCATGGAAACAAGTATATACCGACAGATCAACAACCAGAGCAGTAAAGAATGGAGGTGTTTGCGTGTACATAAAATATCCAGAAAAAGAAAATGAATCCACATGTTCACCAACTGGAATATTCTGCTCCAACTACTCTGCAGAAGTACAGGCTTTAAACATTGCTGCAGAAATAATTAAAAACACAACAAGCCAATGCCAGCAGGTGGTATTTCTTACTGATGCTATGTCTGTCCTACAAGCCCTTGACAGTGATAAGCTGCCAGACCTGAAGAAAGCCATGCAAGAAGTGAGCATCCAAAGAAGGGTAGTACTACAGTGGATACCATCCCACTGTGCCATACCAGGAAATGAAGAGGCAGACAGACTGGCAAAGGATGGAGCAACACAGGAACAAAAAGACCAAGAAATCACCTACCAAGAAAAGAAGACCCTCATCAAAGCCATCAGGAAAGTCGACCACCCAAAAGACAATTACCACTATCTTGACAGAGCAGAGCAGGTTATCTTCCACCTCAGAACAGGACACAACAGATTAAACAGTCACTTAAATAGACTAAGATTGGTCCCATCACCGCTGTGCCTTTGTGGGCAGGCAGCACAGACAGCTGAACATATCCTGCAAGACTGCAATACACTAAACCAGTTAAGGGAAGAACACTGGCCCACAAAGATGGATATCCACAGAAAGATGTATGGGAGCACTGAGGAGCTTTCAAATACATCAGCATTTATTAAGAAAACAGGACGTGCTGTGTAGACATGTCAAACTCCGAACGAGAAGAAGACGAAGACATTAATACATTTCCCAAAGGATTGGATTTGAGTGCATGGACACATTTGTCAAAAGATTAGAAACATAGAGAGAAAAATTAATGAAAGACAGAAATTTGGTTAATCAAGTATTTTAGAAGCATAAAAGAAAGTATTTGTTTAAATTTTGATCTCCACATTCATCTCTGCCATGTGAAAATTAATAGTGCTGTTCCTGCTCATCATTTTTTGTTGCATAGTCTATGTAGTCATGATAAAGGCCTCTTCATCAAAATGTTTAAATGCTTGTTGTAGTGTGAGACTAAGAAGGTTTTAGGGTGGTGTTGGCTACCCCATCCCATATAGGGTCAAAGCGATTCAGGGGCCATGCTGAAGTCAGATGAAGCCAAAAGGCGCAAATATTATAGCTAAGCTGTAAACCATGACATAGTGCATTCCATTCTCTGGAATACATTCTGCTAATCTGCAGGACTTTAGGAATGAACATAACAAGCTCTGCACAAGTCACCATGACATGTACAAGAAGGATTATTTTGTAATCCCAAATGATAACATTCTGGGCTAACCATGGTTTAAATCCAAGTTCTCAGAGACCTCATGATTCTGAGACCAGAAATTTAGCTATTCTGTCATATGCTCCACTAACAGAATGTATGATCATAATGAGAGAAAGAATGATCATCCATTGCAGCTGACTTTTGATGTGAAGTTTTCACTTGATGTGAAACAAAGAAACATCATTTTGTTCATTCTGTTTGCTTGTATTTAACTGTTAATGAAAAAAAAATATAATAAACACACTTGGCATGAGCTGGCCCTGGGTCATGTGACATTGAAGTGAAGCCACAATTCATGTTGCATTGGCAAAGCTACTGACCATGTAAATGGTTCCTAAAAAAGAAGAAAGTGTTGTCTCTCTGTAAAGATTCAAAGAACACATAATCAACATCTAACTGTGACAATGACAGTTGAACCAAAGATGTATCTTCAGAAATGAAGAGGGAAAGTTTACCGTAAAAAGGTCATTTATTGTATTACTGTGCAATCCCCTGTTTCATGATAATTTTGATGACTTTTTGTGAAAAATCATGGAGGCTTACGCACCTTTTGGTTAAGTTTCTAGTACTAGAATTCATGTTTTTATTTCCTATGGGTGGTGTTGAAATGCACCACACCCCTTACTTACCTACATGCAAGGACTGAGTCTGCATACTCTTGAATGGTTGCTAAAGTGAGATTGTAGCACTTATGGGAATGTGCCATTATGCTGGTTACTAATCAAGAATCAAGGTGCCTAAATATTCATCAATAGAGAAAATGCAGTGTCTTACACAAATAAAGGTAAAGGTAGGTCCTATGGCAGCAACTTCCCATTGAGGATGAAGATAACTCTTCATATACTAAGCCGAAGCAACTATTAGGTGGGATTTTCATTTCCCTTCCTTACTGTATTTACCTTCGCTGTCATGCTTCAGGTATCCACTTACAGCTGGGTTGACTGGAGGAGTGATTGTGTTAGGTGAGTAAATCATAAGCCTGATTTTTTTTGCCCGGACATGGGTTCAAACCCAGTACACTGTAACCAAGGAATAGTAAGTAAGCTCACTATCATTTAGGCTACTGCGCTTTATACACAGAACACGTTTCAAGTTATTGTTACTATCTGATTTCAATCTCAGGGTATTCTATACATGGGTAAAGATGTTGTTGGTTGGAGACCTATCACCAGAGCCTGGCTTGACACAAGGTCACACATGGAAGCACTTGTAAGTAGTATTATTTTTATGGACATATTTTCTTTTGAGAATCCTACTAGAGCTATAATAAGTGTGACTGCAGTAAAACTGCTAGAGCTAAAATATTGTTATTATAATATTATGACATTTCATTTAACGACTTTGACTCAGAACAAGATAACTCAGAGCAACTAAACTGAAATAAATGAACTGCTTTTCGCAGATGACCAGAGCCTCATATGAAAACAAGTAACAACTACAAAATCATATTAACTCACTATCTGCAACATGTAGAAAATAACAACAAGGAGATCAATACACACAAGATGGAAACTATGAAAATATGCAGAACACTGAGCCCATTAAACATACAGATAGACAACATAGGAGTAAAACAAGTATCAGTTCAAATATCTTGGTAGTATTTTCACAGAAAATGGAAGCTTCGATAGAGAGATAGAGATAAGATGTAAGACGGCAAATGCAGTAATATACCGTTACCACTACTTCTTCTTCCCAAGATTGAGATGGAAGTTAAAAGACAAATGATGATTGACATGTGGGATGAAATGCTTAAGGAAGGCTGCAGGGGTCACCTGGCTTCATAGATTACGAAATGAAGACATCATGGAAAGAATAGGTATAACACCTTGCATAGAATACATAGAATAGCAGCAGATTAAGTGGTTTGACCACATTATGAGAATGCATCACGACAAGTTACCCATGAAAGAATATAACCAAATGAGATCAGGGTACACAACCAGAGGAAGACCATGAAAAATATGGATAGAAACGTCAGGGACATCTTGAACTAACATGGCCATAGCACAGTCGTGGCAACACATCTGGTTTTGGATCACAAGCTCAAGCTCTCATGCAATTTACGCTTAACAGCAAGAGTAAATAATAAGCCACTTGGGGAAAGACAATAGACAATACAATTTAACAACTTTTAACTCCTTCAATAATGAGCTGATTTTGGTCTCAAGATGTAACTTGTTATTTATAGAACATTCTTCATTCGTACTCAAACAGAATCCCTGTTCTGTCTAGAAATAAATATTAACTTTTACATTTTAAAGTATATTTTAACTCCTTTCCTTTGTCCTTCTAATGCTCTTAAGAAAGTGCTGTGACCAATGGAACAAAGATTTTGTTTTTGTGGTATAATACTTACATATATTTCTATGTGGGGCTATTATTTATATGAGTCAGCTAGTCAACAGCTTTTCATCCCTTTCAAGATTTCATTTTCTGATGTTATAAGTTGTTGTTCGTCCATCACAAGTGAGGATGACTGTTTGTTACATCCACTTTTGAAATTCAGTTAGAGTTATGTCCTTGACTATGAGTTTGTACATGACTAATAGGCCCTATTCTGGCTGCACATGTCCTTGCACAGTTTGGACATGGAATTACCACTCTACAAGGTTTTTTTTTATCTACCCTTGACTTTCTAGCTACTCTCCACTGTTGAGCAATAGCATTTCTCCTCCTTTCACAATTTTCTATTTTCTGATACATGTTAGTTGGATAAACTTGCATATTTTATGGAACTTACCTAAAACATAGGTTTTTAGGACATTCCACTTAGACATGATGGATTATCACTAAAGTAGGGGGTTATGATGTGCAAACAAGAAAAACATAAATTACAATACACAAAACATTTTCAATGTTTCGACCAAATATGTTTTCTTGTTTGCACATCATAACCCACTACTTTAGTGATAATCTGTCGTTTCTAAGTGGAACATTCTAAAAACCTGAGTTTTACGTAAGTACTATTGTTGTTACGTTTCACGCAGTATTACTTTATATTGATTGTCATATTTTATGGAATGTATATTCAGTTGGTTATTTTATACATTTTATCTACAGGTGTTACAGAAAGCATTTCAGAAGACACTGGATCCAATTATTAGTTTTATTGTCAATGAAGCAAAGTAGGAGCCAAATTAATATATTCATGTATTAATGAGGTGTTCATTTAAATACTTTAGTAGCTGGCAGATCATCCTATACATTGATTCATCAGTCCATAAATGTCTGTATGCATTTCTATAACTTATTGGTGAGTTAACCCATTTATTTTTCTATCTTCTTATTGCTAAAAACAATTTCACTCTGAAATCACCCCATACATGTGGTATATATTTTCTGGTGTCAATAAAACACCAATAAAAAAAAAACTCTTATTTTTTAGGACCTAAGGGAGATTCAGGGAGAAAGTCATTGGGGAAAACATACACAACTGGTATCTGTTATTGAGAGCAATGTAGTAGCTATATGGTCAATTTTAATTATATCATGTTTACTTTTGGCAATACTATAATTTATCTATTTCCATCCATATTTAAATTTGTTCTGTGTTATATCTTGTATATCTTTTTTCTTTTTAACAACAGACCTTATCTCAAGCTCTGTGAAGTTGGCATGTTAAAAACGTGCCTAGGTCTGCTAGCAGCAATGCTGGCAGATAACATTGAAGTTTTAACAGAGCTTCACATTGAACGAATGTACCTGTTCTGTCTGATGTGGACCTTTGGTGCATTGCTGAATACTAGCGATCAAAAGGTTTTCAGTGATCTTCTGAAAACACTTTCAACAGCGTAAGTTTGCATATTAAATTAGGGTTTATTATAAAATATTGAATCATTGCTTATGTTTGAGTTATCTACCAAATATATATTTCTTATTTACAGATCCGTAGATAACATCTTCAGTATGGAGGGGGTGTATTTTTACCTTAAAAAATTAATTTTTATTTTGTTATTTTGAATACAGATTTTTTAGACCTTTTTGATTTATTTTCTTTCAATGATTCTAGGGTCTTTGATATTTTTTTCATTTTCCATTTCTCTGTTGTTATAAGAAAAAAATACCTTTGAATACCTGAGAGTCTGGGGCAATTTCATATTTATATAAATCTCTGCAATAGAGATGAGATGTCCACCTTTTCATTGTTATCTTTTTCATTGAGCGAAACTTAATTATTTTCAATGATAGTTGTTTTAGTCAGCGTGGTTGCTTTAAAAATGGAAAACGCTGTTTTTTTTGTTACCTTACCTCATATCCTTATTGATGGACTCACATTGCTCAGAAATTCAGTTCTCTTTGGCTTATTTCATCTTCTTTCTGATATCTTTATTTAATTTGCTATACTGCCATACTGCAACAGAATTTTGTTTCTTTAACTTCTTGAGTTCTCTCTGGGCTTCATTATGTTGTTGGTTGCCCAAACATTGCACACTATATTTTTTCACCTAGAATTGTTGTTGTTGTATCTAGAAGTGCACGCATGTGGTTGCGTCTGTGGGTCTCACTAATGGCACATTAGACAATCCGCCCATGCAACAAAAAACCTTAGTAGATGACATGCCGTTATATTGAGGCTCTCATGAAAACTTTGTAACATGTCATCTATACAATTGTAGACCCCCTCTGAGTAAAAGGCTCCTTGAATAGGCATTGCACCCAAAAGCTGAAGTCTCCTGGATATAAAAGAAAGCTCAGAAAAACCACCCTACTGCACATAGGTAGTAAGAGCTAATCGCTCACAATTCCTGGGGTTCTCAAACAAAAAACAAACAATCTAGAAGTGCATTATTCATGTTATCTGTCAATAAATTGATATCCTCCACAAGAAGATTGAGAGTGGCAAAATATCCCCAAAAGTTGCCTTAAATATATCTGCAATCTCTGGGTTCTTTAGTTCTTGGTTTATTAAAATCAAATCTCAGATGAGAGCCTTTGTTACCATGATAATTCTTTTTGAACACAAGATACAGGGGAAAGAAAAACTAGTTAGCTCACCCGACCCCTCCTAAACTATATATATATATCTATGGATGAAAGGGAGACATAAACTGTGATTATGTCATGATTTAATGCCACAAATGCACATCAAAGGAAAATGGACAATCCTAGAGTTTGGGGGAGAGGGGGGTATTAGGAGTAGGGTTAGACCTAATTCTAACCCTAGCACCCACCACCTCCTAAACTCTATACATCTGTGTCTCAAGGGAGACAGATGCTTTGTTGCTTCCTTATCAGTCGAAGGCATTAATACCGTAGCCATTTCATTAATAGAAATGAACTTGCTGAGTGACATCACAAACTACTAAAACATCACGACCAGACAATTATTTAAAATCTATGAGCATTGGTAGACTCATGATCTGGGAGAGAACCAGAACATCATATTTTATTAGGTCAACATTTCTGCCAGTAAAAATATTTATGTTAACATGACTATATTTTTACAATACAGGGTTGCTACTTAAGAATTAATATTCATTTCTTTTTTAAGTCTGCCAGATGATGATCGAGACATTTGTGTGTTTGATTACTATGTGGATGAGTCTGGAGAATGGGATCTGTGGCACACCAGGTATGTAATTTGTTTTTATATTTATCCCTATAAGCCCTATGACTTTTTAATATTTATTTTGATCCATGAAGATTGCTGACTTCATCTCTAATCACAGCACTTCTCGCTCGCTTTACACATGACTTTCACATAATTAGTTGTCTTTTTATATTTCTTAGTTCCTCTATTTTACATTCATGATCATTCTTTAATCATAAGCTATTTTATATTATAGGCCTAGAGAAAAAAATAAAATTATACCACAATTTATCACAAGCACATTTTATATTGTAGAAGGAAAAGATAAAAATATCACAGTTTGACAAGAGTATAGGCCCTATTCTCTAATCAGCAAATATATTTATTTCTGTAGATAAAATTGTTTTATTTCCTTTATCCATTCTGGTATATTTTTTATAGTTGCTGCTTTTCAATTATAGGCCATGATAACATTTATTGTATGCATGTTTTAAAATTCTTCGAATAGTAGGCCACTATGTCCTTTTTTTTAATAGTTCCCATATGGCTTGTTAGCCCTACACAAGCCCAAAGATTCTTGGAAAGTGTGAGTAGGGTATGATGACATTAGCTTAGAGTTTTATCTGTCTATGCCTTTCTAACTTCTAAACTATTTCTTCTTTCCTGATTATTCTTCATCATTTCATATTGCAGAACACCAGGTAGCACATTTTTGAGCTTAGTCTTCCCATGTGGCATGGTTTGTGACAAAAGCAAACATACTTCCTGACAGTTATAATAAGCTGCATCATTTATTTTCTTTCAGAATATCAGAACTTGATGTAGACACTCCAGATATTCTTGGTGAAATACTGGTGAACACAGTAGATACTGTAAGTACATTACTTCATGGAGATTCTGGTGAATTTATGGGCAAATATACACGATTTAGTCCCATGTGGACACTATACGCAGGCTACTTGACTTAGAGATATGACAATGATGAATTAATCTCTTTAGTTGTGAACATGTAGCTCTCGACAGCCCATAGCTTTACTGAGAAAAGCGCAGGTTCTCCTCATTTGTGTAACTGAAACATCCTTCAGATTAATATAAGATTACACACATGCATGATTTTGTTGTGTGGAGTTTATAGATGCATGTTTAGTCCCTGAAGTGAGGTTTTCAAGTGCAATAGTATCCCAGGATCATTACATCCTGCAAGGAACACAGCATACACGTCTGGGTCAACTATATCGTCACTCTTCTGTCAGATTTATTCACCCATCTGCAGTGATAGCACATCTAGCATTCCCCGTCATCATCCAGGAGTCTCCCACAAAATAATAAAGGTGTGATCTTTACAGGTCTGCATTTCTTTATCTTTCCATAGGAACATTTGATAGAAGACAAAAGTAAGAAATTAAGACAAGACATGCAGTGCAATGATATTTTTTCAGGTGGCAGGTTGTCAGCGTATTCCCAACATTCCTTATTCTTCTCCTATGAAACAAGACATTGGTCTTATTCATTGCACCCTGAATAAGAACTGCATGCCCTGGTTACCACATGTGTAAAACTTAATGAAGAATAGTGTTTTTTTGTGTAAAATTTAAAAATGTACCTTGTAGACCCCTGCATGTTATGGCAACTTCTATGACAAAGCAGTTACCATAGCTATACCCATTCCCACTCTCTTTAACAGGAAAACATGTGGTAATTAAAGTTTTCGTGATTTTATAGGATTTGTTTAACATATGTCTATTATATACACATCAGTCTCATATGCAGTGGTTATTTCTATAGTGAAGGACATACAAACTGACAAACATGTACACACATACACACAAGAAGTATATTGTTTAAAGATTTGATATGTGTAAAGTATGAAAACACCATTGCAGGTTCGAACTCGCATTCTTATGGAGTTTTCTGCCACTTCTGAGAAAAATGTTCTTCTAGTTGGACCACATGGTTCAGGAAAGACAACCATGATCAATGACTTTATAAGAAAACAAGGTAGTTATTTTTTTTTCAAAAACTAAATTGAAATTATGTGTGTGTTTATGTATTTGCGTGCCATTTTTCAAGCGCATTGAATAATATGAGAGATAGGCTCTGTGTAAATTGCAAACAATGAGAGCAAACTTTAACAAAATTGTGCGATATTTACAGCAAAGTAAGATTATTTTTTTGATTCAAATCTTGAATTTATTTTTAGCTTATGAACTGATGTCATAAAACTCTGGGCAGATACATAAATGTTCAGCTTCCACAAGATGTTGAAGAGTATGAATGCTGATGGTTATCAGTTATGACTGCAGGTTATCATCAATATACCAAAAATGTTTAAAGGTACTCTGATCCCCATCTAAATAAATCCATCAGAGTACAGCAGCTGACTGTAACCACTTCAATGCTTATTTACCTGTCTCTTCATATATTGTTTATGTTTCTCTTTATGGACTGTTCTTATTTTTACACCAATCTCCCACAGTCTTGATAGTGACCATGATTCACACTTTTGAAAATTTTGTGAGTGGATTAGATCCATTAAAAAATTAACTAATGTCAGATCGATCCATTGATGTACCTTTTGACACTGTGGGTATGCTCGCTAGTGTATTGGTTCCCATAGTCTGCACACTGAATAGATTCCTTGCTCCGCTCTACATATCATATTTGCCTTATGACTGCACACATTCGTAATGCAGCTGTTTTATAATTTAAGTAAATCATCAATGATTATCCATTCATATTTTTTTAATTATTACATGGAATTTTATGAATCCTTAGATCCACAATTATCTGTATGTAAGCAGTTGGTGTTCTCTGGAGCATCTAGTGCAATGCAACTGCAGCAGTTTGTTGAGTCTAATATTCATCATAGACAAGGTAAATTATACTATAAATTTATGTATCGATACTAATCATATTTCTATTTAAAAAGTTCAACCTTTACCACTGTGCATTATTCTGGAAGTTCTCAGAGATCCTGGAGTAAAATGACAAATTATAGCAAAAATTAGGAACAGACATTCAAGATTTTTTTAGGGCATATTATGAGAAAAGTAAAACTTGAACATTTAGTAGGCCTAACCACCGGAAAGATCAAGGAGATAAGAGTAAGACAAAGAGAGAAATTTCTGAATGGGTTGTCACTGTGGCATAAAAATAAGTCACCAACTGAACTTATTCACAACACAAGAGACAGAGAGTTGTGGAGAAGCATGGCACTCGATTATTTGACTCTGCATTAAAATTGAGTAATTGTTTTCCTGCCACTGTATATGTTGGACAAGATATTCAGGAATGCATACACATGTTGCTAGAGGAAGCAGGACAACTTGCCAGAGACCAAATATTTCAGGAGATTCATAAGGAAGACTATGTTCTGGAAAGAATATGTCACATGGCACACACTGCATTCTTTTTTTACTTTGTGTTATTATGTAAGGTAATAACTTTTTATTTTTTGGAGCTTTTTGTATAATTGTTTTTATGAAAATAAAGAAATGGTTACTGAATGTAGTGATGTTGGTGCATGTGTGATTTGTGAGAAAATGTTGAAGAAGAAAAATGACAAAAAAACCACAAACATAAGTGACTCATCTATTCTTTGTGAGGTCTGGTGTACAATCCACCTTAAAATGTTCTAGTATGTGGTACCTTTCAAAGTAGTGGATGGTGCACAGAGATTCCTGACATTGACAGCACAGTAATTTGATCAGGTGACACTTCTTCTCTTGATTGGAGCAGACCTCGCAGTTGGGTGTGGACAATTTGGCATTTCTCAAGCGTTTTGGACTCATGGTAATAGGGTCTATAGTGTCCACAACACAATCTTTTCTAATGGATTAGAAGATTTCTACCTTTGTGGTTAACATGGATTAGTATTTGTCGAAAAGCCCATGAACGATCTGCAGACATAATTTTTTCTGACCTGACTCGGCCTGAATACTTGGTCTCCACAGGACAATTCACACAGCAAACTTCCTTTAGATAGAAGAACATTTTATTCCACCATTTGGAGCTCCTGTGGGCTAACATCTAATATGTTATCTGTAATTGTTTTTTTTTAATGGTCCTGCAATGTCAGAAACGTTGCTAATTCCGAGACGATTGTAACATGAAAGGCTATAATATGATGGCTACCTTCACCCATCTTCTTCCTCAGACTTGACAAATAGCTGCTGTCCAAATCCTCAGCTATCTGGAGCCGGGAAATAATACTTGCATCCATAAAACCAAGAAATTCTTTTGTTATCAGAATTTTAAAAATATTCATCAAAAATGGATTGCTCTTTTGCCATGTATATTACACTTGTTTCTTAAATGAAATCTAGAAGCCTAAAAATTGTTCACATTAAGCAAGTTGCTAACTTCACCACAACTCCCCTACCTGACTTCAACATCTTGACAATATTATGACTCAAATGAAGGCGCATCTGTTCTCTTATCATCACAAAGCTAGCATATGCATACCCTTATCTGAAGAGAACATGAAGTTAGAGCCCATAAGGAGACTTTATCGAAAGTAGTTTCTGTCTCTTTTTCCCTATACAATGTCAGCCATTGTACGTCACCAATGTAGATTTAAGCACTAAAATAACACTATTCAAAATGATTATTATGCCAGTACTGTACTACCAATGCCAAATATGGACAACAACAGCACAAGACAAATATAAACTTGTGACAGTTAAAATGGCATACTTACACAGAATCCAAGGAATATCGCTAAGAGACAGAGTGAGGAATGAGGACATTATATAAAGAATTGGCACCATCTCAATCTTTGAATATATTAAGAGGCAACAGATCAAATGGTTTGCACACATCAGCAGACTACCATCAGACAGCATACCATAGTAAGCTTTGCTACACATATACAGTGAAAGCAGACCTATAGGAAGACCATGAAAATGATGGAACATCAAAATAAAAGAGGCAACATATTCCACAGTATACTCAGCACACACGAGGGCCATCTCCAGAAAACTCTTCTACCCATGACGTGAAAATGCAACAAAAGGCTTAGCGAATAGATAGAATATGAGCTATCTGCTGTAGTGCTTTGTCCAGTCTTAAGACCCAAATGTATAGCCTTCTACCTCCATCATAAGACTTCTTATGGCCATGGCAAAATATTGTTGACTTTATAATTTTGCATTGTAGTGTGATCATTGATAGTGTCATCTTTTACTTGTCATGTGCAAGGTTATGATCTTCATAAAGACTTTATTCACTGCTGAATTAATTGTGAATTCAGCATTTAATTGTACATTGAATTTGTGTGATCTTGTTAAAGACTTTTTCACTGCTGAATTCAGAGCTTAGCATTGTTATATGATTATTGGCAGTGCTGTCTATTACATGTCATGTGCTATGCTGTGATCTTGGCAAAGACTTTTTAGTCAACACTTCAATTTATGCTTATTTTCCTGAATATTTCCAGTGATTACCAAAAATTCCTAACTGTATCTTCAGTATCCATCTGTTGGATTATATTTTTCCTGCAGTTTGAATCAATTATTGAAATAACAGTTTTACTCAAGATTGTGAAAAAAAAATATGCCTAAATGCATTGTTGATATATCATTGTTGATGTATCTGATATATCAATGTATATAATGAATAAAGCACAGATTGTGATCACCTTGTGCCATGTGACATATTCTTTCCAGAATGTTGTCTTCCTTATGAATCTCCTGAAATCCCTGCGGTCTCTGGCAAGTAGTCCTGCCTCCTCTAGCGACATGTGAATTCATTCTTGAATATTTCTTGTCCAGCGACGTCTTGGTTGACCCTTGCCTCTATTGCCTTCTATCGCCCCCAACAACAACACTCTTTCCATGCTATTGTGTCTCTTCACATGGTTGAAAAACCTATTTTCCATCTTAATATGGAGTTTAAAAGCCAGCCATCTTGGATGCTGATTTTAGCATGTCTTTGTTGGTCTTCCTTGATGTTCATGGTATTCTCAGGACTCTTCTATAGCACTTCATTTCAAAAGCCTCTATTCTCTTGACTGTAGTTTTATTTATTGTCCATGTTTCGCTGCCATAGGTCACTACTGGGAACACACATTTACATAACAAACATACAGTAGCTTCTGTGTTTGCACAATGCCACAGTTTTTTTCAGTTGTTTTAATTTGGACTATTTTCATCGCTATTGCTGCTCTCCTCCTGATCTCAACTGTGCAGTCTCCTGCGCTATATATGGTAGCTCTTAAATATTCAAAATTTGACACTTTTTCTAAAACACTGTTATAAATACTAATTCTAGGTCTTTATCATGTCTTACCCCTAGATAACACATATCTGGAATTTTAGAAGTCTCATTTCCACAAAATATTACATTTGGCATTTCTTTTTAGGTTCCAGTATCATAACAGCTTTATTTAAAATTTCAGATGAAATATGTGATCAAGTAGCTCTCTATCTATTGCCTTTCCTCTGCTTTTAAGTTGAGTGTCGCAGGATTGAGTGATTCAGTTTTTGGGCTATGGCATGTTTGGTTGCTTTATATGCAGTAATATTTTAATTCCTCAGAATGTTTGTAACACCTTTAATCT
This sequence comes from Meghimatium bilineatum, assembly GCA_034231615.1. Classification (NCBI taxonomy): domain Eukaryota; kingdom Metazoa; phylum Mollusca; class Gastropoda; order Stylommatophora; family Philomycidae; genus Meghimatium; species Meghimatium bilineatum. The sequence continues at coordinate 29,815,111 of CM067311.1, read as the reverse complement.
ACATTATTCTTGGTTTTCCTCTGCCTTTTTTTGGTTTCCATTCTCATGTTATATGTCAACATGGATTCATTCTCATTAAGTGGCCAAATCATTTCCGTTTGTTGAATATATTTGACCACAGACGTTGTTCCAACAGTTCTTGTAATTTCTTCATTTCTCACATGATCTCTTGTTCTATTTTCTGTTTTTCTTAGACATCTCATTTCATACATAGTAAGCTTTCTCTTTTGTTCTCTAATTAGTGTCTATAAACAGCTATCTAATTTTCATATATTTTCCATTGCATATTTTAAATAAGTAATAGAAGCACTGTCATGTTGAATAATTCCAACTCAGGTTTTGTGTATGGAGCTATGGACAAGAAAAAGCTCAAGATATTTATTGATGATGTCAATCTACCACTGCCAGATCAGAATGGAATTCAGAGATGTAATGAGCTCCTTCGGCAACTTTTAAGTGATAAACAACTTTGTACACTCCATAAACCATTTGAATGGCACTCTCTCGAGGATCTTTCTGTGATATCAGCCATGACAGTTAGTGAAAACCCTACAGTAGACAACAGACTTATAACTGAGAGGCTCATGGTAAACTTGTGTGTTTATATTCTTTAATTAACTATTTTACAGCAGAGTTCTTATTTCATTATGCTGGAATTTATTTTTTAAAGTGTTTATACATCTATCATAGGAAATAAAATTAGTACTTCTAAATATATGAAACCTATTCTATATTATATATATATATATATATATATATATTAAAAGATGAAAGAAAAAAAGAATATGATTATTAGAATTATTCCACCAAAGATGGATTAGTTGGGCCATAGGTTCGAGAAAAAAATGGCAACACAACACATTTTCATTCTTTGGACTACATCCTGCTGAAAATCTAGTAGGACCATTGTCCTGCTACAACAGAGACCCAGTGCGAGTTTCAGAATGAATGCTGAAGAACTAGAAGAATTGGAATTATGTTAATAGAAAGTTTAAAATAAATGTATGTTAAATAAATGAACTGTATTATATAAATTAATAATGATATTTTGTTATAGGAAATTTGTATTTATCAAAATATTGAATAGGAAAATTAAAACTCAAATTCCAAGAATGAAGGTGGTTGTTAGAAAATATAGCATAGTTAGCAACAAAGAAAAATAAAATACTTGTGAATAGTAGTATTTCTCATAATCCTAACATCTGACTTAATGGTCACACATTGGAAGATGTTTCCACTTTTAAATACCTTAGATATCATACATGGACTGATCACTGTTCTGGTATCCATCTATGAACCCATAACACATCAGTCATAGAATTTACTACCATGGATGCATCAACACACAGTGTCCACCAGCAACATGTCTGCTGACTATCCCCTGTATTATTTATCTGGACGTTAAGTATAATTGGGGGTGCTCAACTCCTCTCCAATCTATGTTGACATATTTACATACTCGTTAATCCCATCACTAACTGATGCACAGTTACATTGTTGCCAGGGTGTTGTTTAGGTATTACTGCTGTGTAAATTGAGAGACACCAATATTATACATTTCATTAAGAGAAATACATCCACCAGGAGAACACCAGCTAGTATACTCTACTATATACAAATATACTCATCGGCACAATAAAAATAAACAGTAATCACAAACTTCTGCACCAAATTCGAGATGGGTCATCACAAATGAAAACACAGCTGCTATCTTGGCAGGCTGACATCACATCTATACTAAAAATAAATGGTAGTATATCCTATCCAGGACGTAGCTATCAACCCAGCATTTGTTGGCTGTGGTGATTTTCTAGGCAATATAAATACGTTCAGTAGGTTGCCATTGCTTTCTGAACGGTCCGGATGCACAATTGCCTGTGGTGAGGAACGAACTCGGTACCTTTGCCGTCACAGACGCGCTCTGTACCACTTCGCCACAGAGCCGGACAATGACATCTATACTAGAATGTCATATTCTGGTATTTAGTCAAGATCAATTTATACAAAACACTACATGACATTTGTATATATTTGCCATTGTACATACTGGTAAATGAAAATTTCTCAAATTATGAGGCAGAGGCTGAGCTCATCAAGATAAACCATTGAGTTAATACACCAACAATTTCATCTCATGTGACAAAAACCATCAGACTTGGTCATTTTTACAGATGTCAAAAACGTCTGTTTTGGAGGCACTTAAACAGACTTCCACATGAAAATCAAGATATCCTCAACATAGCAAGAGCAGTGTGCAGTCTGATGTCCACATATCCAATCAGCATAACCTTTAATGGATTCTTGAACATAGCAATCTAACAGGAAAGGAAACTGCAGACAGACTTGCAAAAAGACATACCTCAAAACATCAAAAGCAAAGACCTTGTAGTATGGGAATATTAATACATTCTCTGAAACTACACCAGGGAAATCAGGCTGAACAGATAGCCAAATGGGTTGAAAGGTCAAAATTTATTTAGTGAAATGACAAGGCCAAAGAACAATGCCAATGTAAACAAAATCTGCTGGAGAAATCAATCCCTTATCTTTCAGTATCAAACAAGACATTAGAGAGTCAATAGCCATTTAAACCATACCCCAGTAACTGCAATAACTAGCACTCTAACTATGGAAGTATTTGCAGTAACGGCGGCACTTCACCGGTTGGAATCACAAACCTATTCCCATGCATGCATACTAAGTGATTCACTGAATATGATTCAGAAAGTCAAAACAGGTGATGTACGTAGGGAATGAGCGAAGTCATTGGAAAGAGCTAAAATGCGGACATCACTACGAAAACTTGCGCTTATTTTATCCCCGGACATGCGAGCGTGGAGGAAAATGAACGGGCTGACAAATTAGATAGTCTCGCCACCACAACAGATGGTCAGCCTGCGGACTGAGCAGACATACTCACTGCTCTTCGTGAGTCCTCACGATCTGAGGATTTTGAGATGAATAATCATGAGTTAATATCAAGAATGCAAGAATTAGGAGTGAGGATGGGTGTGGCCTGAAGAAAATCCCTGACAAAAATTTCTAAAAGAGTAGTGAACCAACAAAGAACCGGAACCATCAGCTGTTATACCATAAGAAATTTACTGAAGCGAAGATCGGAGCACCTATGGACGTGTCCGGTGTGCAAAGATAATAATCAACATACCTAATACCTAATAGATACCCTAGTAAATATCCATTTGTAGGCACTCCATTCCAACAAAACAGTGGAACACCTCCTTATTGGCTACCTTTCCCTTTCAACTGCCTGAAAAAAACCTTTTTTAGACACCCTTAATGGTTACTAACTCATTGTATGGATCACTAAGCCAACTTCAGAAGATCTGCACTTTTCTAAGAATGAAATTGTGCTGCCAAGAGTAAAACTGTGCAGGATTAATTTGATATCAACAAAAACAACATATATATATATTGTATATGCATGTTCTGTCATTCACTTAATCTAGTTTGCTATTCATGGCTTCACACCTTCTCCTTTTCTTTTAATATTTTCTCCTCCCCCCTTCCCTGTGTCTCTGGCAGTTTGTACTGTTTGATAGTGCACAGTGACCATTTTCTAACTTTTTTGTCCAGCACACACCTCTATGGCACGCATCAACATGTACTTTTGGACACATTGCATTTTTTCTTGTAACATCACCATATTTTGTGTTATTTATATTTCTTAAATAATTTAATATATAAACTAAAATTAACAAATATTTGTGTTCATTTTGTATTTGTACTTTGATAAAGTACATTGATTGGTTGAAATATAGAAGACATCTTTCTTCTTTTGTTTATTTTTAATTTACAATCCTTTTCATGTATTTTTTATTTACAGTTTGCATTTTATTTGCATAGGTATAAATAGCATTGTATTATTTAAACCATAGATATTGAAAATCTGATATTTTTTTTTAACTTAAAGAAATTATTGGTTGGGTCACAGGAATTAATAGGCATAACAGAAAATTTCATTTGGAATCACATGTATTGATAAAATCCCCAATTAAACAGTAAGGAAAATTATGGGTACTGAACTATGCATATACTATATAGAGAGATAAAACATAAAATGGTTCAGTCATCTAACAAGAATGAATCCCAACCTACTCCAAGCAGCAACGTACAACAGGAGAGTGTCCAGCTTTAGGGCGAAAGGTTGCTCAAGATGCAGATGGATAGACAACATCAAAGATATTTTAACAAGACACAATCTAAATTCAACTGAAGCATCCAACTGGCAAAGAATAGAAATCTTCAGCTTCCCATGACGCCTCATGGCAGACATGGCTAGACAAGACAGAAAATTTCCTGAATTCTAGCCAAATCTTTGCTGAATGACAGGTTTTTTAAAACGAGGTTTCATGCATATTCAGAATGCTCATAATAAAAAGAGACTAGATTAAGAATGAAATAATGATGAGTCAAATGGGTGCACAACCAATTCTAGACTACATCAAAGGACAGCAGGCCATGTTGCTAGATTCTCTTCAGTTAGCATCTCTCAAAAAGTGTTGCTTTTTAGATACAATACATGATAACATCCATGGAAAAGATTGACAACAAATATAGTAACAATTGTGACAACAACTTTATGCAAGTACCACTTCAGATAAATACTTCCTACCATAATACCGCACAGCATGCCAGAGTTGTATGAAATAAAACCATAAAATCTCTCAGATGTAAATTACCAGAGTAAATGTAAAGGTAACGGTAAGTTGAGTTATGAACCAGCATCACAGCACAGAATTTTCAATAAGTACTCAGCTGTCTTGTTAGTGGCTCACCAGAAACTGCCTCATTAGCACCACCTTCCACACTTGCTTAGTAGCAATTGTGCTATTCCGCAACCTTCCCAAAGTTGAGTCCTGATACCCTACTTCCTGGTGGCTGGGTGAACCTCATGAGCCATATTTATTTAAAACTATTAATAATGAGTAAACTATATACCCTGGTCTGCTGATCAGCAGGCGAGTGACTTAACACTACACTACCAAGGCTCTCAAAGAGTGTCAGGTTTAACCCACAAGCTGGAAATATAAGGGTTGTGGTAACACAGTATTGATAATACTTTAATTTTCTTGTTTTCATCAAAACTCACATCTCTACATTTTTGTGTCACTAATTCTATCATGTGTACTTTCAGCACCATTTTATATCACACTAAATCTATCATGTGTACTTTTTGCTCCATTTTATATCACACTAAATCTATCATGTGTACTTTTTGCTCCATTTTATATCACACTAAATCTATCATGTGTACTTTCAGCACCATTTTGTGTCACTAAATCTATCATGTATACTTTCAGCACCATTTTATATCACACTAAATCTATCATGTGTACTTTCAGCACCATTTTGTGTCACTAAATCTATCATGTATACTTTCAGCACTATTTTGTGTCACTAAATCTATCATGTGTACTGTCAGCACCATTTTATATCACACTAAATCTATCATGTGTAATTTCAGCACCAATTTGCAGTGTTTTGGTTGCCTGCACCTCAAGATGATTCACTGAGAAGCATTGTTCATGGCATTTTAGAGGTAATCAATGGTCACATGAAAATATCATAGAATTTGTAGAAGTGATCGTAGAAGATGGAAAAAATATACTGTTGGCTGTTATATCTTTTATATAGGGATATGTATGTATAGAAAGAAATGGCAAACTACTAAAGGTATTTATATATTTATATTGCCTACAAAATCACTACTACCAAAAAATTATGTGTTGATGGCCACATCCTGAATAGGATATGCTACAGTTTTTGTTATCCTGTATACCGTTTGTGTTTTAGTCAGTCTCTCAAAGTGTTTCAAAAGTTTATGCGCCTTTGCACAATGCTGGCCTCCATGCACCATGGTCCGCTCGTACAATTTCTCAGCTATTGTGGTCTGTAGCGAAGTCTTTCAATGAGGTCTTGTATATGTCTTTGTATCTCAAGAGTGGTCTGCCTCTCACTCTTTTACCTTTCATAAAGTTTGCCAAATAATGTTTGCTGTGGAATATGGTTGTTGTTCACTCTTCTCATATGAACCATATTTGTCACTCTTTTATTTTGGTGCTTCGTTTTTGTGGTTTGCCTCTAGGTCAGCCTACACTGTATCTGTATAGCATAGGTTACTGTGGTGTGCTGTCTGATGGTAGTCTGCTGATGTGTGCAAACCATTTGATCTGTTGTCTCTTAATATATTCCAAGATTGGGTTGGTGCCGGTTCTTTGTCTAATGTCCTCATTCCTCCCTCTGTCTCTTAGTGATATTCCTAGGATTCTGCATAAGCATGCCATTTTAGCTGTCACAAATTTACATTTGTCTTGTGCTGTCATTGTCCATGTTTGACTGTGGTAGCACAGCATTGGCATAATAATAGTTTTAAATAGTGTTATTTTGGTGTTTAAATATATATTTTTGTTTCTGAAGATTGATGTCATGTGGCCTTGGTATGCTTTACTACATCTATTGTTTATTTCTTTGCTGCTCTTGCCATCTGTTGTTATACTGCTTCCTAGGTATATGAATTCTGTCACTTGTTTAAGTCTGCTATTTATTTTCCAATATATATATTGGTGTTTCTTTCTGTTCTTCCTATCTTCATTACTTCAGTCTTTTCTATATTTATCTTTATTTCAAAAGCTTGGCATGTTGGATGTATTCAGTCTTTGTAGTTGCTCTTCTGATGATGCTACTAGTGCTTGGTCATCTGCAAATAGCAATTTGTTTAAGGTAGCCTTCAGATTTTTTTCTTCCGTTGTCTTCACCACTTGTACTTGTGCTCGTTCTTACAGCGCATTGACTATTGATGTATATGTTCTGATATAGGCTTATCAAATGTTGGGGAACTCCATATGTTTGTAGTGTTATCCATAGTTGTGCTCTATCCACTCTGTCGAAAGCTTTCTCTTGTCCATGAATGCCAAATATAAGTCTGGGTTATGTTCTGTCGCTCTTTGTGAAAGTTGTTTGAGGGCTAAGATTGTATCTGTACAGCTTTTATCTTTCCGAAAGCTCAGTTGTGTGTTGTTGCGCTGTGGCTCTATATAAGCGTGCATCCTTCTCTCTAGTATTTTGCTAAAGATTGTGGCTTAAGAGTGATATGCCTCTATATTTCCTTCATTGTTTAATATTACTACTAGTTGTCTTCAGAAAACGCTCCATTTTACTATGAGCCATTGTGTTCTTACTGACAGTTTGCTAATCCTGTCCCAGTGTTATATCAGGAAATTCACATGGCTACACTGCACAATCTCTAACTAGCACATACAGAAAAAAACCACATATTCCATGTGAATAGTCCTGAAACATTGAACTGGACTTCCATTTGGGGTCACAAAAAATAACACAGCTGTCACTTCGCACCATTTTACCGGTAGTCCTGAAGTAATGTGGACATATTACACTTTTGATAGAACCATTCTTATGTTTAGCCTATATAAAAGCTGAAAAGGATTAAATAAAACAAAAAACATTCACATCTCTTTTTCGACTCAGCAATTTGTAATGGTACCCTAGTATTGAATATTCTATCATATATAGTGAGACAGTATGCTCTTTTGCACTAACCTTGTGTCAAAGCAGTAAACATCTCTTGTAGTCATTGTGTATTTGCAAATTTTATTTAATGTAATTTTGCTAATTCAAAGTGTAACACTTTTATGAAATGTTTCAAAAAAGAAGTGTGCTAGTCATTAATTTATTGATAAATATAATAATAATAATTATACTATCCAAATTATGATCCACAGACAAACACAAAGAATGGAAGTTCTGCAGATCTTAACATCGAACTTCAAGAAGCTATTGTATCTGTGTCTTGTGACATACTGATTGCTATCCAGAGTGTCCTGCGACCTTCACCTACTGTTGGACGCCATCACTATATTTTCACATTAAAAGACATAACAAAGTGCTTCCAGGTGACATTTTTCAAAATTCAGATTTTAGAGATCAAGCAATATTTAAAAGATAATATACCTAGGTCTGCGTGATTGTTTTCTCAACCTAGGAGATGTGCAAATATTGGTAATATATGTTCTATCATTCATGCATGTTATAAGAGGTGACTCAGAAGGTTTTGACACTTGTGATGAATGTCCTACCCCATACAAGGTCAAATTGACTGAGAAGATATATTAATGTTGGATTATAGGGAACAAACGGCACATAGACCCCTACATTATAGCCAAGCTGTACATTTCGACACATTCTCTTCTCTAGACTACATCTTGCTAATCTTCAGGACTTTGACAACAAATACACATGAAGAATAATACAGATGATGATATAAATATTCTTGACTGTTTAATTGTTAAGTCCTTTGGTTATGTAATTATGTAAATACAACCTATTTCTTAGCTGATAATTATAATAAATCCATGAGCAACTGAGATGGACACAGGATACTGAAGGTCTTCTGAACATGACACTGGAAGAGGCTGGACAGCTTGCCCAGAACTGAGAGACACAGAGTGGCTGTGAATACAACTTCATATAAAGCAAAATTGATCAAGGCAGTAATAAATTCATTTCAAGATGAAGATTATGTCAATCAGGCTGAGAATTTACACATGCAGAGAATGTCAGAAATGGGAGTATCTAGTCGGGAGGGAAGGAAAAATTATTTTTTTGGAAAGTCCCGAAGATCATGCAATCAAAACCTGACTAGGAATCTGAGTCTAGATACACTGATATGGATGTTAGAATGGAGAGTGGAGCATTTATGGGAGTGCCCCACGTTCTGTGATGCTAGTATCTAATCAAGAATCAAGACAACTTCTTGTAAAGGACATATCACATAGATAGATAAATAATCATGTAGTTTTAGTGCTCTTTATGTTGCTGCAACAGCAGCCACACTTCTGAAACTACTTCGTCATTTACAATCAGTGAAGGCAGCAAATAGTCTCTGTGCCAACAGCTTCTGATGTAGGGTCTCCATGTCCTGCCCAGCATGTAAAGTCTGGATGTGGTGGACTGCGCAAAGAAACTGAACTAACATAGGCCACTGGGCAGAAAGGCATCATTCAGCTAGTGCCGTAGAGCATCAAAGAGCATGATGAGACAGAAAGGCACCCTGGTCATCTACTGCACTCTGATACACACTTAGTTGTCTTGACTCGTCTTGCCATTCAGATTATGTGCGTAGGGGCGAGAGAGTGGGGCTGATGACATTGCACAACTCTACCTCACTTTAATTCAATTTTCATCATGCAAGTCATTGCTTTCATCATCATCTCATAATCATCCCAAAATAATCCCGCTGTGATGGATGAGTGGTAAAGTGGCAGGTGTGGATACACTGGCGGCCATAGTCACAAACCTAAATGTAGGCGGCTTAGGACATGTGGTCGTTCTCCAGTAACACTGAGTCATCTCTGGAGTCAGGCAGCCATCTGCACAGCTGAGCAGCCCTATTCAGGAAAGCACTGCTCACCTCCTTAGCCAGAGGAAAGGGCTACAAAAGGTGACCTAAACATTGTCTGCCTCATCATGACCCAGGCCAGCATACCGTGGCTGGCCGGGATCCCTATTCAGTGGTAAAAGCTTGCCCTTGATCATTCAGCTTGTCACACCCAGATCACTGCTGGCATCATAAATTTTAAAAAGAGAGAACACTGCGGGCACTTTACAAGCAACGGAAGTGGATGGAAATATCCGAAAAATCTCTTACTCTGGACCCTCTTCACTCCAGCATACATTGCAATAGAATTTTCCTGGCATGAATCTGACTCAACAGGCATCTATGAACTCATAAACCCAAACCAAATTAGACAATCGCAAATATTTTTTTTTCTATTTGTTCACCACATTTTGTTTTTTAATGCCATGCTCATCTTTGCTTGCAAAGAAGGAACATCATCATCATCATTTGAATATAAATTTATATAAATTTACAAATTGTTATATATATTGATCAATTTTCACAGTGTCTACAACGATTGGTTGGTGAGAAAAGAGTAGATGAAACCTTTGTGATCTCCCTCTGGTGTCATGAACTGACTAGAACTGTGAGAGATCGCATCACCCGAATGTCAGATCTGAATTGGTTTGATGAAAAGCTAGATGGATTAATTAAGGGAGTATGTGTCACATTTTCATTAACAACTTATTAAGGCTGATGGGAATTGAACCAAGTCCATTAAATTGAACCAGGTATGTTCAATTCCCGTCAACCTTAAGAATTATGTTCATTTATTCTCATGTTTCCTTCTTGAATTTACTTGTATTAACTACTTATAAAAATTTAGCTTTCATCTTCTGGTGTAAAAAAATGGTAGGACTACTGTTTTTTACTACTTATTCAATCCATCCATCAGCCCATAACCCATCAGGGTCATAGGTTACTTTGTAGGATATGTCAACAAACATAGACTCTAGCTATTTTTATCTTCAGTGATGCAGATGAATGTAGAACAATCGAGGCTTGTCCAGTCTTTGATATTGTCTGCCCATAATTTTCTTTGACCTTCTGTGATTCTTCCACTATCAACTGTACCCTACAAGATTGCTTTTGACAGGGTATCATGTCTGAACACTTGACCAAACCATGCAAGTTTTTGTTGTTTTACTATTGAAGTAGTGATTCATGTGAACTTGCTAGATTCTGAACACAATCTTTCTTTATTACTTATTAATAATTTTCAAATAATATATTGTTAAAATAATCAGTACTGTACCAATAGATGCCACTACATAGTTCAGTTTTCTAATTTAAATTTTTAGTTAGTCACTGTGCATGACTATTGCTATTAACATAAAAGCATATATTGCTATTAATATTAATCTTCCAAGAACCAAGCAGGACGCAGTTGTACCCTTACATGTTGCTTAATCTCACAGTCTTGAATATAAAATGATACTGTATTGCACATATAAAAGAATAATGTGGAAAAGCACAATGATCTCACAGCAACAGGAAATTAATGAGCGTACTGGTCCATTTTTATAGTTCATAGCTATCGCCATCAGTGATATCATTTGATTCATCTACTTTTGGTCAAATGAAACAATATGAGTCATATACTATGCAAAAGAATTGCATCAAATAGGGAGAGTGGAACAAAATCGTCAAAGTCGATGAGAGCATGTTCAGGAAATGTAAATATAATGCAGGTCATTATAGCAGCATTAAATTTACAGTGGCTCATGTCAAGAGACAAAAGACGTATTTTTTTAGTATTGATACCAAATCGCAGTGCCGCAACACTCCTTTGATAGCAAACGTCAATGTAGGATCTAAATAAATGAATTAGAACATGGCAATTTCAGATTATTTTTAATTAATCCTACTTTTTATGGCGAGGTGTGCTTTTTTTGAATCGTGGACATTAGTCCAATTTGGTTTATATCAAAGCTTTTTAACTTAAAAAAATAAACAAATAGTAGAGAACACATGAACGACCATGGGGTTGACTCAAATGGAGGAAAAAACACACTGGCACATCTTGAAAGTTATCTTGATTGTATTTGGAGATGACTTCTAATGATAAAAGACACCACATTTGATGATATTCTTGCTGCAATAAATTGGTATCATATCCTGTTTAGGATGTAGCCATCAATTCAGTATTTTTTGGCTGCAGTGGTTTTCAAAGCAATATACATTCAGTTGTTTGCCATTGCTTTCTGAAATTATCACTTACGTGAGAAAACAAGAGTGGCAATAAAAAATTTTTTAACCATGATGATTGTTTCCCTTATATTATTTAATGTTGTGTCCATTTTCATCTTGGTTACAGAAATATTTCATTTTTTTTTTCAATTCCACTTCTATGAAAATATATTGGCGTCTACTGGTGCAGTGCCAGATACATTATAAGTATGGATCAACAAATATAAAGAGTAGAATTTCAATAAATAGCAGAATTTATAAATATCATCATGTTGCATATCCTAGACAGGATGTAACAGAAACACTCTTTCAAATTCCTGCTGGTCTTGAGATAATCTTCCTGCTTCTGTGAGTGTTATGTTCAGGTGGTCTTTGATTACTTGTGCTCATCTTCTTTGTGGTCTACATCACTTCCATTATTTTGGTATCATTCTCTCCATTATGGCCTATTCAGTCTGTCTTGTTGTTTGGTAAGGTCAAGATATTGTAATTTTCTAGAGAGAACCTTGTTGTTTATCCAGTTTTATTTTATTTTTAAATCTCTCAAGATTTCTCTATTGATGATTTTGTTGGTTCACAGTATTCTGCCACATACACTCTAGCGTGCAACAATGTGTGTTCTATCTCCCCTGATATTCCTCACATATTGATTGTACATGTAAAATTTCCAACACCAATGAAGAACAATGAAGAAGACAACCTAAACAACCTCTTGAGTGAACTTCTTTTTGAAGACGATCAAACAATAATATCAACATCAGGTAAACAACTACAATAGCTCATTAATAGACTGCACACAACATGTAAGGACTTTAACATGAAGATAAATACAGAAAAAAACAGACATAATGTCAATCACAAACAGAAATAAACCACTATTTTCATTGATGACGAACAACTTAAACAGGTGAAAGAATTCACTTATCTTGGAAGCATCATATCAAATGGGAAAGACACCAAATAAATCCAACATAGATGCAACATATCATACCAGATCTTAGGGCAGATATCCCATGTTTACAAAAATAAATGTGTAAACATAAACACTATTGCACTATATAAAAACAATAATCATACCATCACTATGCTACCAATGTCAAACGTGGACAGACACCTAACAACACAACACAAAAGAAAACATGTCACAACAGAAATGACTTGTCTATGTACAATTCTCGGAGTAACAATAAGCTATAGAATCAGAAATGAAAACATCAGCAGACTAAATTCATTTATAGCATTGAAGTAATAACTAAGATGCCAGAGAATACACAATAAAGGGGCAAAGACTACAGTAACGTAAAATAAAAACTATATTAACAATGATAACTATGGAAATGTATAATTGACATTAATAGTAAAGACAAATGAAAACTTGTTCAACATAAATGACTTGTCTACGTTGATTTCTCTGAGTAATAATAAGAGATAGAATCTGAAATGAAAACATCAGAAGACTAACAAACACATTTTTAATCCTAGATTACATCAGAAGACAACAGATTTAGTGGTTTTCACATGCTTCCAGACTAGACAGTGCTCCTGAAAAGGTACCGCAATACACAATGGATACAAAGCCAGAGACAGACCATGCAAACAATGGACTACAGAAATAAAAGAATACAAACACATATGAAGCACAAAAAAAGCCACCCCCAGAGAACTCTTTTACCCCTGAAGCTGCAAAACATAAAGGGGTATAAAGTAAAAAGAGAAAGACAGTATTCTGATAATTATTCTGTAACATTTTTTTTTAAACGTTGCTTTTGTGTTTCACTATTGGCAATTGTTGAAGATTCACATCCATATATTACTACTGGGAACATGCAGGTTTTATGAAAGTTAGCTTTGTTATTGTGTTGCAGCCTAGTCATATGTTCTTCATTTCTATTATAACATTTGATGCAATGGCCAACATCCTTCAGACTTCTACATAACAATCCCGCTGTTGTTTATAAGAGAATCAAGGTATTCAATACTAGTAGCTTGTTCTAGTTTGCTTTTACTAATTTATATTGAGAACTTAATATAGACCTAAATATACTATAAAATTTATCTCTTATTTAATTCACTTTGACTGTTATTTTCATCATCATAATAATTGAGCATTGATAAATTGAATTGACTTGTTTTAATATTAATTCTTTCTTTTGTTTCCAGAAGTGGAAGGATGTTAATTTAGAACTACAAAAACATTTTGTTACATTTGCAACAGATACTTATGCATTTAAGAAGTCTGCCACATCTCTTGAGGCAAAACAAGCAAAAGTAAGAATTGTATAATTATATCTCTGTGTGTTTTTGTCATTATCAATATCAACATGAGTTTGTAAACTGGCCAATACAGATCAATTCTCTGATTCTCTAATGGTGTTATATTTTCTTTCCATTTCTGTATCTATGCTTTCATGTGTTTCTTGGCCAGATCTCTACTACTTCTTGTGCAATCATTCTTTGTTATCTTTTCTTTCCAATTCTGTTTCTATATGTTTTCATGTGTTTCTTGAATCTCTACTTCTTCTTGTGCACTCATTCTCATTAGCAGAATTTAGTATGGAAAACAGAATGCATTGTGTCAAGAATAACATCTTAGATAAATATCTGTGGGTTTTGTTCTTACTCATCCAGTTTCAGCATTTTCATGTCTTTTATATAACTTTGACCAATTGGATGGAGCATCCAACTTCACCCCCAATTGTCCTTTATGACATGATTGGCAGATCATCATCATCAAGTACCATTTTTTCATCGGAGGTTACTGCAACATGGCAGATTACAGTATTGCTATTCTTTGCTGCCCTTGAGAGCTCAGCAACACATCTGCACTGATTTTATCTAACTATAAGGCATGTTCAAATGAAACACACATGTACTGCATCACCTATGCCAGCAGGAGCAGCATGAGAGGAAAGTGAAGATTGCTCATGGGTTACTTTGCTGCTTGGCTCAAAGGAGTGACACTATGAATCGTTGCCTGTGACTATTCATGACAGAAATACATTAACATCCACATGGTAACACTGCAAATGGTTCAAACACCACCTCAATCTTTCTTCTTCCTTATGACGATTAGTCAATAACTGTGGTACCCACTGATAACACACCTTCCAATACTTCAGTTTCTTTCAAACAATCATTTGAACTGTTCCTAATGACCCAGAGAATTCATTACCTTTCGAACACACACTCCAGCGATAGTCATCATGTATTGTGTATTCATCTTGTTGATGGCTTCTTCTGTCACAGCACCACATGCCTGACTAGGTCACAGAAGATCTTTTGTTAGCTGTCACTGTTACCAAAATATGGCATACCCAATCCTTCACTGTTGTCTTTTAAACAAAATTTTTCCATAATACACTGCCTGCATTCTTTAATGAATGTTGGTTGTTCGACATTCTATGGTTGTAAGAAACTGAATCACTATTGGTTGAACGTATTTGTTATCACATCGGCCATGTGATAACACACTGCCTGCACAGGACATTACAACATATGAAGAGAATTACCATGTGACCATTTGTTCATCAATGTGTTCTTATTGCATCAGTGATGATGTCTTCACTCTCCTCTAGTGCTTACATAGGTGATGCAGTACAGGCAGTTTTTATTTGAAAACTTCTTGTATTAATCTATAATATCTCACTGAAATTTTGCTTATAAATTTCTCTAGATATAACTATATTGCATACCGTCCTTTATAAATGACAAATTACATGATCTTCAATAATAAGACCATCATCACGTAAAGTGGCATTATGCACAACAAATAAGCTGTAAGCTGTAAACAGAGTTTTAGTTTATTTTAAATAGCATATTGCACTCTGGCAAGTGATGATGATAATGTTCCTCCTTCGCAAGCGAAGATGTGCATGGCATGAAAAACAATAAATGCAATGAGAAAAAATATTTTTTTTAAAATAAATAAATAATAATTAAAATTGGTTTTAATTTGAATCACCCTTAGATCACAATAAGAATAATATATTTTTTGACAACTATAATAATTCATGCAATAGAGGGTTAAAACAGTTGCATGTATTTCGCATAGTTCACTTTGCTAACATATAATAAGAGTGTAGCTGTCATAGAAGAATGTCTCCATCTTTAATGTATGCTTTTGAAATAAGAGTGTAGCTGTCAGAGATAAATGTCTCCATCTTTAATGTATGCTTTTGAAATAAGAGTGTAGGTGTCAGAGATAAATGTCTCCATCTTTAATGTATGCTTCTATCCCTGTTATATTTATTCTTATTATGATGGTCCATGCCCTGTTATACATAAAAATATAAAATATAACACAATTTGTGACGCACCAAGTGGAGTAACATATATTTGTACTTACAGAAATTCTGTTCCAAGCACAAATGAAGTGACTTATGCTAGATAATTGTTTTGGTTGTCCTTGCAGTGGTTTGAATTCGGCCTGTGATATATTTAAAAAATGAAATTACTCTTGGGATTATTACTTGGAGCTACGGAGTTACATGCTGTAAGTGGTACACTCATAAGTAGCAGGTGTCATACTGCTAAGTTCAGAGAGATGGAGTAAATATGGAGAATCATGGATACAATGAAGTAAATCCTCTACACTTTTCTTACTCTTCTTGAACTCTAATGTGAACAGTGAATATGAATGTTCATTATATATTTTCAGGTTTCTGTACAGGCAGTTCAGAACATGAGTGACCTCCACAGTTTCCTTACTACACATCTTGATCGCTGCGCTGAAGATTTAAACAATAATAGTCTGAGTGTAATGTTGTCAGACTATGTCATCTCACATATTGTGCGATTGCATCGTGTGCTCAGTTTTCATCATGGGTAACATATTCTCTGTGCTGTTTGTTTAATTTTATTCATTATAATTATACAATTGTGTCTGCCTTGCATGATCAGGAAAGGAAAATGACTAATAAAATTTCAGTTATACAAATGTGCTTAACTGATAGGTGTAAATATTTCGGCTTTATGTAAGAATTTTACTGGTCATTTTTTATCATCTGGATTTGCTCTCATCTTCATCAACATACTCTTGAAAGTTGGAAGGATGTAGTTCACAGAACAGAATGGGTTGTGCCATGGTTTACAACTTGGCTGCAATATCTACAATATTCAGCCTGGCAATGTCAGCATCATGGCTTCTGGATCATTTTTATCTTCTATGCGATAAAAAGTTATTACTTTCTTAGATTCTTGCATGATGTTAAGCCAAGCCCAGAGCAAGGTAGCAAGGGGAGGGAAAAGGATATTCCCCTTAGGAAGTCAAAACAGTTACCATTATGACAGTTAGTTCTATGACATTTATTACTATAACATTACTACTGTGACATTTAGTGCTATAACATTACTACTGTGACATTTAGTGCTATAAAGAAAACCAAACACTCCCACCCTCAATGATTTTCCTCCAAAAAGTCACCAAATATCCCATGAAAACAAAGTAATTGCTTTGTTTGTGTAAACTTCCTTCCCTTCCTCCCCCCACACCAAAGATGTACTATTTACTACCTTGTGTTTTAAAGTTCCTGAACTGAGGGACTCTTTCCATATTTTTATTTTGAGTCACCTCAAGATTTTCACATCACAAACATACTTGAATGTGCTCTTTTATTAAGTCATGCATTACCAACAAACTTCTTATTTCTTGATCACTATCAGAAGTTTGCACACAAGACTCAAACCCAATAGCTCCATTAGATCCTGACAGCCACCTATGTAGCACAAACAATTTCCACTAGCTTAGCCGCTGACACCCTAATAAAAATAGGATATCACTTGTGCTAAGTCTTGACAACAAATTTGTCCAACACTATCCTGGAACCATGAATAAGTATGAAACACACACACATTACACCGGTTGTGAGTTTTGTGACCCTTCAGAATTTTGTAATAATTTCTTGAAGCTTCATATTTATTATTTTTCATTTCTTGCACTAATCTACATCTGGTATAGAGTGTTCATGTATAAATTAGCTTATATGAAGACTGTTTAAAATGCATCAGATTTTTGACAATATGTAATAACAGAATTTGGACTTATGAAATATGCACTTACCTGAAAGTCTGACAGGTTAATTCCCTTCAAAGTACTCTCCTTTGGACTACACTGTTATTGTCAAAGAGCATAGGGTAGCCGGGGGTAAAGATGCGCTGGGGGCAAAGATTCGCAGTCGTTTTTTTCCGGAACTATGGGGTTTTCCCGCAAACCACGTGGCCACGCCGGACGCTAACATCCGTTTCTGTCGCACAACGAATTTTCATCGGTCACGGGCAGGTCATTTTTGAGCTATGAGGTAAATTCATTTTTTAACGTTCTCGATCTAACTTTTTTTTCCACTTCTCTCGCTTTGTCCTCTGTTATCATTACTGTCATGTTATTTTACATGTCTGAACTGAAAACTATATTGTATTGTTAAGTTATTAAGCATGTTACATTGTCAAGGTAATTTTTGTTTTCATGATATTTTATAAAAATTGTGAACAGTGTGATTTTGGGGTAACGCCGCGCACACTGACGGGGCAAACATGCGCTGCTGACTGACTGCGCATGTTTGCCCCAGTCACTTCCCCCTCATGTTGCCAAATATTTAAACCAATATTTTATTGTCACGTTATGTTTCTTTTTAGAAATTACAAACGGAAAATGGAGAAAATGATGCCACTGACTGAAAATGAAGCAGTCGCTGCTATAGATGCACAATCCCTTCCGATCACAGATGCACAATCTCCAAGGGTCATAGTTGTACGGTCTCCGCCGATAATAGATGCACGTTCTCCGCTATTCATAGTTGCACGATCCCTGTCGGTTATAGCTGCACAATCTTCACGGGTCATAGATGCATAATTGCCGCCGGTCATAGTTGCACGATCTCTGCCTGTCATAGTTGTACGATCTCCGCTGATCATAGATGCACGACCTCCGCTATTCATAGATAGTTGAAATTATAGTCAAACGGGTTATAGAGCAATCCAACACGTTGTTATAGTTTTAAACGGATCTAAGCACCCATTCTCTGTATTAAATTTTGTTTTTCATATTTACGTTTTTTCATTTTTTTTCGTATTAAAGTTACATAAAGATACATATGCCTAGTCTTTGTGCTCTATAATCTTCCCACAATGTGACTGACTATGTTTAGATATGAAGTGACGTTGTTATTTTGCTGGTTTTGTCAATTTCCCCATGATTTTGTAATTGTTTTTGTCTGCGCGTGTTTGCCCCAGAAATTGGGGCAAAGGTAGGATTATACTCATGTTCATAAAATCTCATTCTACGGACTAAACGTGATTGTATGTTGTAAATACCCTGACGATTGTTAGATGGATGGATAAGCTACACACTGCTGCTAGTTTGGTCTCTCATAGTTAAGTCTATTTGTCAGAATACGGAAAAAAGTGAAAAACGCGCATCATTGCCCCCGGCTACCCTATGACCTCAAGGTGGCCAAAATAAGCACTACAAGGACTTGTTGAAGACCTCACTGAGAGCGTTTGAAATAGATTAGGAATTAGGTATATTGATTATCATCTTCGCACATCGGACATGTCCATAGGTGCTCCGATCCCCGCTTCAGTAAATCTCTCAGGATATAATGGCTGATGGTTCCGGTTCTATGTTTGTTCACTACTCTTTTTGAAGACTATGATACATGGGAAGAACTTGCACAAAATAGAGCTGCATGGTACTCTACAGTGGAAAAAAAAGCACAATATATTGTGAAAAGAGAAGTGCAGCATCTCAACAGCGGAGAGCAGTTAGACAGTTACAGGTAGACCAAAAATCATTTACAATGGTCATCCATGCCAGATCTGTCCAAGGACATTTTCGGCCAGAATAGGGCTTATTAGCCATCTATGAATTCATAATCAATGTCATAACTCTACTTGAATTTCAAAAGTTGAGGTAACAGATGGTCATCATCACTTGTGATGGACGAACAACAATATTGTTTGAAGAATTTTGGGAAGTCCTCTAAGAATAAAGTAAAACTGAACCACTGTGACTATGTATAATCCATAGTGTCTTCTCGTGACTCAAACCATATCCCTTTCAGTAGCATTTTTTGCTTTGGCAACAACCATAAATCATAAGGAGTGATGGTGGGAAACTATGGAGCTTGACAAATCTGATGAATATTGTGTTTGGCCAAGAAATTATGAATCAGTTACAAAGAATTGGGCAGGTTATTAAGGCATAATAGTAATGGTCCTGTAAAGTATTAACTGAATGCATATAATTATTTTATATTATTAAAGTTATTATATTACCAATGTCATACCATTGCAATTTTCAGAGGTAATTTGCTGCTAGTGGGAGCATTAGGATCCCATCTTTCTACTCTTTGTCGCCTCGCCTTAAGTATTGCTGACATCCCCTTTCACAAAGTAGACACATCCAAGCAAAACAGTTTCTTTGATGGACTCAGATCAGCCATTAGGCTTAGTGGTTCAGAGGGAAAGGTTGTTTCATTGTTATTCACAGTAAGTGATATAATTATTCCTATTACTATTATTGTCTGTTTGAGTCTTCAGAAATTACAAACAGTAGAGAGATAGAGATCTTATAATCCTTTGTACAATGATATTTCTTCAGGGTTATGTTGTATACCCATATGACTCTCAGCAGTAAGCAACAATTCAAGAAGCCTCCTACTCACTTGAAGTAAATACGTAGTTGTATAGATGAAGTTCTGCGGAGCTACCACAAAATGAAAGCCTCATTATATATGCATATTATCTACTAGAGCTTTACTGTTGTATCATAATCTTCTGTATGTTAGTTATTATTGTTACTAATACTATTATTAGAAAAGATTTAACACATTTTACCCTCATTGACTTTGCAAAGCAATGCAAATTGGGTGGTTAGACAAAATAGTAAACATAGAAACAGTGTAACATTGTTAGTTGCCATCCATCACGAAACAAAAGAACAGTGTGCTGACTGGATCATGCACAAAGAATACATAGCAGCTGTATCCTTTAACACATTTGGAAAACTTTAGGCTGGCAGTGACTTTATAGCAGACTATTCTGAGGTATAATTCTGAGGTCTGTAAGAAAAGAAGACTGGACTAATAATGAGTATCTTTATGAACCAACATAATTGTACTCCAGGCAGACCTAATGATGTTCAGTATCAATTTTTTTTTCCATTCTTCTTCTACTGTATTCATTCTCTGAATTTACTTCTGCAGATTACTAGGATGTAGTTCGGAGAGCTCATTCTCTGAAATTACTCCCGCATATTACTAGAATATAGTTCGGAGACCTCATTCTCTGAATTTACTCCTGCAGATTACTAGGATGTAGTTCGGAGAGCTCATTCTCTGTATTTACTCCTGCAGATTACTAGGATGTAGTTTGGAGAGCCTAATGTGCTGTGTCAATATCAAAATGGTTAAAACTTGACAGCAATATCTGCACCTTTCAACCTGACACATTTGACTTTTAACATGGTTTCTAGGTAATTTTAACCCTCTCTGGAATGGGATAGCTAAACCTACCTGCATAATCACTTCTTATGACATGCTTGACAGGTAACAGTATCACCATTCCTTGCACTCTTTCATGTCTTGGCAGCACATAGACAAATTCATTTTAATAAGTTTTATCAACATACTTTATAACTGTAACATAAAACTTAAAGTAGTTAAGCTGTGCATTTATTGTTAAGGTTCTGATAGAAATATGCAACTCATATTTGTGCTTGGACATGCTTGTATTGAAAGAAATGTATGTGTAGACAGGCTTGCTGGTACAGCAATTATGGGAACCAGACAAGGAATGAACCCAGATGATGTCTGAATGCTCTTAGAGAGATAGGATGATTGACCAATGCAACAAATGCTTGTAAATCTGCAACCTTGAGCAGACTACATTAACGTGATGTCAAGAGGGGTTTGGCAAAATTCTATACAGGTAACCAGAGGAGACTCATAAACCTGCACAGACTGAATGTGGTCAGTCACTACAGGCTAAATGATATCTAAGGTAGGAGATCCTTGCACTAATTGACTGATGGTTGAATGTGCACTGAGATTGATCTTTCAACGAACTAACAGCTACAGAATGGCATTATTTCTTGTATATTTTACTTTTGTACATGTCATCTTAGGCTCGAGACCTAGAGGATCCCATCTACTTAGATGCTATCAACAGTCTTCTGATTTGTGGGGAATATCCACACCTCTTCTCTAATGATGAAATTGATGATCTACTTCAGTCCATACTCCCAACAATGAAGAAAGAGCTCCCAGGTTCTTCCATAGATCCAATGGCATTCTTTATTTCAAGAGTGAAAAGTAATCTCCACATTTTAATCTGTTTACAACCAAGTCATGATCTGTTAAAAACAGCAATCAAGTAAGTGTAATTTTCAAATATATTTTTACAGTGCAATGAAACATAAAAAATGTGTATACATAGGCAGGGTGATAGGGTAACCCGGGGCAAAACAGCACATGGGGTAAGATGGTGCAGCAGGTTTTTATTACATATGTTAAAAAAAATCTCATTCTACTGTCTGCACATAGCGGTATGTTTTCAGTACCCTCACTAATGTAAGACGGATAACAGTTTGGTCTCTTAAGAGGGGAAAATACACTAAGAATACTGAAAAAATATTGATTTGTTAATTGTAAGAAATATTACTATCACATTACAAAGTATGTACATTTTGCTTAAAAATCTTTGTTGTAGTATGAATAGTTTTTGAGATATTGACTAGGTTTGACTATATATATATTGACTATATTTAAATAGGTCAGGGATTTTTTTGAAAATCCAGTAAAAATGTTCAGTGTGTTTGTGAAAAACAGTGAACAGTTCACATTATAACTGATGCTAAGAGACTGTTAAAGGCACAAAATAAGGTTACCGAGGCATCCTTACAAGTTAGAAGGGAGCCTGTAGGAGGAGTTTGGGCCTAGATGAAGCACAAGTTGAAGCTGAAGTGTATTCATACCTCGCAGGGGGTTTTTAAAGTTAGGAATTCTATTTTTATTGTCTAAATTTGTTCCCTTTATTTCATAAAATTTTGATATAATTGTCACTTTTACGCTCATAGCTTTTTCAAATATTAACCGACACTGATGAAATTTTGCATGCATATTTCTTACATAGCTCCCTATTGCATATACTAAGAAAATTTCTATTTATGTATATTTACTATTTTTACAGCCATTTAAATTTGATGTTTTACCTAAACATGGGTGAAATTTCAGCTCACCTGTAAAAAAACCTTTGAAAATATATCCTGATATCCTTAGTATACACCATAGCTATTTCATTTGTATGCATGCATTTTTAATTATAAATCATTTGTACTTAATATCTTCTCAAAAAATTTACAGAACTGACCTTACCATTTTGAAAATTACAATTTTAACATTTTTGTTCCAGACCAAATAACTTCTATTTAATTGTATGCTGAAAGTAATATCTTACCTTATAACTATAGTGTAGTAATTCAGGTATCTACTGTGAAAATTTCAGCCATGTAATTGCAATCATTTTTGAAAATATTAATTTTTCTTGATATTTTTATCTTATTCCATTGTGATATTTACTTTGTTAATTTCACATTCTACTTAATCATGTAATTATGTTCATAAAATATGTACTTGTAATAATAATCAATTGATGTGGAATATGTTCTCTATTCCTTATCCTCATCAGATTTTTCCATACCCTTTATTGTTTGTATATAGAAAGTTCATCTTTATTTATTTTTTTTGCATAATTATAATAACAATAATAATTAATAATAAGACTCATAACCAGTCAAGGATGTAGGGATGCCATCAGCACAAAAACCCCTCCAAACACCTCTATTCGGAGTAGTGTAGAATAAAGATGCCCAAACCATTCTTTGATGTTATCAATCCAGAATTTTCTTTACCACATCTTCTGCTTCCACCCGTGACTGTTTCTGCAAAATATTTTTTAAAGTGAAACGTGTCTCCCTGAATTCAAGTGCTGAGATGTTATATCGAACCAATTTCTTTTATGGATATGAAGTATGGGCTGTAAACAAAAAAAATTCAAAATGAACTGGAGGCTGGAGTCTGAGAAGAATGATTAAAATGCCATGGACAGCTAAGAAAACTAATGTAGATGTTCTCATTGATGCTGGCATAAAAATATCTATCATATCAAACATTAGGGGCAGACAGTCAAGGTTTCTAGGGCATGTGCTGAGAAGAACACAGCTTGAACACTTAATAACCACTGGAAAGATCAGGAGCAGAAAATACAGGGGACAATAAAGAGAGAAATTGCTGGATGGACTAGTATTGTGGCACGGTAGAAGTTCACCAACCGAGTTTATTGACAACACAAGAGACAGAGTCGTGGAGAGTTGTCATCCGGCATGACACTTGATTTATTGATAGAATCAAGTCTCATTACATTCTAAACCCAAAAAATGTACGCTGTCTCTCACCACTGCCAAAAGTGGTTCTTGATAACCTGCAAGTTTGTTTATTTGCTGCCGGACAACTATATTTGTCTTGTGTTCTATATAACTAATTTTTATCAAACGTACCCGGTATGTAGCATGTGTATTCAAACACTTTCTTTCTGTGTCTGCATTGAGTGTCCAACTTTCACATCCATATAAAAGTATACTTAGCACTAGCAATCTGTATAGATTGATCTTTACTGTAATACTGATATTACATTTCCAACATTATTGCTGACTGAAAACATGTTTAAAATAATTTTTTAACTAGACATGATTTATTTTTTTTAATATTTTTAAAATTCTAGAATTTTTTTCCACCGTTATGGAAATGTAGATATTTTAACTAAATGTCATTATATTCTTCTGTATTTGTTGTTGTGAGATTATATTGTACAATATAAGTCCATACTTATATAAGTGTCTATTTTGAAGTGAGCCAATGATGTCTTAAGAGTGTCTTTAAAATGCTTCTTCTGTCCTCCTTCCTTGCGGTTACCTTTCTGGAGTCTACATATAACAACTTTTTTGGTAGACAATGATCTTTCATGCGGTCCATGTGCCCTGTCCAGTATGTCTACACCTTCAGACACATTGTATGTATGCTTACAGAGTAAGATTTCATCAGTACTTCACTGTCTAGTATTTTATCCTACCAATGAATGTTGAGCATCTTTTGAAGGGAACTTAGGTGGAAGTGATTGGGTCTTCTAGCATGTATGGCATATACTGTCCATGTTTCACAGGCATAAAGGAGTGATGAAATTACTGCTGTTAAAGGAGTGATTAAATTACTGCTGTTTGGTAAACTATGAGTTTGGTGGTAGTTGTTATTCCCCTTCTTTCACATACTTCAAAATATGTAAACATAATACATACATTTTTTCCAGTCTTCCAAATGGGGCACTAGCATTCTCTATTCTGTTGTTTACCTCAGTATCGATGTTTACATCTTTTGAGGGAGTGCTGCCCAGGTAGGTGAAATTATTGACTGTTTGAAGCTCTTCTTCTTTGAAGCTTATATGGGTATTTAAGTGTGGTTTTTTTGGTATGGCTGAAACATGACCTCTGTTTTCTTTACAACATATATAGGGTAGCCGGGGGTAAAGATGCGCTGGGGGCAAAGATTCGCAGTCGTTTTTTTTCGGAACTATGGGTTTTTCCCGCAAACCACGTGGCCACGCCGGACGCTAACATCCGTTTCTGTCGCACAACGAATTTTCATCGGTCACGGGCAGGTCATTTTTGAGCTATGAGGTAAATTCATTTTTTAACGTTCTCGATCTAACTTTTTTTCCACTTCTCACTCTTTGTCCTCTGTTATCTTTACTGTCATGTTATTTTACATGTCTGTACTGAAAACTATATTGTATTGTTAAGTTATTAAGCATGTTACATTGTCAAGATAATTTTTGTTTTCATGATATTTTATAAAAATTGTGAACAGTGTGATTTTGGGGTAACGCCACGCACACTGACGGGGCAAACATGCGCTGCTGACTGACTGCGCATGTTTGCCCCAGTCACTTCCCCCTTATGTTGCCAAATATTTAAACCAATATTTTATTGTCACGTTATGTTTCTTTTTAGGAATTACAAACGGAAAATTGAGAAAATGATGCCACTGACTGAAAATGAAGCAGTCGCTGCTATAGATGCACAATCCCTTCCGATCACAGATGCACAATCTTCACGGGTCATAGTTGTACGACCTCCGCAGATAATAGATGCACGACCTCCGCCGATGCACGATCCCCGCTATACATAAATGCACGATCTCAGCTATTCATAAATGCACGTTCCCGGCTATTCATAGATACACGTTCTCCGCTATTCATAGATGCACGTTCTCCGCTATTCATAGATGCATGTTCTCCGCTATTCATAGATGCACGTTCTCCGCCGGTCATAGATGCACGATTTCCGCCTGACATAATTGCAATATCTCCGCTGGTCATAATTGCGCTATCTCCGCCGGTCATAACTGCACTATCTCTGCCAGTCATAGTTACACGTTCTCCGCTATTCATAGATGCACGTTCTCCGCTTTTCATAGATGCACGATCTCCTCTATTCATAGATGCACAATCTCCGCCAGTCATAGATGCACGTTCTCCGCCAGTCATAGATGCACGTTCTCCGCCAGTCATAGATGCACGTTCTCCGCCAGTCATAGATGCACGTTCTCCGCCAGTCATAGATGCACAATCTCCGCCAGTCATAGATGCACGTTCTCCACCAGTCATAGATGCACAATCTCCGCCAGTCATAGATGCACAATCTCCGCCAGTCATAGATGCACAATCTCCGCCAGTCATAGATGCACAATCTCCGCCATTCATAGATGCACAATCTCCGCCAGTCATAGATGCATAAATGCCGCCGGTCATAGTTGCACGATCTCTGCTTGTCATAGTTGTACGATCTCCGCTGATCATAGATGCACGACCTCCGCTATTCATAGATAGTTGAAATTATAGTCAAACTCTTTATAGAGCACTCCAACACGTTGTTATAGTTTTAAACGGATCTAAGCATCCATTTTCTGTATAAAATTTTGTTTTTCATATTTACGTTTTTTCATTTTTTTTTCGTATTAAAGTTACATAAAGATACATAAGCCTAGTCTTTGTGCTCTATTATCTTCCCACAATGTGACTGACTATGTTTAGATAGGAAGTGACGTTGTTATTTTGCTGGTTTTGTCAATTTTCCCATGATTTTGTAATTGGTTTTGCCTGCGCGTTTGCCCCAGAAATTGGGGCAAAGGTGGGATTATACTCATGTTCATAAAATCTCATTCTACGAACTAAACGTGATTGTATGTTGTAAATACCCTGACGATTGTTAGATGGATGGATAAGCTACACACTGCTGCTAGTTTGGTCTCTCATAGTTAAGTCTATTTGTCAGAATACGGAAAAAGTGAAAAACGCGCATCATGGCCCCCGGCTACCCTACTCTCTCAAACTCTCTACAAATTCAATGCGGGATGTAGTTTCTACAGCATTTATGATGTTCTCATTATTTCTCTTGGTCTCATTTATAACAATTGGGTTAAATTATTATTTTGTATTTTTTTTAAAGCACCTTTCCTGGTCTATTAACTGGATGTCAGATGAACTGGATGTGTGACTGGCCCCAGGAAGCTTTGCTGAGTGAGGCATCTTATTTTGTAGCAAAACATCAACTCTCAGAAGACTTTGAAAATCTCAGGTATCGTTTGGTGCAATATTTTGTTACTAATGAAATAAACAGCAATAAAATCAGTTATTTAACTGTCAAAAGTCTGATCAGAAGTTTATTATTTCATCAACTTTGGCTTTATCTCTTATGCACAATATGTACTTGTAACTTGTTAAACTGAAATGATTAGAAAATACTAAATGAGGTAGAAATGTAAAATACCTAACTATCCATAGAAAAAATAAATAACCAACAATAAAACATAGAACAAGGACAATTTTCTAAATTGTGGTCCAACCAGGACATTTTTCAAGAAACAAATAACAATCAAAAACACAAAACCATAAAAATATTTATAACTAGAATGACTTGGACTTGTTTCTCTTACCAAAAAACAAGGCCAAGTCCACAACCAAAATAACTTGTCTATGTAGAGTTCTCAGAGTAACAATAGGAGACAGAATAAGAAATAAAAGCATCAGAAAACTAACAAACACAATGCCAATCCTGGATTACATCAGAAGAGAACAGATTAAGTGGTTTTTCACATGCTTCCAGACTACCATCAGATAGTGCCCCTCAAAAAGCATTGCAGTACAGATATGATTGATATAAAGCCAGAAGCAGACCATGCAAAAGATGGATTACAGCAATAGATGAGTCCACAAAAACAAACATATATGAAGAACACAAAAAGGTCATCTCCATAGAATTCTTCTACCCATGATGCTGCAAGGCATAAAGGCGTATAAAGTGAAAAGAAGAAATAAAGATATGTGCACACAAAAATTCTAAAGAAGATTGAAAAATTGGGCTTTTGGGATGACTCTATGTGTTCTGTATTCTGAAATGAGTGGACCTAGACCATGGACAACATAAACTGACTGCAAATAAAAGACCAATGCACCATTTTCCAGCTCAGAGCATTACATATTTCTATTAATTGCCACATGAACAGAATAAACCCAACTAGTCCACTTAATTGTTGAACTTTCATTCACTTTTATGAAACAGGTAGAGTGTTTTATTGAGTATACAACATCAAGTTAAACAAACTCGCTTCTCCCACCATGTCCATTTACCCAAATCACTTAATATGGAGGCCTATACAACTACATAAAACATGCATAATTTTACTGACTGGCATATGCTGCCTTTGAGTGACAGCTCACAATGCTGAATAAATACCTTTTTATCATTTGTCACAATACACACAGTGAACTGCTTATACCATACAGAAATTGTCAAAGTATTGTGGGAAGTCAGTGTTAGCACTATAAACATTTTGTTCCTTCATATTTTATTCAAGAGAAATAGCTAGATATATCAAATAGTAAAACGAAATTAATTAAACTTGTTACTAAAAACACTTACCTTGCCTAGATTTGGCTAGATATATCAAATAGTAAAGCGAAATTAATTAAACTGGTTACTAAAAACACTTACCTTGCCTAGATTTGGCTAAATATATCAAATAGTAAAACGAAATGAATTAAACTGGTTACCAAAAACACTTACCTTGCCTAGATTTGGCTAGATATATCATTAGCATGCATATGGTTCAATATTTGCTGGGAGAGACTGTGCACCTATAGGTCTGCCAAATGTGTAATGACTCATAACTCAAGAGAATATTTATGAATTCTTATGTTGTTCTTTTTAATATAACATTATGATAGTATTCATATTATTATTATATCTCTTTTCTTTGATATTATTAAAGGGAGAATATTGTTTCAAGCATAGCAGACATCCACAGTTTTGTACTTAGAGAGTGCAAGCAGCTGCCTTGGGCTGGAGATCTCAATGCAGAAATAAGTATGACCTCTTCCACATTCCATGATAAGAAGAAAGACCAGTCAAAAGTGGAAATTACTATGGTGCCTAATCTACCTTACTCCAAGGTTATTCTACAAGAACGAATACAGTAAGTCAGATCACTTGTCTTGACATCTTGAATATATGCTGGAGCAGTATTTGACAAAATATGTTTATCTATTGTTTGTGCATACAGACACTATCTATTTTGTCTATTGTCTTTCCCAGGTTATTTGTTATCCACTCTTGCTGTTAAGTGTAGGGGTGATTGGAGCTCGAGCTTGTGTTCTAAAGCCAGATGTGTGGCCTCGACTGTGCAATGACCGTGTCTGTTCAGGATGTCCCTGACGATCTATCTGATGTATCCATCTTTTCCATGGTCTTCCTCTGGATTTGAACCCTGATCTCATTTGTTTATATGCCTGTATGGGCAACTTGTTGTGATGCATTCCCATAATGTGGCCAAACCACTTGATCTGCTGTCTTTCTATGTAATTTGTACAAGGTATTATACCTATTCTTTCCCTGATGTCTTCATTTCGTAATCTATCGAGCCTGGTGACCCCAGCAGCTTTCCTCAAGCATTTCATCTCACGTCACTATCTTTCTATAATATGAAGATGAGAGAGACCAGGTTTGGCACTGGTAACACAGTGTTGGTAGGAATATACTGTAGATATACCCAAGACACTCCCAGAAATATATCTGTATTCTTCAGTCCTCTATCATCAGTGAGTGTAGTTCATTGTAGAACATGTAGTTTGTTGTTAATATAGTTTTAATGACATTTGGATTGATGTATTTCATTTAGGATAGTTACTAACAGTTTTGAGCTGTGAATCATTAACCCTTAAGCTGCTATAAATGAGTTTACTCATTCCTCTAATCGAAATGGCCAAGTTCTAGTATACATAAAATATCCCAGCAATGCAGTATATATTTTCTGGTGTCAATAAAAAACCATCTCTATTTCTTATCCTCATCAGATTTAAGTACTGCAAAAAATCTTTTATTTTTTTAGGACAATATGAAGGATTCAGGACAGGGGAAATGTCAATGTAGAAAGACTTTAGCACAGCTGGGATTGATTACTGAGAAGAATATAGCAGCTAAATGATTAACTGAAGATTATTGTAAATTCTATTCATATTTATAAATTGAATAAATGGGTGGCTGCAGTACAATTTTGCACTATATGGTAAATAAATATGGTGAAAAAATTAGCACATGATAAATAGTAGATTTGCAAGGAACAAATACCTTGATTCACTGTTTTTACCATAAAATTTGTATCAAAATAGGGGCAAACAAACACAGAATAGGAAAAGAAAGCTATCTGAGACTACATGGAGCTATGTAATGAAAATTAAAAGATCAGGAAATAAGAAATTAGCTAAAGAATAATGAAACAGTGAAAACATGCAAAGTCACATGTCAAGAAAATAAAGTATACAAGGGTAATGTAAAATTAAAACTAGTAACAATAGAATAATGATTCCATCTGAATGTGTTGCTTTATAACTGACAATCATCTCATCTACATCATAGGATAATTGAAACCTGCTGCGATGAATAGAATTCACTAAACTCATAGATAAGGGGAGTTTTGGGGTGTTCAAACCTCTCTCTTTGTGAATCAGAACAAGGTTGGTAAAACCCCTCCCTTAAATATTTTTCTAAAAAAAAGTAATAACTTTTCTCATCAAAAACAAAAATATACACATGAAAACTGGTGAATGACTTTTGCAAGGTAAAATGACTCCTACACCAAACAGTTAATAGATTTACTTCAAATAAACTAATTATGATAGTAAAAGACAGTCAAGGCATGTACTTTAGTAAAATTAGATATCAACATTTCAAGACAAATAAAATTGAGGGTGAGTAGAACAAAATGCATGATCAAAAAATGTGTTCATCTAACATCCCTGATTGTGGTGTAATTTGTATATTTAGTTGTTATAATTCTTACATTTTTATATTGTATATGGATTCCACATTCAATTATCTTTCTTTTGATACCTTATATGACCTTCCATAGCTAATACTTTGTCTTCAACAAGCCTAAAATCATGTTGTGGTCCAAAATTTAGCCTAAAATTAATTGCGTCCAAACCGAGGTAATAATTACATCCTGAAAGAGTTAATACTTTATCTAAGATAAACCATTTAAATTTCTACTTACACCTACCCCCCCTCCTCTCTGTGCTAGTAATCCAATGACACTATCATTTTTAGAGTAACTTAGAAATATTATGGCATTATGGGGAAAACCCATACAGTAATAAAGAGTTAAGTTTATTTCATATTTTCTTTACTCTTTATTCTTCTTTGTACTACTGTTTGCTACATCTATTCTATATTGATTTACCGCTCAGGAACATGGACAATAAACAAACAACTAGAAGACACAATAGATGCCTTTGAGATGTGGATATATAGAAGAATAAGAGGAATTTCATGAAAAGAGAAAGAAAATGAACAAAGAGGTTCTAATGAAATTTTGTTTGAAAAAATAACTATTAAAAGTAAATAAAGATTTTAAAAATAAAGTATTTTGGACATATTAAAAGACACACCTTGTTGCAGATCAAACTTGAGCGTAGAATGGAAGGGAGGTGGGCAAGAGGTAGACAGAGATCAAAGTGAGAGATAAACATTACAAGGTGGACAAGATACAATCTAGCAGAGTGCACCACTAATGCAAAAGATACAGGATGTTGGAAGTCCATTGCAGCCAACCTTTGTTGTAGATACGGCACTTGATGATGGTGACTACTGCTTATATTCTTGCAATAACGTTATCTATAAAGAAGTCTACAGCTCAACGTACATCTATTACCAATTGCTAGGAGGCACTCTAACCCTCAGTTCAGAAGAAGTCTACAGCTCAACATACATCTATTACTAATTGTTAGGAGGCACTCTAACCCTCAGTTCAGAAGAAGTCTACAGCTCAACATACATCTATTACTAATTGTTAGGAGGCACTCTAACCCTCAGTTCAGAAGAAGTCTACAGCTCAACATACATCTATTACTAATTGTTAGGATGCACTCTAACCCTCAGTTCAGAAGAAGTCTACAGCTCAACATACATCTATTACTAATTGTTAGGAGGCACTCTAACCCTCAGTTCAGAAGAAGTCTACAGCTCAACATACATCTATTACTAATTGTTAGGAGGCACTCTAACCCTCAGTTCAGAAGAAGTCTACAGCTCAACATACATCTATTACTAATTGTTAGGATGCACTCTAACCCTCAGTTCAGAAGAAGTCTACAGCTCAACATACATCTATTACTAATTGTTAGGAGGCACTCTAACCCTCAGTTCAGAAGAAGTCTACAGCTCAACATACATCTATTACCAATTGCTAGGAGGCACTCTAACCCTCAGTTCAGAAGAAGTCTACAGCTCAACATACATCTATTACCAATTGTTAGGATGCACTCTAACCCTCAGTTCAGAAGAAGTCTACAGCTCAACATACATCTATTACCAATTGTTAGGAGGCACTCTAACCCTCAGTTCAGAAGAAGTCTACAGCTCAACATACATCTATTACTAATTGTTAGGATGCACTCTAACCCTCAGTTCAGAAGAAGTCTACAGCTCAACATACATCTATTACTAATTGTTAGGAGGCACTCTAACCCTCAGTTCAGAAGAAGTCTACAGCTCAACATACATCTATTACTAATTGTTAGGAGGCACTCTAACCCTCAGTTCAGAAGAAGTCTACAGCTCAACATACATCTATTACTAATTGTTAGGAGGCACTCTAACCCTCAGTTCAGAAGAAGTCTACAGCTCAACATACATCTATTACCAATTGCTAGGAGGCACTCTAACCCTCAGTTCAGAAGAAGTCTACAGCTCAACATACATCTATTACTAATTGTTAGGAGGCACTCTAACCCTCAGTTCAGAAGAAGTCTACAGCTCAACATACATCTATTACTAATTGTTAGGAGGCACTCTAACCCTCAGTTCAGAAGAAGTCTACAGCTCAACATACATCTATTACTAATTGTTAGGATGCACTCTAACCCTCAGTTCAGAAGAAGTCTACAGCTCAACATACATCTATTACTAATTGTTAGGATGCACTCTAACCCTCAGTTCAGAAGAAGTCTGTTGTTATTCCTCTTTAATAAAAAATTATGTATATTTGTAGGTCAACACAGGAAAATATACACAGCAAGACCAAGAATGAGATATATGTTGGACCAACCACATACAGAAGGTTCATGGAGACTTTTAAACATTTGTACTTTCAGAAGGCCAATGAGAGAACTAGATCAATAGAAAAACTGAAGTAGGTTTTGTGTCAAATTATGTATTGTCTATACAAGGGTGTTCAGGAAACATCTTATTTTTATATAATTATATCATATCAAGGAGAGTATTTCTTCACTGATCGAGTGGCATTTGTTTCATTCTTCCAGTTGTTATTGGTATATTGGTTGCTGATCCAGCAGTCTGTGGGCTCATGCTCTAAATTAGCAAGACCCTCATGTTCTATAAATATCAGCTTACTTTAATCAAAACTGTTTTGTAACAGATCTACTGTCTGAAACATGAAGGTGTTTATGATAATGATGAGTGAGCAAACAGGTTTGTATCCGGTGCATTGACAGATGTGGAGTTAAGAATGGATAGGGTGCTGGGGAGGGGGGGGGGTTGAAACTGTTTCAGGGAGCACCTGCTGGATGCAAACACTACCTTTGATGACATATTGAGGCTGAGAATTCTGTACTAAACATGCGACTAGGCCTTCTTCTTCTGCGTTAATTCTTCTTATACTCCAACAGGTTAGTAGGATGAAGTTCAGAGAACAGAATCATGTATCATGGCTTACAGGTGATATGTGCACCTTTTAGCCTGACACATCCAACTTCAGAATGTTGGAACAAGTAAAACTGGATACCTGTAGGAAAATATGAGGAGCCACCTTAACGATTAGCATGTATACCCCTCATACATTTTGCTGGAGGTGATTGAGCATATATGGGTGTGATCAGAGTGCAGTGATATGGGACCATAATTCATAAATCATTTCATAATACAAAAAACATAGAAGACTTATACTTAATGTAATCTGTGGGTGGTACAATTTTGTTCTTGGTGAACTTATGGTCTTGTCAGTGAATTATTAAATTGAATATTAATTCTGCATACATTTCTTATTTAAACTACCAAAAATTATTGCCTGCAGTATGAAATTTTAAATAATAAACACATTTAAAAACATATACAAAATATGAAACATTCATACATTTTATTAGAAAGTGTAACAACCATCAATAATATAGTGCACTGCAAAAAAAATGTAGACCTATATCAATGGATAGTGACAGAACATGAAGTATTAAGTTTTAACGTTCTCAAAACACACTGCATCACAAGAGTAATATTTAATTCATAGTTCACAAAACAGACTGAATTGATATTTTAACCGGAATGTATTCATCAAGAAATTCTATAAGACAACAGCAACAACAAAGAACAACTAATATTACAAATGAGCTAAACTAGTTTGTTTGTAAATTCATAAATTAGAGTATAAAGTAATAATACGATCAAATTGTTGAACGCTAGAATGTGGTGGGAAAATTGATTAGGGGAAAAAATTCAACAATCCTTACAATTTTCCAGCATTGCACTGTCAATTTAACCTATTTACCCTCACAGCCAAGGGATTAACTATCCCATGTATATTTCTTTATGTTATTTAGTCTGTTTTGTGGACTGTTAGCTATATTTATTAATGTCATTTAGACTGTTTTATGAACTGTTAGTTATATTTGTTCATGTCATTTAGACTGTCTTGTGAACTGTAAAATATAATATTACTTGTTCTCTATTCTTAACTGTTGTAAAGTGTCTACAATTAAAGTTATTAAAGTTGCTCCATCGATTCTTTTATTTGTTTGGATAATTCATTTTAATATTTAATATGAATCAGAAAAGTAATAGCAACACTGGATATGACCAAAGCAGATACAAAAATCATGAAAAAAGGTATCAGGACTACTACCACAAAATTTCAAGAGGCACAGAAAGTCACAGCTGATCTTCTAAACAAATTAACTGGAAAGGTCACAACATTAGAAAAGTTGAAAGCAAAAGTTGGAATGAGCAAGTCACTGGATGCTTACCTACAATTGAATGAGCTGATAGTGGAGGAAGATGATGAAGATGAGTTGCTGAAAGAGGGTACGTATGGATTAGTATTTCTCTATTAGTAAGTATGTGAAAGAGGGTACGTATGGATTAGTATTTCTCTATTAGTAAGTATGTGAAAGAGGGTACGTATGGATTAGTATTTCTCTATTAGTAAGGATGTGAAAGAGGGTACGTATGGATTAGTATTTCTCTATTAGTAAGTATGTGAAAGAGGGTACGTATGGATTAGTATTTCTCTATTAGTAAGGATGTGAAAGAGGGTACGTATGGATTAGTATTTCTCTATTAGTAAGTATGTGAAAGAGGGTACGTATGGATTAGTATTTCTCTATTAGTAAGGATGTGAAAGAGGGTACGTATGGATTAGTATTTCTCTATTAGTAAGGATGTGAAAGAGGGTACGTATAGATTAGTATTTCTCTATTAGTAAGTATGTGAAAGAGGGTACGTATGGATTAGTATTTCTCTATTAGTAAGTATGTGAAAGAGGGTACGTATGGATTAGTATTTCTCTATTAGTAAGGATGTGAAAGAGGGTACGTATGGATTAGTATTTCTCTATTAGTAAGGATGTGAAAGAGGGTACGTATGGATTAGTATTTCTCTATTAGTAAGGATGTGAAAGAGGGTACGTATGGATTAGTATTTCTCTATTAGTAAGGATGTGAAAGAGGGTACGTATGGATTAGTATTTCTCTATTAGTAAGGATGTGAAAGAGGGTACGTATGGATTAGTATTTCTCTATTAGTAAGGATGTGAAAGAGGGTACGTATGGATTAGTATTTCTCTATTAGTAAGGATGTGAAAGAGGGTACGTATGGATTAGTATTTCTCTATTAGTAAGGATGTGAAAGATTGTTGAAATATCGCTCTATTAATTATTGTTCTTATTAATTATCACTGATTGTGATTCATTCATTCTATGTCACTTTTAATATCTGTCATTGATTGCATATCATTGATTGTACGAATGTCATGAATTGTGTGAATATTGAAGATTGTTACACTATCTCTGCATGTATACCAATGATTAAACATTTATTTCCTGTCAATGATTGTTTGACTATTGGTGATTGTTACACTATCGCTGCATGTATACCAATGATTAAACATTTATTTCCTGTCAATGATTGTTTGACTATTGGTGATTGTTACACTATCGCTGCATGTATACCAATGATTAAACATTTATTTCCTGTCAATGATTGTTTGACTATTGATGATTGTTACACTATCACTGCATGTATACCAATGATTAAACATTTATTTCCTTTCAATGATTGTTTGACTATTGATGATTGTTACACTATCACTGCATGTATACCAATGATTAAACATTTATTTCCTTTCAATGATTGTTTGACTATTGATGATTGTTACACTATCGCTGCATGTATACCAATGATTAAACATTTATTTCCTGTCAATGATTGTTTGACTATTGATGATTGTTACACTATCACTGCATGTATACCAATGATTAAACATTTATTTCCTTTCAATGATTGTTTGACTATTGATGATTGTTACACTATCACTGCATGTATACCAATGATTAAACATTTATTTCCTTTCAATGATTGTTTGACTATTGATGATTGTTACACTATCACTGCATGTATACCAATGATTAAACATTTATTTCCTTTCAATGATTGTTTGACTATTGATGATTGTTACACTATCGCTGCGTGTATACCAATGATTAAACATTTATTTCCTGTCAATGATTGAATGTATTTGTTTTATTAGTTAAAGTTTGGTAGCATATCCTATTCAGAATGTAGTGATCAACCCAGCATTTTAGCTGTAATAATTTTCTAGCCAATATAAATATGTTTAGTAGGTTGCCATCGTTTTCTAAAATGTATAATACACAATTGTCTATGGTGGGTTTTGAACCTGGTTTCATAACCATCTGAAGAGTGCTATGTTTCAATTGGTCATTTATTGAATATCACTTATTCAGTGTTTGTCACTGGTTGGTTGTCAGTAGTTTAAAGTCTATCACTCATTCAATGTTGTAAGTTGTAAATCTATCAGTGATTGGATGTTTCTAATTGTACTGATTGGATGTAAAATAAATATCTCAGGGAGCATTAGTTGTCTTACTTACTAAACACACTTCACATACTGTGTTTCATCTATTCAGTTCTACACCTGCAAACTTTTATTCCAAATCCCTTTAATCCCAATATAGTTATATCACTTTTGAGCATGTATTTGCTAAAAATAACTGCAGGTATCCTCTCATCCATCTTTAACTCTTTCAGGACTTGATAACACAGTAACACTGTGTTATCAGTGCCAAACCTCGTCTCTTTCATCTTCACATTACAGAAAGATAGTGACATATGAGATGAAATGCTTGAGGAAAGCCGCCGGGGTCACCAGGCTCAATAGATTACAAAATGAAGATATCAGGAAAAGAATAGATATAATACCGTGTACAGATTACATAGAAAGACAGCAGATCAAGTGATTTGGCCACATTATGAGAATGCATCATGACAAGTTGCCCGTACAGGCTTATAACCAAATGAGATCATGGTACAAAGCCAGAGGAATACCATGGAAAAGATGGATAGACATCATCAGGGACATCCTGAACACTGTCATAGCACAGCAGAGGACACACATCTGGCTTTAGAACGCAATCACCGTTATGCTTAACAAACCACCTGGGTAAAGACAATAGACAATAGGACTTGGGTTTTTTTTAGGCTTGAACCAAATTAATTTTTAGTAGTAGAAACATTTTTGACATGTTTTTAATTTGTCATTTTTTATTATAATATTGTATATCATTGGAAAGAAAAATGGTTATAGATAACTAGCATATCTGTAAATTGTTGAAAAATGAATTATTGAAAAGAATAATTACAATTTGTAAAATAGAAAATTATAAGAAGTTTGAGCTCTCTTTCTAAAGGATTAATGATGCCACTATTTTGCTAATTTCAGAAAAGTTGAACATACCTTGTCAGAATTATTATAATTTTTTAAATAAAAATATTGCAGCTGACCTAATAAACAATCTCTATAGCTTGAGGTGTCCCATTCATGCTTTCTGGCATTTTATGATATGGTATTTATTTGTAGTCAATCTTATGTGACTTATGTATCTTATGTATTCATATTCTTTCCAAAACGTGGTCTTCCTTATGGATTCTCTGAACACTCTGCAATTCTGGGCAAGTTGACCTGCCACAACTAGAGACATGTTTAAGCAATCTGATATAGGCCTAACACTAGACCATCATCATTTTGGGCACCCTCTTCCCCTGTTGCCATTAACTCTGCCTACTGCTATTAATCTTTCCATACTGTTATGTCTCTTTATATGACTAAAAAACACAGCTTTCTTGTTAGGATGTTATTAAGGAGCCAGCCCTCTTCGACATTTATTGATTTTAACACTTCTTGATTTGTCTATTTAGCTGTCCATTGTATACTTAATTTTCCTCTGTAGCATCTCACTTCAAAAGCAGCTATTCTCTGTGCTATTGTTTATTTAATGTCCATGCCTCGTATCCATATATTACCACTGGAAATACACATGTTCTGATCATATATAGTTTGGCTTTGTAGTCAGTACACAATTTATTTGATGCATTTATGTCCAAAAATGTTAGTCTTATGAATATTTTTCTCTATGACATCAGAAGCAAAAAAAATGTTCAAAATATACATTATCTCTTCCACCACTTTGAAATTAACTAGTCATTCTATATTATGAAATAGGGTTCATGTAAGCAGATGTGGCCTATCTCTTAAAGAGCTATAAGAACAATAGCTTGTTCCACACTGTATCTAGAAGCAATTTGTCTTTTCATTATTTTGCAAAAATAAACAACAAATAGATTAAAAACAATTAGTTTTTAAAGACAAATGACTTTTATTTCAGTGAAAATGAGTAGCAGGAAACAATTGGTTTAACATAAAAATCTATATTAGTGAACCATGAAGTATAAACTGGCCAAACATTATGAGTTTATGGAAACTAAAAACAATATATTGGCTATTGGTCCCATATAGATTTTTTAAATAGCAGATGTATCTGACATTGATCTTGAAAGAGTTAAAATTTAAACTATAAAGACTTAAAAGCCATTTTTTTAGATATTTTATTACAACAAACACATTGCAAGAAGCACATTTGAAATCACATAATATTTTAGTTAATTTATGAAGATTAGAAAAGAAAGACACATTTCTTTCTTCCTTTCTCTTTTCTGTAGAAGAATATGATGAATATGATGCAGAATTTGATAAAATGAGAGAAGCCAGTCTAAAGAACCGTGGAGTTCAGGCTAAAGATGATTTAGTTGAAGTGGAGGCACAAGTCGAGGAATGCAGAAAAAATCTGGCATATGCAAGAGAGCAAGTAAGTATCTACTGTAAAAAATGTACAAAATAAAATAGCAAAGGATTTGTTTTTCTGAGATTGAACTGTTGAATGTTTATTTCTTGTTATCTAAAAATCGGCCATTAATTATTTAATTTTTTTATTTAAAAAATATAAACATGTACGCAAGGAAGAGTGAGTTTGTTTTTTTGTTTTGCGTTCGCTCCATTGTAACCAGCACAGTTATCCGTGCAATTTCTGCCGGGAGCGTGATTACGTTGTGTCACCGTTATGTGCCTTGTAGGCCTAGCACATTCGATTTCGGCATTTGCCATGTGTACATGTGGACAGGCAGCACAGAGTGCCAAACATATACTTCAAGAGTGTTCTGAGCATGAAACGCTGAGGCAGACAGACATATTGGCCAGAGGAAACAACACTGGAATCAAAGCTCTATGGGACACTGTATGAACTACAAAAGACAGTGAGTTTTATTAAGGAGACAGAATTACAGATATAGACATGTTTCAAGTGAACGAAAGAAGAAGAAGATTTCGGCATGCCTTGACAATTCGGGTGGGCTACCCTAGCCTGTGACAGCCTTCCTATCTGTCGCCAGACAGCAAATGTGTACTGACTCTACGCTGAGATGGTTTGTTCTTTACGTCTGTCCTGCATGAGGCGTTCCGCAATTAGTGAGCTTCATGTAATTAGACGTATTGTGCCCGTGCTCATCGGGTACTAAACCTTTTCTCATCCTCAAGCCTGGTTCTGGTTTAGGAAGAACTTAACAAAGGAGTTGGAATCTGGCTCATTCGCCTTCTTAGCTGAAGCGTACTCACCATCTTTGTGAGCCCCTCGTCTAAGTCCGAATCTGTACACATATTTAGGAACGTTAGGGACTTGTGTTTTGTTCTAGAGCTGAACAGTGCTTTTCACCTCGGACTGCTATGCCTGTGCTCATCGGGTACTGAACCTTTTCTCTCCGCGAGCATGTCTGAAGCTTGTCTCAATACAATACTTTAGTTCCGGTTTCATCGAACCGTTTTCTGTTCACTTTGCACATGATGCTGCCCTCTAGTGCTGTGCATCTTTCTCAGTGTACTCATTGTGCTTTTATTTTTATTGGGACATCTGTCTGCTTCGTACCGACTACATTGGCCCCCTCCAATGCTTCTACCAAACTTACTAGCTTCACTGTGTGTCGACAGTGTTGCTGCATGTGTTGGCACAGAGGTGTCGGAGATATTGCCTGTCTTTTTGCGGTCAAATCTCTTTCCTTCTGCTACCTCAACTTTCACGGACATGATCCCCAAAAGGTTTAGCCATAATCAGCACGAGCCGCTTTATTTCTGTTACCAGGGTGCGCCACGAGGAGGCACTTTTGGGATCTTGGTTATCTGTTAACCCTGGGTCCGCCAAGAGCAATGCGTTCCATTTGCACCCCAGAAGAGTGAGATAAAGTAGAGAGTCTATTGTCTTTCCCCAGGTTGATCACATTCACACTTACCGTTAAGCGTAGGAGGGGAGCTGAAGCTGTCGTTCCAGGGCCAGATGTGTCAGCGTGGTTGCATTTAGTCCAAGATTTAGTAGAGAATGCTACAGTAATAAAACTAAGAAGAGAACACATAGAAGATACCATTCAATGTCTTTTTTATTCAAAACATTTTTATATGCATTCAGTTTCTTGGTGTTTTAGCTTATGCTAGAGGGTAGGGTAATTGTTTAGTGCAAATGAGAATACAGAATACCTATTTCCGATAACAGCATGGAGGTTAAGGCTGTTACTGCAACCCTCTAATAGCTCTTATAAACACCATTTTGTAACACAATTATTCTGTCTAATGCCATTCAGATATTCAAAATATCTGGATTTGATATAGTGGATGGTATTTATAGCTTCTTTTTAATTCAAATGAATTATTTTGTGACAAACTGTGTATATACAACATTGGATATTTAAGAATAGCACATGTGTTTTCTCTTCGTCATTGCAGGATTGTTGTAATACATCACCAATCTCTTGAATAAATACCTACAGGCAAAAGAGCCAGGGGTAGATCAAAAGAAACACTCAGAAGAACAAATACTTGGAGAAAGTAAAACAATCAATATCCATACTATCCAAGAACTGCACAGAATAGCTTTGAACAGACAGAATTGGAGAGGTCTGACCTCTGCCCTATGCAGCTAACTTCAGCGCAAAGGGAAAATGAATGAATGAATTTATAGCTACTTATAACTTACGGAGTATTACATTAATCTACTTCCCTAAAACTGCTGGGGTTTATAGTAATGAGAAACCAAAAATACTTACATTCACTTCATCTGTAATTCATGAATTACAGATGAATGAGTTAGACATGCTGAAGTAGATTTAGTAAGCACCATGATTACATGCCATGATTGAACAAGTCAAAACTGCACTTGAGGGAATTCTGTATTAAATTTGTACAAGTAGATCTTGGCACATACAGGGTAGAGTGAGGAGTGTGTTTAATGAACAAGTCATAGAAATTATCCACATGCATCCCTTTGACATCTGCTTGGGGACTGTCTGAGATCCTATGAGTTTACCCTAATGGAATGATGTCAGTTCATATCCAATAACTCATTTTCTAAATATAGATGTTGTTATGTAGAATTTGTAAAATTTCTCCCAACTAAAAAATTATAGATATAAATTTTCAGCTCGGTAGGTTTAGAAATTTATTATGTTTGGAATTAATTGTTATCTTATTTATTGATGATCACCCATGTGTGGTGTATGGCAGAGACATAAGAGCGTTGGTCTCACACCCATGAGGTCCTGATTTGATCCCCGGTAAGGGCTGGGTTTTTTACTGTCGGGGTGTAAATCAAAAAACCCACCCTGAACATGATGTGGCAACAGCAAGGGCATGCAGCCTTTATAACACAGCCACTCGAATAATCTCTGTAACCCCCTAACAGGAAAAATACAGTATGACAGTTGTTTTTTTAAATTAATGATCCAGAGTACTGAACCTGTAGTCTACTGCACCAGATTCTCTACTTCAGTCTTCATTATAATAATCTTCAGGTATTGTTATGGAGAAGCAAGGTTGATCGTGGTGTTGTTGAGCGTGTGCGCGCCTTTCAGAATCCACCAATGCTAGTAGGTCAAGTTATTGAAATGGTTCTGGTGCTAATTGGAAAAAAACCACCACCTCCAAGAAACAATGAAGTCAAGGACAGTCATTCCGGTAAAGAAGATTTATCATCACGGATGTCAACTAGTTCTAGCAGTAGTAAACTGGTTGTAAAGAAAGGTAAGCCTTTTGTTTAGTGGATTGTTCTTTTTTCTTCTGAATACTCTCTCCGACATGAATTTGAATAAAGCAAAATAAATTTCTAAATGATCCTTGGTCCTGATATGAATCCAGCAGTAAACTAGAAATGTCAACATTGAGATTACGAAACAGAACTTTGCATCAATCCTTAGCCTAGTTTTTGTTTACCTATTTTTTTCATTCATTCTCTCTCATTTTGTCATTTTCAATTTCACTCTATCTGTTCTTCTACTCTTCTCTTTGCTCTTTTCTTATCTTCTGCACTTTGACATCTGTCTGTGTTTCTCTTATTCCTTCTTTCCTCCCTCCCCTATCATTGTCATAACATATGTGTGTATCTATGTATAGGTTGTTGTTAGTTTGTTGTCTTTCATCTTGATGATGTCTTTGCATTCAAAATGTAGTTTTACTTTGTGTCTCATTATTAATATGTCATGTTTATTATTATGGTTAACACATTATGACACACTTTTTTTTCCATATTTGTCTTGTATTGGCCCAGTCCTTGTATTTCCAGTACAAGAGATCATTTCATGACACTGGAGATTTATTCCTTTAACTGCGGAGGTATCCTTAAGAATACGATGAGGGGGTTGCCGCCATTTTGTTGAGATCTTCTCATTAGTTTCCCAGGGAAACAAATTATCTGGATACTTTATTATAAGCTTCCAGACTGATTTTTTTCTCCCGGGAAACTAAGAAGTGGAGGATCTCTGCAAAATGATGGTGGCCTTTCATCATATCCTTAGATGCAAGGTCAGTGCTTCAAGCTCTCCAGTCTGAAAAACTAACAGACTTGAAAAAAATTCTTAGCGAATTGTCTTACCAGTATAGGGTAACCATGCAGTGGATACCCTCTCACTGTGGAATACCAGGAAATGAAAAAGCAGACCAACTGGCTAAGGAAGGTGCTGCCGAAGACCAACCAGATATACCAATCACCTACCATCAGAAAAAACAGATGATCAAGTCAATAAGAAAGCCACAAACACCAACACAAGATGACTATCACATTATGAACAGATCAGAACAAGTTATAATTCTACGTCTCAGAACAGGACACAACCGACTCCGCAGTCACATGTATACAAAGTTCAAGATTGGCAACACAGCCATGTGTACATGTGGACAGGCAGCACAGAGTGCCAAACATATACTTCAAGAGTGTTCTGAGCATTAAACGCTGAGGCAGACATATTGGCCAGAGGAAACAACACTGGAATCAAAACTCTATGGGACACTGTATGAACTACAAACTACAAAAGACAGTGAGTTTTATTAAGGAGATAGAATTACAGATATAGACATGTTTCAAGTGAACGAAAGAAGAAGAAGAAGAATCATATCCTTAAGAATATGTTCACAGCTAAGGGGTTAATATTCAAAACTACCCATTATTCATGTTGAATGTGGAAAGAGTAGAGAGGATCAAAGAGAATCATTGGCAGAAATATCAAAGATTGGACAGGCCGTGATTTTCCAACACTTATCCACGTCGCTGAAGATAGAAATCACTGGAGGACTCTGTGTGTTGACAATGGTAGTACCTCTATGATCCTGTTGGGTTAT
The DNA here is from genome assembly GCA_034231615.1 of Meghimatium bilineatum. NCBI lineage: Eukaryota > Metazoa > Mollusca > Gastropoda > Stylommatophora > Philomycidae > Meghimatium > Meghimatium bilineatum. Next base: position 29,770,594 of record CM067311.1, on the reverse strand, counting down.
GATTTTGTGGATGAATGCATGTGACAAGAATATTCATTTATTACATTAATTATCACTATATCTTTCAAGGTTAAAAGTAGCTCTATATTTGAGACATTTGAAGTACATTAGGGTTTATTCCTAGGAGACAAGTCGACACTTTTTTTGACATGTGAAACAAAATATCCAAAAAAGAGCCAATACTGCTATTCCTTTTTGGAGATTTTTTCTCTTGCCTATATTTATCAGGCAATGGGTGGATGTTTATTTTTAATTATTTAAAGGCAATAAATGGGGGGGATTTATTGAGAAAGATTTTATGGGTGGAACAGACTGGTGTTTGTCTGGGCCCTGTGCTCATATCTGTGCATCTGGAAGCCCTACTCACAACTGTATAAAGTGTACTGCATCTTTAACAATTGAAGTCTATTTCAGGATAGTTATGGTAGCCATTTTGAAAATAGAAATGAACCGGCAGAATGACGTCATAAATTACTTAAAATTTCAGATCAACGCAGATTTCTTAAAATGTGTGAAATTTAAACCCTTCTCTTTGAAATAACCCTAATTTAAACATCTTATTTGTTTAATGATTTGAAATAAACCTACTGTGGATCTTTACCCCACCTATCTTATGCAGTGTTGAAAAGAGATATAGAAGTTTCAGTTTGAAAAGGATGTGTTCAAATTTTCTGAGATTATTTTATATAGACACATAATAAAAATATCTAGCATGCTTTTAATTTATTTAGCATTTTGTGACTCTCCAGCATCAAAAATTAAAGAAACTTCTGATAGATTTGATAAGACACAGTGGAAGGGCATGCAGCAAACAATGACAGATTCAGTGAAGTTTGTGGACATGCTCCATAACATCTCTTGGGAGGATGGACTGCCTAATGATATTCTTGCTGGTATGGGTGACTATTGTTATGCTTGTTGAACCAGTAGTTTGTTAGATGATATCATACTCACATAACTTGAAACCATTGGTCCATATATCTCCTCCCCCAAAATATGCTCAGTGTAGTAATTTGACTCTTATTTTAACTCAATTATTGTAAGCCTTTCTTCAAACAGAAATATAATTACTTCTTGTGAATTTCTTCAATGGTAAGACTATTATTCAAATATATATTTTTCTTCCTCTTCTGCATTCATTCTCAAACTCCTGCATATTAGGAGGATGTAGTCCAGATAACAGAATGTGTTGTGTCTTGGTTTAAAGCTTGGCTGTGATATATGTACTTTTTTAACCTGATACATCTGACTTCAACATGGTTTCTGGATCACTTTTTCCTCTATGGGATGGGGCAGCCAACTCCACTCCCTACAAACTCCGTAATCTCCTCTAACGGCATGCATGACAGGTAACAGTGCACTATTCTTTACTCCCCTTTTGGATCTAGTTACATTATGGATAAGTATTTATATAGTTAATTAACTCCTTGTCACCAGCAAGCTGCTGATAGCAACATTTTAACTTGATATTACCATTGTGACTAATAAGCATCATGAATTCCATAAATTTCTATCTTATTTTATAAATTCCTATAAAAAACAAAACATTCCTATTTGTGGCACCTTCTTTCAATTTGTGGTAAGTGTTGGCAAGCTGGAGTTTGTGTTGCAAATTTGATCGATTTTGATATGTTTTTTTTCATATAAATAGTTCTTCTTGCATTCAAAATTTTTGCAAATGATTGTTATTACTTCAAAGAATTAAAACTTGACTTTATTGACATTTAGCAACTACTCAAGCTAGGGAAATGTTTCAGAACATGTTAGGTGGCAATTTTGACCTTAGTTTGATAGCAATCTTGCATTATTATATTGAGTTATAATATGATAGACATTGATAGATAATATATCAGACAGATTGGAAATATATCTTGGGAACATACTGCATCAATAAAGTGTGAAAACAGCTCCTCACCATACATAGAAATAAAAAAAAAGGAAAACAAGGATGTATTTTATCACCTTCATCATTTAATATCTACACAGAGAAAATCTGTAAACATATAGAAGTAATGCCAAGACTCAAGATCAGTAGGAAAATAATAAACAACCTGAGATATGCAGATGACACTGTTCTTTTAGCAGAAAGTGAACATGAACTACAAAGACTAATAGATCAAGTCGATAATTCAAGTAAAGAATATGGATTGGATATAGGGTAGCCAGGGGAAAGGATGCCCACTTTTCACTTTTTAACATATTCTGACAACTAGACTTAATTATGAGAGACAAAACTAGCAGCAGTGTGTAACTTCCATCTTACATTAGTGACAGTATTGAATAAATACAATCTGTAGAATGAGAATTTATGAATATGTGTAAAATTCCACCTATCCCCATTTTTTGGGGCAAACGTACACAAGCAAAAACAAATACGAAATCAAGGGAGAATTAGAAAAAACAGCAAAATACCTGCCTCAAGCTTACCTTCACATAGTCAGTCACATTGTATGTTAATTATAAAATAAAAAGACTAGGTCTATGTATCTTTATTTAATTTCAATACAAAAAAATGAAAAACATCAATTATAAAAAAAAAAATTTATATAAAGAATGGATGCTTTGATCTGTTTTGAAACTATAACATGTTGGTGTGCTTTATAAAGTGTTTGACTATAATTTCGACTTTCATGCGCCTATGAATGGCAGAGATCGTGCTTCTATGAATGGCTGAGATCATGCATCTATTACCAGAGGAGATCGTGCATCTGTGAATGATGGACATCATGCATCTATGAATGGTGGATATTGTGCATCTATGTCCAGTGAAGATTGTGCATCTATGAATGGCGAATATTTGCTTCAATGACCAGTGGAGACCATGCATCTATGGTGGAGATCATAATATTGTTCATCTACGATGGGGGAGATTGTGCTTCTATGAATGGGGTATATTGTGCATCTATAATCAGCGGAGATTGTGCATTTATGACCGGCAGAGATTGTGCATCTATGACTAATGGAGATCATGCATCTATGATCACAGCAACAACTTCATTTTCTCATTTTTCCAGTTGTAATTCCTTAAAAGAAACAAAACGTTACAATAAAATATTAAGTATAAGAAATAAGTGGCATAAGTGACAGTGAGTGGGACAAATGTGCGCTGTTATTACACTTGCCACACTAATTGTGCACAATTTACCCGAAATCACATTGTTAGAAACTTTTATAAAATGTCATGAAAAAACCAAGTAGCATGACAATGTAACAATTTTAATAACAATACAATATATATTTCAGTTTAGACATGTAAAATATTCTGACAGTAATGATAACAGCAGACAAAGAGTGAGAAGTTGACAAAAAGTTAGATAAAAAATATTTTTTAATGGTTTTACCTTATTGCTCAAATGAGGTAAAATATTGCCTGTCTGATGAAACGTCAATGTGTGACATATTCGGATGTTAGAGTCTGACATAGTCACGTGGTGTGTGGTCACCCTCAGTCACCCATACCATCACTCAAGAAACTCAAATGCATCTTTGCCCAATGTGCATCTTTGCCCACAGCTACCCTAAATTTCCAAAAAATCAAAAACCATGATAATCAACAAAATCAAAGAACATAAAAATACATGGAAACTACAACACGTAGAACATTATCAATATCTTGTACACATAATCACAAATGATGGCAGATGTGAAACAGAAATTAAAAGGAGAGTAGGAATGGCTAAAAGTACATGAGGAAATTATTAACATCAAAACAAATTACAAACAAGCTAAAAATGAGAATTATAAAATTCTACGGCTATTCTATATTAATGTATGGCTCAGAAACATGGACAATAAACAAAGAATTAGAAGACAGAATTGATGCCTTTGAGATGAGGAAAATGCTTTTTTATATTATGGAGGAAACATAAAAATCTTTATATGCATTCATCTTGCAAAATGAAACATTATTTCAAACAAATAATCATAATAATCCATTTTATTCCCCGTGCAAAGTTTTTCCTAACAGTAATATGCTTGTCAGCATATTTATTTCTCATCACAAATATGTTGTATAATAGTATTACATGATACACATTCAAAGATTCTTAAAACGTTTGCATGATCTATGTTTTGAATTATTACATAATTATTGCCAGAAAATGACAATAAGATTGGGCCTTACCTTATCACATGTTTGACTACGAAATAAAACACATGCACTACAGATATCTGAATTATGTTATATTCTCTGAATCAGTAACTAATACACAATGCAAATTAACACTTTCTAAATCATTTTCTGAATCAGATAATGAGTGCTAGAATTGTCCGAGAAACTATCTTCCAAACGTTTATAAATTTCAGGTACATTAACATTAAGTCTGTGCTTCACCATAGTTATAGATCAGGGAAAAATAGCTACTTAAAGAAAGGTCAGCAGCATCAACACACAGAAATTAGGCTTACAAACATGTGCAAATACTGAATCTCAATTGTTAGATGACCTCCAGACCGCTTGAACTAGCCACTCAGAGTATTTGAACACTTTGAGTTGCTTTCAGGGATAATTATACAAGTACATGGTCCATCAATCAATGTGGAGATGCCTGCAAAATAGAGGTAACTTTTCATCATATCCTTATGGATGCCTCCGCAGCCAAGAGGTTAAGGAAAAGCTTTTAATTTGTAAGATATTTTTAAGATATGAAAAAAATGCTCCAAAAAATATAGCCTACATATTTTTAACCAAATGAATCATTTACATGCTCTTTTTCAGCTGTTGAAAGTTATCTGGCTTGTAGCAAAGATGGCCAGCTGGGAGTGACTGGAGAAGGAAGCTTACTTGAAAATGCCAAGGGTAATAATTTGCTTTAGATCATATTATCCACGTTGAACTATTTTGTGATTTCATTTCATTGCTGCTAATTGTTTATATATTTTTTTGACTACAATGTTGCATTCTTTTCCTTTAATTTGTGGTTTCCTTAAACAGAAGAGTCTGACTCTGTGGCAGAGTGGTACAAAGCACATCTTAGATAGCGAATGTGCTAAGTCTATCCCCACTGCAGATTATTTATTGTGCATCTAGACTATTGCAATGGCAACATATTAATGATATTCATAATTCATAGAAAATCACATCCAAAAAAAAATTCTGCATTGATCTCTCTGCCTTGAATAAGATATTCTTCTTCTTCATCGTTCATTCTTAAACTCCTGCTGGATCTCCCTTGTAGCAAGACCATTCTCCTACTAGATTTCTAGCAGGATGTAGTCCAGAGAATAGAAATGCGTTGTGTCACCGTTTTATTTGCGCCAATGGCCCGACACATCCGTCTTCGGCGGGGAATAAGATATTCAACCACTTTATTTTATACACAATAGTTTTCAAAGTCTTCACAGTGATACAATTTATAATTACTATTCACTATCTGCACATCCTATCATGAAAATATTACAAAATCTAACTGACCTGTTATACCCTGAATTGTCTCAGAAAAGCTATGAACATCAAATGGCAAAACAAGATTCCGGATACCTCTGTCTTTGACAGATTTAGTATCTCTAGCATTGACGTTATTGTGATGAAAACACAGATTTGTTGAACACGTTATGTGGTATGTATGTCAGATCATCACCTGCCAAAGATACTTCTCTATGGTGAGTTGCAGAAGGGCCTATGTTCTCAAGGTGGTCAAAAGCACTACAAGGACTAATTTAAAGATCTCACTGAAAGCCTGTGAACTAGTCCAAGATATATGGGAAGTAATTGCATAAAATATAGCTACATATTGCTCTACAGTAAATAAATGGTACTTTAATATAATATACTAAAATAAAGCATCTTTAAGAAGAAATGCGGCAGCTCAACAGCGGAGAGTAGCTATAAAATCACAGGTAGATTAAAAAAACTGCCTACAGTGGTCATCTCATGCTTGAACTGTCCAAGGACATTTGCAGCCAGAATAGGTCTTATTAGTTATCTACGAACTCATGGTCAAGAACATAACTCTAACTGAATTTCAAAAGTGGGTGTAACAAATGATCATCACCATCATGTGATGGGCAAACAGCAAGAACTTTGAATTGCAGAAAATAGGTGTCTTGATAAGTGAATACACTGTAGACACAATCATCTCACTTAGACGTTTAGGTCTTCAACAAAAATGTAGATAACAAAAATCAAATTTGGGTCCTGCTTCAATCTCATGAAGGAGAAACACATTTCAAAGACAGAGATTTGACTGAGAAAGTAAGAGAGGGGGCATACAAAAATATTGAAAGAAGGTATAACATCAGAGATAAAAGATGTAAATTTGTACAGAATTTTAGATCTGCAGAAAATGTGTAGGCCCTATAGTGTTAGAACTTTGAATTTTTTCCTATGATGGAATTTGTAAAACTAAAACATTGATTTTATTAGCTGCATAATTAACTCTTTTGGGGCTTCATTTTTTTTAGGTTAGGTCCAAATTAATATTAAGTTATAGAAACTTTCATCATGGCTCTTTTATTTTATCATTTAATACCATAGCACTGATCCATCAAATACATATTTGATATCATTGGAGATAAAAATAGTTATAGAAAATTAACATATTAATAAATTGTTGACATTTGGTCATTGGAAAAATTAATTACAATTTTAAAACAAACAAATAATTATTAGGAGCAGTGAATTTTTTGGATGGTCTCCAGGTATACACCATATCCTCGCCTTTTTTTTAAACCTGAATTTGTTTGTTGTTGGTACTTCGTTATTTTAATTCTGTGCCAGCCTAAAAGAAACTTTATGTCCATGAATAAAAGAATTATAATATAAAAGTAATTATTATTGTGGCGTGATAAATACTCAAGAAACAGCTCCTTATTGACTGCCCTTTCCTCTCAAATGCCAGGAAGAAACTTTTACAGACACTTTTAACCTGTATTATGCTGTTGTCGGAAAATAAAATGCAGATGGATGTCTATCCATATACAGCCATCAGCAGATCTAGTTGCCCGTTTTTATGCATTCATTTAATGATGAGCTACTACACGATATTTAAGGTTCACATGATTCATAATTAGCGTCACCTGGGCAAGCTAAATTGGACTTCCTTTACATGCATTGCTTTTACAAGTTTGTTGTAGGTAGAGTTGCAGTTTTTAGTTCTACACATCTGTTCAATTGCATTAATAATGCACATCTGTAGAAAGTGTTGGAGACCCATTTCAATCAACCTTCATTGCAGAGACCGCACATGATCTGAAATTAGACATTAACTAAAAATACATAGGCCTTACTCATAACAAGTTTTTTTTTAAAACTAAGATGTACTGGTAGTATTTATTTGTCTTTCATGTGCTTTTATTTAAATGTTTTATATGCTTTATGCATGATAGTATAATATCTTTTCTCAGATAAACAATTCCAGGCTGTTAAGCAGAGATCTCTATCACCAAATGCAAGGGGTGGTCTTACTATATCAGGAGTTAAATATGCCAGTGAGGACTGTGCTACATTAGTCAATTATGCAATTGCTATTGTTGAGTACTCTCAACTTTGTGGCCCTCTCAAGAATTATCTGGAGAAGATGCATGAATTAGAGCGAGAGATTGAAGAGAATGATAAGCTTCAGAAACTGAAAGAACAAGAGGTTAGTTGTATAGTTCAACAAATCTTGATCCAGGTTTTATTAATCATTTAACCTTTATATCTCATTTAGACTTTCTTAAATGATTATATTCTTTAGATCCTTATAGACAGACTTAAACCATGATAAATCTAGTAGTCAAGAAAAATGAATAATTCCATGATATATGGGCGGGGTAAGTTTCTGAAAATCAGATCTATATTTCGAGCATTTTGTTTTGTTTCATTCCCAAGGAATTATGTGTAATTAGCTTTTACTTCCTTTGTCTTCTTCTTCTTCCTCTCCGTGTTCGCTCTCTGATAACCATTATGAAAAATTACTTGATTTTCCATGAAAAATTGTGTGATTTTCATTGGGGAGCGGGAAGTATGTTGTAGTGTACTGCAAGTACAACAGTAAAACTGTTATTTGCACCTCGGTTTGCTCACTCTGTGGCTCGGACATCTGAGGCCCAGCACATATTTTTTCATCATGCATTTAATATGGTAGTGGGCTTCCCTAGTCTGTGACAGCCCACTGTCAACTAGGGGTGGGTGTGTATTGACTCTTCACTGAGACGATTTTCGTTCATGTCTATCTCCCACAAGGTGTTCCACAGCTAGTGAACTTGCCTCATGTAAGTCAATGTTTTGTGCTTGTATCAGTTGAGTACTAAAATTTCTAATCCATGAGCCTAGTTCTGGTTTAGGAAGAACTCAATAAAAGTGTTGGATGTGGGCTCTTTCTCCTTCTTAGCCGAGGTGTCATTCACCGACATTGTGAAACCCTCGGCCAAGTCTGAGTCTTACCAATCATTTGAAAGCACAGCATGTTCTCGATCTCAACAACTTTGTCCCATTTGTGCCCATTGGGTACTGGACCCTTTCTCCATGAGCATGTTTCCAGTATAGGAAAAACTCCACAGTAGAGTTGAGTCCTGGCTGCCTTCTTGGCAGAGCGCCCACAATTGGGTCTCTGCCCATAAGAAGCACTGGTAATTAGAAGCTTGTCTCGAGCTAACAGAACTTTTATTTTGAATTTCCTTGAAATATTTTCCCTTTATATTTGCACATGGCGCTGTGCTGTCCTCTCATTGTACTCAGTATGTTATCTTTTTGACTCTCACTATGCTTCTGCCTATTTCTTGGCAATTGCATTTGCCTCCCCTCCAATGCTCAGATTTGACTCTTGCATCACTGTGTGTCTATAATGTCACTGTATGTGTTGTTGGGAGAAGTGTCACAGAGGAGATATTGCTTGACTATGCAGTCAAATCTCATTCTGTTGCAGCCTCCATACTCACGGACACGAGCCTAAAAGTGTTGGTCAGGAATACAGCAGGAACAGCTGTATATGTGACTCCATGATGCACCACGAGGTACTTTTAGGATCTTGGTTATCTGCTAACCCTGAGTCCACATGAAAGAATGCAAGTCCCTTTGCATCCCCTTCTTTTTTCCAAGAGTGCTTTATTTCATACCTAGAAGACAATCACTCAGCTTGGAACACCCAGATCACTGCTATCACTAAATCTGAGGAGGAGATAACACGGTGGGCAATTTGCAAGCAACAGAAGCAGAAGGACACATCTGAAAACTCTCCTACTCTGGATCCTCTTCACTCCTGCATGCACTGCAATAGAACTTTCCTGGCATGAATCGGACTCATTGGACATCTACAGACTCACAAATCCGAGCCAAATTATACAATCACAAATGTTTTATTTTATTCTACATATTTGTTCACAACAGTTTTATTGTTTTTCATGCCATATTCATCTTTGCTTGCGAAGGAGGAACAGCACCCAGAAGACTCCAACAATCAGTAGTGTCCAATACTTTAATAAGAAGTTTCCTACTCAGAGGGGGTAAATTCTAAGGGTTTTGTGGCTTATCTACTTTTCCACAGAATGCAGAGTTGGCCTTATGAGTTTCAGTCCTTCCACGAATTTTTTCTGTCAGAGTGTCCATAGCAACCAAACCCTGGTCACTGAGATGTTTTTTATCAGTAGTAGTTTTGTGCAACACCTTCTTACTTTTGTATATACACCTGTAGTATTTATTTTCTCATTTGTGTTACAATGGCCCTCACCCGATCATCAGATTCTCTCTGATTTTTTGGTAATTTTATGCTGGTCTTTTTCTACACCTAGACTCCAGAAGGAATAAGAAATGTGATGTAAAAAATCTTCATATCTATGAATGTAAGCCTCACTTCACAAGATCAATGTGCCTAAAAATTAACTTTGAAACATGTTTACTTTGAATTAAAAACAGACAGATAAAGAAGAGGAGCCAAAACTTGAAGAAGAGGATGAAGATTTGTCAGAGATTGATCTTCCAAGGGTCCAGCAGGAGATAAATCAACTTCAAGCACAATTTGATCAGGCTGTCATTGAGAAACACTCTTTGGAGATGGAGCTTGAGTTAATGAATGAGAGTCTGAAGGCTGCTGCAGAATTGGTTGACAGGTAAGAGAAATAGATTGTCAGGTTCATTTTATTAAGATTTTTTTCATGTCACTGTAGATCAGTTAGTGAGCAGTGTGTAGTTTGGGAACCAGTTCTCTCATACAGCTGGCCTACTAGTGATACGGTTACAGACATTCACTGTTCAGTTGAGGTGGTAAAACAGTTAACATATTAGTTACTATCACTGAAGTCTGATGTATCAAGCCATTGGTGCAAGTACTTGGCACAATGATAGAAGACATTTTGTTCTCTGGACTATATCCTGCCAAAAATTTAGTAGGACATTGTCCTGCTACAAGAGAGATATGATTGGAGTTTGAGAATAAACACACACACACAATTAATATTTGTGATCTTGTAATTACTTGTGATCTTCTAAAATCATGTGACACCAATGGTGTGCTCCTCAGAGTTGAAGCAGGAACCATATATTTACAATGGGTGAAGTTATTAAGACAATTTAGTACCTGATGATCTTCATTTTTATGCTGATTAATTCAGGGATGATGGTTAGCAAACAAGCTGATTTGTTGGCAAACATGACTACTTTATTAGTAGATATATCAATGATACTCCTTTATGAGGATATGCAGAAAGATTAGTGTTCTCAAAGTGGCCAAAAATACTGCTACAAAAAATGCACTTGAAACCTCACTGAAAGCCTTTAGCACAAACCATGTTACATGGAAAGATGTTGCATGAAACAGACCTCTACAGTTCTATATAGTTCATTTCTTACTGGAAGTGACATTCAATGCAGTGGATGACCATGTTTTTCTACGTGTCTCATCGTGCCCGGATGCAGTCCACACCATGTTGCTGGCATTCACCTACATTACCCGGTGGGCCGATAAACTATATTGTACCATATTTGCATAAATTCACCAAATATCAGACTTTACAAGACAGGCATGCTTTTTTAAGACAGGCTCAGCATGACACCAACTTTATCACTGCCTAACAGGCTGTTAGTCAAACACAGAGCCAGAACACACCTCAGGCAGTCCACTGGTGCTGTGTTCACATGACACGTTAGGCCTGCTGTAGCTACATAGTGAGTGATTCAATGTGTTGTTGATACTGAAATAAATTAGGTCATCACATAAACTTCAAAATTATCATACAGAATCACTCTTTATAATTGAACAAATACATTCATTTGATAGCCTCAACTGTTCTAGAAAACACACTTGATGTTATCCAACGACTTTGAAAACAGTAGCCCAAATGATACCGGACATCAAATAACACAACAATATCAACCAAGTGTGATATTAGATTATTAACTTTTTCTCTCTTGTATAATGTCATTTTAATCCAAGCATTTGTTATAGTTATTCAGGTTAATTTTAAAAAATTTAATTCCCATCAATTCTTTAATAACAGCCTCAGAAATCAAGAAAACCAGTGGAGGTTGGACATTAAAGAGAATGATTGTAGTGAGCTTCTCCTGGCAAATTGCATTACTGCTGCAGCAACTTTAACCTATTGTGGAGCTCTTCGCATGGACAAAAGGTAAATCTTTTTATCATCTAACTAATGATTTAGTCAGTGGTTTATCTATATAATTTATGAGTGATGGAAATTGTTGTTATCATGTGACATATTATTTCCAGAACATTCTAGAAACATCTTATGAATCTCCTGAAATCTCCGTGGTTTTTTTTGGTGACACATTGTCCCGCTTTCTCTAGTTTCATATGCATGCATTACTGTACTTCAGGAATTTGTATTCAGATTATTTTTTATTCTTGATCAGGAACAAGTGTCACAGCACTGAGGGCATTTCCATATATGCTCTGCTTGCCGTTTTATCAGCCATCTTAAAGTGTATAAGCTCAGAGTCCCAGTCAGCTGCTGATTACACGTTCTTCTGATCTTTTTGGAGAGGGAGCACTTTCTCCCATCGCCTCTAGTCACTTCAGATTATTAAACATATGAACCTCTGTTTGAGCTATAAAAGACAGTGAGATTTCTTCATGATACAAAATAACAAATATAGACATTTCAAGTGAAAATGAAGAAGAATTATATGAGTGGAGGAAGTTTAATAAGTTGTACTATATTTTAACTGACTTCTTGTTTGGGTAATCCAAGGTTCAATTTCCAGTTCTTCTTCTTCATCGTTCATTCTCAAACTCCTGCTGGCTCTCCCTTGTAGCAAGACCATTGTCCTACTAGATTTCTAGCAGGATGTAGTCCAGAGAATGGAAATGCGTTGTGTCGCTGTTTTATCTGCGCCAATGGCCCGACACATCCGTCTTCGGCGGAATGTCCAGCTCAACTGGTAATATTTTTTTTAAATTACCAACTGTGTCAACCCAGCCTAAGGGAAATGGGTACCAGATCCTCTGGGAAGGGAAAGTAAAGGTGACAGGCTTGATGTTTGCTGATCATCATCCATTGGTCATGAAAAACACAGGCCTAACATTGTAATCACCAGTACATCTCAATGGTATGGAAAAGATACAACTTTATTTTACTTGCTGTATTTTTCATACAAGAAATCAAAAGTAACAGATTCAAGTACTCAACATATTTTCAGACATTCTATGGGAAAGTTATTCATTCAAGTCTGCGAACATCACGGTCTATCTCTCCACAAAAAGCAGCTCTTCAGAAATATGGAACTCACTGACTTTTTGTACACAACTGTAAGTGTTTACATGTTTTCTACTTCATCATTTATTTTAATCATGGTCTTGTATTTATTTCCTGATAGTGGTGGTTTTGATGTTGTGGCAGTAGCGGGGGCTAGGGCTGTTACAGTGGTACTCCGAAGGAGTTTGGACACTCTTATTTTCTATGGCAGGCAGTAAAGGTTCACTTTCATCTTTAGATCAGTGTCTCTCATACATTTTTTTAATGCAGAAGTTATCCAGAAAAATTTGTCTGGTCTTAGATGACTATTTCACTCAATGTATCTGTTGGGTGCAATGCTATGAAATGGACAGTCTTCTACTCTGAAGGGGGCAGATATCATGACTTTATTGCAAACTCAAGCCATGCCACAGCTTTTGTTGTTTTTGTTGTGAAGACATTGGTATCTCCTACTTCAGAAACTGTGCATGCTTAAACAAGACTGTGGTCCTACTAATGTATGATGGCCAAACCAATCTTAGTTTCCAGCCTCTGTTGGCTGGACTAAGCCCCCATCTTCACTTAATTAAGTAGGCTTTGATGGGGATGCCACAGATAAAAGGGTTGATTCCCTCAAAGGCATGGGTCTTCAGCAGGCTTCATCACATTGGAGAGCATGTTGTAGAGTAGTCGACCCCATCTCAAACCTCCTTTGTCGCCCCGTCAAAATGCATTGTTGGAAGCAGTATTGTTATGCTTTTCTTAATTTTTGAAATTCTGCAACAATTAGCCATTTCTGCTGATAGGAATCAATCTGTTTTAACTATTTGCCTGGACAGCAGTTTTAACTTTTTTTTTTTCCATCATAAGGCAACATATCTATCTATCTATAAACCTGAAACCCATCAGGGTCATAGTGGTACCACATTGGATGCACACAGTCCTCCTGCAATTTTATCTTCAATAATATGGATGATTGAGGGAAAAATCTTGCGTTGTCCAATCCTTTATGTTGTCTCTCCATACTTTTATTTGTCCTCTTCTGCTTCTTCCATCTTTGACAGTTCCCTTCAGTATTGTTTATAACAAGAAATCATAAGGCAACATAACCACCATTTAGATCAAGATCTGCTAGACAAACCCCCATGTACCCATAACTTGATCACATGTCATGTATTATTTATTTGTGTTTACCTATAAAATCTTGTTTTGTTGTATAACACAACATGTAATCACTTTTGTCTTCAGCTTGATATAGTCAGGCTGCAGCAGTTGCAGCTTCCAACATCTCATCTGATGTTGGAGAATGCCTGTTTCCTGATGCAGGATGTGAGTATGACTGCATGGCCACTGGTATGTGACCCAACTTCACGTTTTATTGATTGGCTGAAGTATCTCTATGCAGATAAGAGGCTAGTAACAGTTCAGTACCATGTAGGTAAACCTTTCTACTGTAATTGATTTGTAAATGTGAAAGTCATTATGAAATATTTTATAAAGCACAATACACAGAATTGACATTTCGATCAAATGGTCTTTATTAAGGTGGGAACAAATAAATATGAAATATATATCAGGTGACATATTCTTTCCACAACATAATCTCCTTTATTGATCTTCTGAATTCCTCATAAGATAGACTTGCATCCTACATATATTTATTTAGTCAGGAGTTTAGAGATAAGATGAAAGGAGACTATGAAAGAGATGAAAGAAATACTATTGTTTAGAAATGTCCTGTTGGATAAAGATTGCAAATTATGAAGTATATATACTGCAAAACAGTTTTAAACATGACACTAGTAGAATTGGGCACCTCACGATCTAACTAAAGTGTATGTTTTGCCAGAGTTATACAGGAATCATCAGCATTTATTACCTTTATCTGCTTTGGAAAACAGAATGCCTATAGAGCTGCTCAGAGTAATATGAAATTAGTTCGATATATACATATGCCTGCATGAGCACTGTTTGTTTCAATTCCTAGAAATTATGAGCTATTCCTATGTGAATTTCCTATGTGAAATTGTGAGGAGGAGCGTTCTTTCAGAGCTTTATTTCATACCCAAAAGACTACAGGTCTTAGAGTTGTAGTCGTAACCTTCGATAACAGTTGCCATGTTGTTCTAAAAGTCTGACGTTGTGCTTGAACTAGTTACAGGCATGGCGTGGGTGGGCAGAACAACAAAGAAACCTGTTGCAAGGGCCAGAGTTGTGCCCTGTCAACATCTGTTTCAGTGGCATTAAGACTCAAAACACCATCGAGTCGGATGGCTGCTGGAACAGAGGGCGGAGCACTTATGGGAATGTCCCACGTGCTGTAAGGCCAGTTTCTAATCAAGAATCAAGCTCTTAGAGCTATGTAATGCTTTGTGAAGGAGCCTCCTACTTTGAGGGAGTCTCTGTGTATATGTAGAAGGCATGTTCCACAATTGTGTATGCAGACATTCAATCACATGAAGATAGGTTTCAACATTTTGTGTGCAAACATCCAATAACATGATAGTATGTTCCACCATTTTGTGTGCAGACATCCAATCACATGATAGCATGTTCCACCATTTTGTGTGCAGACATCCAATCACACTGAGGCATGTTCCACCATTTTGTAGGAAGACATCCAATCACATGAAAGACTGCAATCATTTTGGGCTATCACTGCTGATTCCTTTTGACCTCATAGTCCAATTGACTTCATAGATTTATTTTGGTCAAACATTGGCATAGTCAACTGAATTTATATTTAACTTAATCCTTTTAAAACGTGTTATCATATCCCTGTGTAGGATTCTCCAATCCATCCAACTTAAATTATATGCCTGACTTACTGACCATACATTACTGTGCCATGACAATTGACATATTTTTATCCTTAAAACTATCAGTTTCAGTGTTTAGGCCTATGTTTTTCATTTTCATAAAATTAATCTTTTGAGTATCTTATATCCATATAAATCTCTACCATTTGTTCCCATATTAACTTAAAGTAAACTGCATAGTGCTGATGTCTTAACTGTGGCACTCCTATGACCCTGGCAGTTTACGGGCCCTATTATTATTATTCTTATTTGTTCTTTGATCTGACTCTTAACTTTCAATGGGGATGGGACATTTTTCTATATAAAAAAACACATGAAATTAAGCTGTCTAGTACAGTACAATTTTGTTGATTGATAGGACCAGGTTGAAGTAGTTTCTTTCTTCAAACCCACATCTAAGATTTTTTTGCCTATCCGTTGGTTTTAAAATTGCTATGATTTAATGATTTAATAGACATTTGTGAGATAACAGATTAACAACATTATTATAATTGTTTTATTATTTCTTGAAAGTATTGAGTATGTAGCTCTGAGTTTGCTAAAGTTTGCTGAGTTTGTTATGTTTTAAAAATAGGTATGGAGAGAGGATTGATATCATTTACATAGCATGTTAATGGATGTAAGCATTTATTCAAAAACTCCTGCTGGATCTCTCTTGTAGTAGGCCAATTTTGTATTACTAGATTTATAGCTGGATTTAACAAGACCTACAGAAAATGGAGATGCTATGTGCATCCATTTTATTTATAACAATGGCCCACACTTCCAGCTTCAACAGTATTAATAGATGTGGTTATAAAGATAATTACAGTAACATTTATTTAGTCAAAGCTAAAAGAATAGTCAGAATTTGTTATTTTTAAATTGACAAGCATTATCTATTTTCAACTAGGAAATAGAATCACAGCTGGATAGTTGTCTCTCAGATGGAACTACTTTGCTTGTGACAGACTGTGATGTTAATAGTCTGATCAAAGATCACAAGTTTATCAGTACATTACAGAACTGTGTCAAATTCATTAATGGAAAGTCAAGATTCAAAGTCACAGTGAGTATTACTATCACAGTTACTTCTAAATATGCCAGGGTAGGAAATGGAGGTAAAGTGTTAACCCTTTTTATATATTTTTTCAATATTCCTTTTCTTTAAGTTATATTCCTTTTCAGAGTGATGCAAAGCAAGTCTTGGATGGACAAGGTATCATGTTCAAACCCCACCACAGACAATTGTTCATCTGAATCATTCAAAAAGCAAAGGCAACCTATAAAGGCCTAGAAAAATAACTTAGCCAAAAATTATGATTCTGTTGCTCATCCTGAATAGTACACTGTACTGTAAATGAATAATAAGGTTGTGAGTGAGACTTGCCCGTAGATGATAGATTTGGACTTGAATCTCAAAAAATAATTGGTTGTAAAAATGGTTCATTCAATGTTTACCTTTCCATACATCACTGGCTATTTTGCGCCATGTGCTCACAAGTTAAGGAACACCTGATTGACAACATCAAAGTTTATTGGAAACACAGTATTGGAAACAGTATTTCAAGTTCATTAATGGCACAATACTAAAAATAAATATTTAATAATCGTCTAACTGCATTGATCATGTAATGTTATTAATTTGCAAGCTAAAGGGCACCCTCAGATGATATTACTTGCTCCCATGCATAATTATGTGGTCAGAAATCAAACTTATATTTGTGAATGACATCTACACTGTTTCTAGGTCATAAGTGCCATATCTCACAGAACTTTGGCTTCATCCTGAAATGTTGTCTTAGCAAAATCTCCTATTCTGAACATGGTAACATTCTGACATTTGCTTGCCATCTCTCTACACTCATTCTATCTAATGCTCACTTTATTCCGTCTTGCTAAGCTTTCTGATTTAAACTAAACTGACTAGATTATCAAGTTTCTGCTCTAGATTAAACTAGATTCTCTGCTAAGACTTACCTGCCCATCTGGTCTAACTTCTCACTTCATCTTTTCGCCTACTTGACCAATAGTCTATGAGCATCCACATAAAAGCCTTGATCTGATTTGCTGACCCTACATCCACCAGAGTTCTTGGATAACCATATACGTAAGAATGATGCACTTGTCCCTGGAAGGATCATACCCTATATCACCACATGTGCAATCTCATGTCATTTCCCACCAGATTTTCATAGTAACAGTGAAACTAGGCCCCTATTATTTGTATACATTGCCAGCCATCATTGAAATACTTGCCTTAGGTATGGATGTTTCCAGGCACAAACAGATGGACAGCATAGGTATCATTGCCAGCATGTCTGCAACTGAAGTGATTGAAGAGGGTGGAGGGAATAAATATCAATATGCTCAGACCTGGTATCGCCATTACTGGTACAGTACACTAACAAAATTTTAAAGAAGATGCATCTATCAGCAACCATTTGCCAATCCTATTCATTTGTAATTCATATCTAACAGATCCATGGGTTTTTATTTCAATTTAGGATTTTGTTTTCAAATGCTGTTGCAAACTCCATTATACACTCTCTGAGTAAAAGGCATTGTTCACTTGAGTTTGAATGCATGTGTGAAAGGAAGCTCTGGAGAAACTGCCCAACTGCACATAGAAAGCAAGAGTTAATCATTCTTAATTTCTTGAGATTGAAAAAAAAAACAGCAGTATTATCTTGAATATAAGTCTACTGTATTTTTCAGGTTACAGATCATGATGTTGAATGTGATCCTGGATTTCGTTTATTCCTTCACACCACAAGTGAGCCGTACATGTGCCCAAATGAACTGGCTATGTACACTGCAGTTACTTTCTTCCAGCAATCCAGATCAGGAGTTGAAGAGGAGCTGCTGAATATTTTCATGGTCCAGGAGAAATCAAGACTCGATAATGAGCAAGCAACTCTGAGAAAGGTCAGAAGGATAAATTGTAACCTGTCTTATTTCTTATTTGTTTATTTTAACTGTCTTATTTCTTTGTTTTTATTTTTTATTTTAACTGTCTTATTTCTTATTTTTTATTTTGTGTAAACTCTCAGGCTTCAACTCAAATATGTTTAAGGAAAGGATGATCAACTTATAAAGATTGACAATCAAAAGATTGTCTGTCACTCATAATAAGTTTCTATTTTCTACATATTTCAGGATTATGATTAGATATAAATATGCTTTTTGAAAATGCTCAGTTGTGGAAGAACATTTCAGAAATATATTTTCTGAAAGTATTAATTGTTAAAAGAATGCCATAGGGGTGCATCCTTTTAATAACAGATGTCAAGTACTCCATTTATAAAAAGAGTAGGATATGACAGGCAAAATCAAATTTTTTTTAATGTGAAATTTTCTATGTAATGTAGCACTATTAATAAAAATTGGTAGCATATCCTATTCAGGATGTAGCCATCAACCCAGAATTTTTTGGCTGTAGTGATTTTCTAGGCAATTTAAATATGTTCAGTAGTTTGCCATTGTTTTCTGAACATTCCGGATGCTAAAATGCCTGTGGCAGGGATCGAATTTGATACTTTGGCCATTAGAGATGCGCTCAGTAGCACTTCGCCATAGCCGAAAGAACTATTAATACATAATCGAATTTGAGTGTTAAGGTTTTATATCAAATAAATTATTCTCTAACAGATGTAAGACATGGACTGTAAACAGGAAAGCTCAAACTAAACTGGGGGTTACTTATATGTGTTTTTTTTAGAAGAATGATGAAAATATCATGGACAGCTAACAAAAAATAATGTAGAGGTCCTCAAAAATGCTGGAGTAAACAGATAAATTATAGCAAAAATTAGGAGCATAAAGACAAGATTTATAGAGTGTGCCATGAGAAGAGCAAAACTTGAATATCTTGTTTGTACAGGAAAGATATTTTCAAGTAAAGAAGAAAAGACAGAGGAAAACAAAAAGAGATGTTGCTGGATGAGTTGTCATCATGGCATGGGAGAACATCACCAGCTTAACTTATTAACAACACATGAGACAGAGGATTATAGAGAAACATGATCACTTAGTATGACACACCTGATTTATGAATTTTTCTTAATATTTTGAAGGTTCTCCTTTATATGACCTAAACAATTTCATTTAATATTGTCATAACATTTCCACAATTATTTTCTCCAAACAAATTATGAAGTTTGCATTTTTATATACCTTCTTGTCTATGTTAATCTGTTTTACATTTCTTTCTTTTGTTCAAATTTAAACTTAAAGCCAACCTGTCATAGACCTTTTCTAGACATTATTTGTTTAATTATCTGTCATTGTCTGTTATTATAAATGATTTTTTTAATGACAAATCAAACATCTTGACTTTACCTCCTCAAAGGACAAGCAAGACAACTTTGAAATGTTGGAAAAACTAGAACAGCAAATGAGAGATCAACTTTCTGGTGACATTAGGCTTATGAGCAGTCTCCAGGCAACCAAGAAATTAATAGAAGTCAAAAAACACTTTGATGAAACAATAGAAAGGTATTAACAATAATAACAATAATGGTTATTGACCATTCTTTGAAGTGGTTGTAAAAATATTTTAGATTTGTATTGATTACTGAAAATTGTTCATAGCACTTAAGATATAGGCCTACCAATTGGTGCTCAGTCTTTCTCCAAAGCTGTTTACATGCTAAGTTACCATATGACTTACTTGGTAAAGGTAAAGGTAAAGGTAGGTCCCATGTTCTGGGGATTTAAACAACAATAACTTATTCTTTCTAGAATGTAGTCTTCTTTATGGACACACTGAACAATTTACAATTTGTACTTCATAATATAGTGTGACTGAATTTGAATTTAGTGATAAACTTGAGAATATTTTGCTTTGGAATATTGGTATCTAATCAATCTATTATGCATTCATTGGGAGCAAAGGGTTAGACATGATGTTCTATTTCCTGAGGAGGGAGGTGAACCTTTCCCCAATGTCTACTGGATTGGACTGGATGTATGAGAAGTGATTAAAATTAAATAATAGTTAAAAAAAACAATTTTTATACAAGATATATTTCAATTATTTCATTATTATCAACTTATTATTTGTTATTGCAAATTTGCAAGTATTTACACCTGCTCATAATTTGTTGCTAGTCAAGCTCGTGTTCAAGCTAATGAAGACTCCATATTGAAAGCAAGAGAAGGATTCCGTTCCATTGCTCAGCGTGGAGCTGTTTGCTTTGATACTGTTCAATACATGAGAGATGTGAACCCCCTCTACCAGATCTCCTTCAAGCTTTTTGTATCAATTTATCAGACAGCCATTGCACATTCAGAAAGGTACGTCACAAATTTATGCTGCGTTATAAGTAATCTTTGTCATATTGTACTACAGTGCACTCACTAGTCAATCAGCTGCATGCTCATCAGATAGCAAATCTTGGAAAGGATGCAGTTATCACAGCTTTTTGAAACTCCTGTCAATTTTGAGCCAATCTTCCAGCTTCTTTTACAGATACACACAAATTCATTACAGGCAGCCTGCGAAAAATACAATATGAAATTAAACACATCAAAAAACAGAAACTATGAAAATATGGAGAGCAATAAAACAGCTAAATGTGTATGTTAGCTGAACAAGACTAAAGCAGGCATCAAAATTTCAATATCTGGGGAGTATTTTTACAGAAGACAGCAAAATTGATAGAGCAATTGAAATGAAGTGCCAAAAAGCAAATGCTGTAACATACCATCACCACTGCTTAAAAACCCAGCTATCAGCATGGTAATCAAACAACATATAATAAATACCATCTTTAGTCATGTTATGTTACCAGTGCCAGACATGACCCCTGACAAAAACACTCTTGAGAAAGATTACATGTGAGATGAAATGCCTGAGAATCCTATAAACGTCACCAGAAGAGACAGAATAAGAAATGAAAGCATCAGAAAGATAGTAAAGACCATATCATGCAAACAATATATCATCATCAACAAGTGACATATTCTTTCCAGAACGTAGTCTTTCCTATGGATCTCTTAAATTCTCCACGGTCTTGAGCAGTTTACCCTGCAACTTCCAGTGATATGCACAGGCATTCTTGAATGTCTTTTGTCCAACGGCGTCTTGGTCGGCCTTTGCCCCTGTTGCCTTCTATCATTCCCTACATTAACACTCTCTCCATGCCATTGTGTCTCTTAATATGACCGAAAAAACTAGCTTTTTCTTTAATACAGTGTTCAGAAGCCAGCCTTCCTGGACGTTAATTGTTCGTAACACCTCCTGGTTTGTTTTCTTCACTGTCCATGGTATTCTCAAAACTCTTCTAAACACTTTAATTCAAATGATGTTATTCTCTTGGCCACTGTTTTATTTAGTGTCCATGCTTCACATCCATATGTCGCCACAGGAAATACACATGTTTGTAGGAAACACAATTTGGTTCTTATGTTAGTACCTTGCCATAATTTCTTTATCTGTTTTAATTTTGCCAGCGCCATTGCCGTTCTTCTCTTGATCTCAACTGTGCAGTCCCCCGCATTGTTTATATTAGTTCATAAATAATCAAAATGTGTCACGTCTTCCAAATTGCAGTTCTCAATATTAAATTTGGGTCTTGATTTAGTTTTGTCAGTTGCCATAATTTTTCTTCTTCTTCTTCTGTTTACTCTCAAATAACCACAACGAATATTTCGTGTGATTTCCACCAGGGAGCGTGAAGTACGTTGTACTGCAAGTTCCACAGTAAAACTGTGATTATTTGCACCCCAGTTGGCCACTTGTGGTCAGGACGTCCGAGGTCCAGCACATCCGTTTTCGTCATTCCTTTATTTCGGGTTTGGTCCCTAGTCCATGACAGCCTGTGTATCGTTGGTGTGTAGTGCCTCTTCGCCAAGACGCTTGTCGAGTGCGTCTATCTGGCATGAGGTGCTCCACCGTCTATAAACCCATCTCGTGCAATTGGACGAACTCTGTCTGTGTCCATCGGGTACTGAACCTTTTCTCATCCACGAGCCTGGTTCCGTATGAGGAAGAACTCGCCAGAAGAGTTGGACCCTGGCTCGTCCGCCCTCCTACCCGAGGCGTCGTTCACAGACATCGTGGTTCCCTCGTCCAAGTTCGAGTCTCACACCATGCATTTGAGATCACGGCGTTCTCGAGCTGAACAACTTTGTCCCAATAGCGCCTGAGCCCATCAGGTACTGAACACTTTCTCTCTGCAAGTGTGTTTCTGGTATAGGTACCTTGACAGTAGAGTTGGGCCAGGGCTAAAACGTTGTCCCTTTTGTGCCTGAGCCCATCAGGTACTGAACCCTTTCTCTCTGCAAGTGTATTTCCGGTAATGGAAATCTTGACAGTAGAGTTGGACCAGGACTGCCTTCGTTGTCCCTTTTTTGCCTAAGCCCATCGGGTTCGGAACCCTTTCTCTACGCGAGCATATTTCCGGTATAGGAAGGCTCGACATTTGAGTTGGTTTAGGTCTTCTTGCTTTTCCGAGCGCCCACACCTGGGTCTGTGTCTCTGCTTATAAGGATCATAGGTTACTAGAAGCTCGTCTCGAGCTAACAGAGCTTATAGTTCCCCTTTCCTAGAAACTTATTCACTTTTCATTTGCAGTTCGCGCTGCCCTCTGGCACTGTTCTGCCCTTTCATTGTGTCATTGTACTCATTATGACATATATTTGTTTCTCTCCATTCAACCACCTTTACGTGCCTTTTACATTGGCCGCCCCTCCAATGTTCTGACTGGACTAACAGGCGTCACTGTATGTCGACAGTGTTGCTGTATGTGGTGATGCAAATGGTGTCAGAGATATTGTCTGTCTCTTTTGCAGTCAAATCTCTTTCCATCTGCTTCCTCCACATTCTCTGACACGATCCCCAAATGATTTGGCCAGAATCAGCTCGAGCTACTGTTTTCTGTTTCCAGGGTGCACCGCGAGGAGGTACATTTGGGATCTTGGTTATCTGCTAACCCTGGGTCCGCCTAGAGCATTGCGTTCCCTTTGCACCCCATTATTTTTGTCTTTTTCATATTTAAGAACAAGTTTTGCTGTTCACTGAACTTTTGGGTGACTTAATTATTTTCAGTAGGTCATGTTTGTTTGTTGTTAATAGCAATGTGTCGTCTGCATATCTAATTTCTGGTATCTGCAGCCCTCCTATATATGGGTCTGAAATCAGGCTTCATTGATTCTTGTCTCACATTCTTTGTCTCTTGTAAAACAATATATAGAGAGACAAAATATCAATTGGTTCGACCACTTTATCTGAATGGAACCTGAATGAGACTTCTGAAGTTAGGAATTAATTGTGGAACAAAACAGAAAGATGTATTTAAGACATTAGATGAGATATGAGCACACCTAGCAACCATTACTATGAGTTGGTCTACTATTTGCTGAATTAGACTGATCTTCTATGGGTCTACCCATAATGCACAGAATAGGATTCTGTTCAACAGTAGCTTTAACAGCATATCTTTCTGAACACATATATTTTAATAGTTCTAGTTTATATTATTTGTGTAATCAAAAATGGTGAATCACACAGCACAATAGTATTTATACATTAGCTTACAATCAAACAAACATACATTTTTGTTATCAATTTGGTATATTTTTTTTAGATCATCTGTCAAGGCTGTAATTGACAGACTGACATACAGCACTTTTCTCACTGCAGTCAGAGGATTTTTGGAGAGAGATAGATTTATTTATGCTCTGCTGTTGGCAATTGAGGTAATGTTTTTGAGTATTTTGTTTTTATGAGTTATGACTGCAGGTTAGCATCAATGCACACCAAACAAGTCCATGAGTGCTCCGATCCCTATCTTAATAAATCCAGTTCAACAGTTCCAGTCCAGTGTTGTTTTATCAGTCTCTCTCTTCATATATCTATTATGTTTTTCTTTATGGGCTGTTCCAATCTTTACACCAATCTCACGCAGTCTTGAGAGCAACCATGATTCACACTTTTGAAAATCTTCTGAGCAAATGAGGTTCCTCTGTATTTACTATGTCAGATCAAACCATTGATGTACCTATTGACACCATGCTTGCCAGTGTATTGACTCACTCATTGCCCTCAACACTCATATTTCCAGGCACGAATATAAAGGTAGTCTTTTTGGTCAGAGAGTGCATTATCTCCACCAATGGACAACTCCTGCTTCAACTTTGCGAAGCATATTCATTAAATCCCTCACATGCATGAAAATAGTCCTGTGACATCAGCCATTACTCTCCCACTGTCACTGCCTTTACCTCCATTGTAAGATTGCTATTATTTGTGATGAAAGCACCCCACTGGATTTTTTGGACAGTTTTTCCACTGGATCATGCAGGAAAAGCCCAAGATCAGCATTAATGATGGATTAACAGAAATGAACATTTCATGAAATTTCGGCTGAGAACTTCAAACACTGCTAAGGCACACTTATACCGAATCGGTATCAGTGATTCTGCATAGCAGCAGCACAGAAACCAGATCACATACAGCAGAATTGTCCCAGTTTCACTTTTCACAGAATGACAATCAGGTCCACAGAGCTTCTCTTCAAAACAAGTTGTACGGAACCTAAGATGACCTAAAACAAACTGCTCTATACATGACCAATATTTGACTGGATGTTGAACAATTAATTACAGAAAAAGAAGAAGAACTGACTCAATAGTGTAGATTATTAAACCATTTTATGCAGTGTTTATCATAATCAGCAGACTACCATCAGACAGCATACCATAGCAAGCTATGCTACACAGATACAGTGAAGGCAGAACTAGAGGGCGACCATGAAAATGATGGACCACTGAAATAAAAGAGGCAACAAATTCCACAATAAACTCAGCACACAAGAGGGCTGTTTCCAGAAAACTCTCCTACCCCTGACGCTGATAGGCAAAAAAGGGTTTAGCGAACAGATACATAGATGCAGTGTTGTCGAATTCTTCACCCACTGTCACCGGATTATTTTCCCTGCAATATTTTGATTTGGTTAAATAAAATGTACTTCCGGTATATGGTGGATGCGGTATGCTCCTTCCTTTAAACTGCATAAAATAATTTAATTTAGTTATATTAGATCTTTAAAACCATACAAATTATGGAGATCACAGTTCTGGCAATCCAGCCACCATGATTTCCATGAGTAGGTCCTGCAACCTCTGTCGAGTGGGATCACAACAGAGAAGGTACCACGTAATGCAGGCAGAGTCGGTATTCATGTCATTGTTTTTTATGGTTAACTCAAAAAGAAGTTATCTCATGTAATGTTTTATCAAGGACATAGCCTAATGTTTCAAAGTTGCAATATCATGTGACATATTTGCCGCCAAAGATAAATGTGTCCGGCTAATGGTGCAAATATAATGGCAACACAATGCATTTCCATTCTCTGGACTACATCGTGCTGGAAATCTAGTAGGACATCTGTCCTGCTACAAGAGAGATCCAGTGGGAGTTTGAGAATAAGGCTGAAGATGAAGAAGATTTGACATATTTTATCTGTAAGTTTTGACATGCTGTTCAAGGTAGAAGACTCTCAAGGAAATGTTGGCCAAGGAGAGAGGGAATTTATCTCTCGTGACTTCTGCTCAGTTGTTATGTCTGCTGCCAGCCAGAATGTAGATTCACATATAACACAGTCCAAGAAGCCATTTGACTGGATGACAGATGACCAATATCACAATTTGCAGGTAGGCATACTTACTTAATTTTTCAGCACTTTTTCCTTAACAGATGTCAAAGATAGTAAAGTATTTATCTCAGAGATTAGTGTGCTTTTGTCATAGGCGAAACTAGGCAGGAGCGACTAGGGCAGTCACCTTAGTTTGGGGTGCTAGAAGTAATACTAAGAATTAAAATTAATTTAGTTTATGTAGGGATATTTGCCATATCTAGGACTTGCCCAGGAAGTTATAATGCCTAGTTCAAAAGAAAGTATGAATTTATAATATTTACTGCCTCACTATGGGATTATTCGATGCAAAAGTGCCGTCATATTTTATGGAAAATTGATAAAGCAACAATCACATTTTGTTTTTTTCAAGTTCGTCCATTTGTGGCAGACTTTAAAGTGACAGGAAATGCTAGATGTACCATCAACACAGATGGGTCAACAGATTTGATGGAAGAATGATGAACTAGTTTGCCGAGACGTATGTGCTGAACTCCTGGCAGGACACTGTGATCCTGCAACACTGGAATGGCTTCCTTTGGGGACTAAACATGCATTCATACCTCCCTCCCCCTAATACAACCATGACTTTATGACAGCAAACCTTATACATTTGAGTGTCACATTGGTTGCTCAACTGAGGAAAACCTATGATTTGTCAGAAAAACTTTGGCTGTTAGGAGCTACCTACTCACAGCTAAAGGGATTATTTCATCATCATTATCGTTTACCATTTAATAGAGTTATTTACCATCAATAGTGCACTCATTATATAGAATATGGTCATAAATTTATACACAAACAAAGACTTGTAGGGTTATTTTGGACTGAAATACAAAATGATCCTTGTGAAAGTTGACTGATATGTTACATGATCCTGAATGAATCAATGACTGAATGCTCTTTTACTGTCAAATCTACTTCATACTGTGTGTCAAACCCAGGAAAGGAACTCTTTTTTTTTTTTCTGAAATAGTTTTCCAAGTACACAGATACATTGCACCAGTCTGCAACTGAATCTCTTGCATCTCCTTAATCTACATCATTAGTCGGTAGTAAAATTATATACTAATAGCCAAATATATCATCATCATCAGGTGCCATGCCGGGTGGCGTAGGCGGTCATGGCTCTCCACAGCTCTCTGTCCACAGTATTATGTATCAAAGTCGTTGTTGTTTCTTTGCCGTGCCAGGTTGTCAAACTGTCTAATATTTTCTCACGTTGTCGCCCTCTGTCTCTGGTGCCTTCAATCTTGCCTGTTGTGATTATGTTCTCTAAACCTGCCTGTCTCATGAAGTGGCCAAAAAAAGAAGATTGCCTTTTTCTTATATTGTTGATTAAGGTCCGTTTCGCATTTAACTCTTTTAATACCTCTACATTAGTTTTTCTGGCAGTCCATGGTATTCTCAGCATTCTTCTGTAGAACCACATCTCTGTTGCCTCCAATCTCCCACTTTCCAGTTTGTTTATTGTCCAAGACTCGCACCCATATGTTAGTATAGGGGTTATATAGCACTGCAGAACTCTCTTTCTCACCTCTAATGACAAGGTCATATTACACAGTATATTTTTCATTTTTCTGAATGTTGTTTTTGCCTGTCCTATTCTGCATCTTATTTCTGTTGAACTTCTTCCATCTGCTGTTATAATTGTACCTAGATATTTGAATTGGTGGACCTGTTTTAATACTATATCATTCACTATGATCTTGCAAGATGTGTTATTTTCTTTCTTTGAAATAACCATTACTTCTGTTTTCTTGATATTTAGGAAGAGACCTTTCTCTTTGCTTTCTGTGACTAATATATACCATAGTTGAAAGAGACACAGATATGTAGTAAAAATATATAAAACTACTCTTATCCTATATTTTCAACCACAGATTTTTCACATGATATACAGCTTACAGTTTTAATGATAAGAACACAATGGAAAGATAAAAGCATAATGGAGACATCTTCATAGAAGTTAATTCAAAATGAGAGCTACTCACCCACATCAGAAAGAGATAGTTCATGAGAAGAGAAAAGATGGAACATATCATGACAACAGGAAAGTTGAAGAGCAAGAGGGGTAAGGGAATACCAAGAGAGAAGATGCTTGATAACATATCATTGTGGATTGGGAGAACATCAGTATTGGAAATGAGTGTGGACAGCTGCGAAACAGAAGGCTGTGGAAAGACATGATAAATAACACTGCACAACATGGACTACAAGAAGATACAGTTTTACTGCAGTCTCTTACATTCTATTTTATAAAGTACACACACAAATATAAATATAGTTTTACATTTACAAAATTATTTTTGAATTCTCATATATTAAAAATAATATTGTTTTGTGATTATTAAAATTAGATTCTGGCAACAAATTTTGAGTGGTTCAAGGACACATTTGATCGCATGTCAAAGGATGGACGGGAGTCATTATGGAGAACATTGTGTGAAAGTGAGTTTCCAGAGAACCTACCTCTTCCAGACAAAATAGATGACAATCTGAAGGCCATACAAAGATTATGCATTCTACGAGCAGTTCGGAGTGACAGGTTATTGCATTCCAGTTCTTGCTTCATTAGTCGTGTACTGGGCAAAAAGTGAGTATACTTTAGTATTGTCATTCTTTTTTTAAAATTCATCCTAAGATAAATTTTAAAATCAAATTTGAGCATCCGGCAGTTTACTTGTGTAATCTGTATGCCCATCCAGTTCAAGGTCTTATTCATTTATCTCCATTTCATCAAATTGTCATGTTGTCTTTGTGTTAAAAATATTTTATTTACACATTTTTTTAACTTCATTAATAATCTTTTCATCCATGATTTGTTTCCAGATCTTTCCTGTTTTCTTGTATAGGCTAATTTTAATAAATACTTAAGTGGAGTCATCGTACCATAGTGGTTAGTGCATTGTTTCCTAATCGGATGGACAAGGGCAAATTACTTCTGGAGAAGAATTTGTAAGACTTTAAATGTCTCCAGGTTACTGGACCTAAAAGGATAAAAAAAGAATATGAACAATATGAGACCATGCATATCATAGAGGTGACTAAGTGGATTTAAGTGTGGTGTTGGCTGTTTATGTAACAGCAGGTCAAAGCAGCCCAAAAGCCATTCTAAGATCATATTGTTGGACTGCAGCCAAGCTGTAAACTATGACACAACATATTCCATTTTATATGATTTCATCTTGCTAATCTGCAGAAATTTTAGAATTAATGCAGAAGGAGTTTCCAGGTTTTACCTCTTCTTTGGGAGAAAGTAGCATAAAAACATATGGAAAGTAAAGGAGGCTATCCCTAGCATACAGTTGGGTGCAAAATAATACAATAATGCATAATAAACACTGTATTATCCATAGACCTATGTCTCAGTGGTGTCAAAATGAACTTGATTTACCTATGATAAACTATTATGTGGGCAGTCCCATGTGAACTTGATTTACCTATGATAAACTATTATGTGGGCAGTTCCATGTGAACTTGATTTACCTATGATAAACTATTATGTGGGCAGTTCCATGTGAACTTGATTTACCTATGATAAACTATTATGTGGGCAGTCCCATGTGAACTTGATTTACCTATGATAAACTATTATGTGGGCAGTCCCATGTAGAGTAATCATGGTCTGGATGATCAACTAATAAACTAACTGAAATGTATTCCTTTATTTTGTTACACAGCTTGAGATTTGATATGTTTACACTTTAACAATAGTACAGTAAAATACATGGACTCAATGCAGCCAAGGTGACACATTTGGCATTGGAAAGACAACTGAGGCTCCCACCCCTACACTTAACAGCAAGTGTGAATACTATCAACCATCATGCACCTGGGGATATACAATAGACAGTAAAATAATTAACCACCGGCTGATAATACTTATATTTTGTCTTTTCCATTTAGATACATTATAGATGTTGCTCCAGACCTGCCCACAGTTGTGAAGCAAAGCTTGCCTACACTTCCCATTCTGTTCCTGTTTGGTACAGAGGCAGCAATGGCTGTGAAGCTTTTCCAGGACTTCTGCAGCAGGAGACAGATCCCTTTCAAGACACTAGTTCTGACAGACAACAATGTGGCAGATGAAAAAGCAGTGAGGAAGCAAATTCATAATGGGATGACTGAGGTAAATGAAATTTAGCATGTTCAGGAGATTCTATTGCAGACTCAATACTGTAGTTAGTGAAACCATAACATTTCCACAGTTTGTTTGTATATGTGCATGTATGTGTGTGGCTATAATAGCCATCTTTGGTCATCATTCTTCTTCTCATGGTCCACGCAGTGTGGTGTTGGTTATCATGTCTTTCCACAGCTTTCTATTTCAATCATTTCCAACACTGATGTTCTCCCATGCTACAATGAAAGGCTGTCAAGAATCTTCTCTCTTTGTCTTCCCCTACCCCTCTTACAATTAAATTTGCCTGATGTTATAATGGTCATCATTGACCACGTGATAATTTGATCCTGAAGTCCAATCTTATCTTCTTGCACAAAACGTTTTGTCACTCTGTCTAAAGATTTTGCTTCAAGAGATATCATCTTGGGATCAAAGTCACTGTAGTAGAAAGTTAGCAGGGACTAAGGATAAAGGAAACCTGGCCCAAAAGTAATACATTGAAAATGGATGTTCTTGTTCTTGTCAAAATGGCAATAATAGCAACATGCTATGTGATGCAACACAGCTTATATTCTGTTCAGGAAAAAGACAGCAAAAGTAAAAGTAGAGAAAAATATTAAGCATTGATATGCTTCAACCATACCTGTTTGTTTATGTTTATATGTTTGTGTTTATTTGTTTATTTATTTGTTTTTTTGTGCATTTGTTTGTTTGTGTTTTATTTGTTTTGATCACTCAAGAACCATGAGTAATGAAGATCTTGTCTTCTTAGTGCAACTTGGAGAGTCTCTCTAAAGCTTTCTTTTATAACCAAAGAACTCCAACTTTTAGCTTTTACAACGCACTAAGAAGCTTTCTACTTAGGCAATGTCTATGTTAGCGTCAAAGGAATGCTCCAGCATTATGTAAGCAATTATCCAATCACATGAAAGCTGCAACATGTGATGGTATTAATTCTCACCACTTTCGACCACACAGTCCATATGACTACATGGTA
Organism: Meghimatium bilineatum; assembly: GCA_034231615.1. Lineage (NCBI taxonomy): Eukaryota > Metazoa > Mollusca > Gastropoda > Stylommatophora > Philomycidae > Meghimatium > Meghimatium bilineatum. Next base: position 29,739,427 of record CM067311.1, on the reverse strand, counting down.
GCAAATGTTTAATATAGGCCCTAAAGATAATTATATTCTTTCTTTTGCCAACTTTCTTTTGGTTTTTTTTCCAACAGGGTGTATGCATGCTGTTGCACAATGCACATAACAGTCCGCATCTCCTGAACTCAATGAAGACTATACTGAATGAAGGACAACAACTGTGTGACCCCAACTTCCGCCTGTGGATATCCTGTTATATTGGGTCACCATCAATCCCTGTCCAACTGCTTCAGAACACAATTAAAATTTGGCTAGACTCTCCAAAGGTTGGCAAAAATATACTCTGTTTTAAAATAATATTTTTATAAGAAACATAAGAGCTGTGGAGATCAATGAATTTTGTGTTTGTATGTTCTCTAAATGCCACAGCATCTCTCTTGTAGCAGGACAACGGTCATACAAGTAAATAATAAGTAGGAAGCCAGAGAACAATTTTTAAAAATTCTTGAGACTAACGGGAATTGAACCAGTCCGTTCAACGGCACCAAATTGCCTAGCAACTATTGAACGTGCGTTATTCTGTACTTGACTAACCGCATCTCCAAAAAAAGATGCGATTTCATCAAGCCTTTCACACCGTGCACACAAAGTCACCAGAACGGACCGATCGAGACAAGGACTATTACAACAACAACAAGCACAGGTATTGAAATATCCTCAGGTACAACAAACATATAACATAATATCCGTATTAGTTATACAAGGGCCCATAGGGCTTCCTACTTATATTTACTTGTATAAACAATTATTCGAAGCAAAATTGTATTGTCTATATATGTTATCCATGTTTACAAGAAGACCTATCGGCCCTTGTATAACTAATATGGATATTATGTTATATGTTTGTTGTTAGTTAGGATATTTCAATACCTGTGCGGGATGTCTGTTGTTGTTTAATGGTCCTTGTCTCGATCGGTCCGTTCTGGTGACTTTGTGTGAAAGGCTTGATGAAATCGCATCTTTTTTTGGAGATGCGGTTAGTCAAGTACGGAAGAACGCGTGTTCAATAGTTGCTAGGCAATTTGGTGCCGTTGAACGGACTGGTTCAATTCCCGTTAGTCTCAAGAATTTTTGACAATGGTCATACTAGATTTCCAATAGGATGTAGTCCACAGAATAGAAATGTGTTGTGTCACCATTTTATTTATGCTAATGGCTTGACACATCCATCTTCAGCAGTGTGGAATTCTCTAATTTGTAATTAATATCCTTTGTCAAATAGAAATATTTAACCAAGACATTTGATCTATGTAGGCATTTATCTATGTCATAAAAAATTTGGTAGCCTTATAATGGGCTTCTGTTTTTAAAAATGAGAAATTCTTTAGCAATTAGAAGTAGATTTAGGAAAAACAGTTTGAGAAATAGAAAAACATTCTAAGTAACCAATGAGTTACCCTAAGTAGTTGCAGTCAAACTCCTGGTCCTATTCTTCTTCTTCTTTCATTTGCTAATAATGTCTATTTCAGCAGTGTTGTTTCTTGTATAAATTTGACAGTTTTCCATTTTTGTTTTGTACCATAACCTTTGTCCTATTCAAGACTGACAATAAACACTGAGGTCTTATGTGCAAGTTTAACCTTCTTTAACTCCTTATATCCACCGAGCCGCTAATATCTACATTTGGGAGAACAGCTATGCCAAAAGCTGCTTAAATCTACATTTTTATATGAATTTACTATTATCAATTATAAACATTACGAAGACCGTAATATCAAACGAACAGTCATTATTTGCAGTACTTCCGATTAAGGATAGGTCTATCTTGGGAAGTGTGCCAAAAGTCGGAGACATGTTGTTAAATTTTAGCTCTAATTTCATATATACAAGTGTGTTTACATTTTCATTTTGTGTAACTTATTGCTACTTGCATTTGAAGTAATGAAATGTAGACGTCCTCTATGTTTTTAATTTAGCTAGGCTTTGGAAATGTTCTAAAATACGTTAGGTAATAATTTCAACATTAGCTTAGTTGATGATTGTAGTCCTAATATTGAATTATAATTATTATTACGATCTGACTTTTATGAAAGTTCTCATTTATATTTGAGTTTTGATGAAGCTCAGGAGGGGTGTTTCCAATGCAATATATATTGCTTTCCCCCTTATCTATATTCAAAAACATTATTTTAGTAGTATCATATACGAATGTGAATATTCAAACATTATCTAGGGTATAATGATTTATATTATGCATATAAGGATTAAATAATAAGTCCTGGGCATTAAAATGTAGGCCTAATCATTAGAAAATTTTGTGAAAAATGTGCATTTTGTATACATTTGTTGACTTCAAGACAATGTGACATTTATAAGTAATTCTGTATATATAAATACTTGCATGCAGTACAAAATGGTTCAGGATACATGAATGTGTGTTTTATTTCACAATAAATGGATTATGATTCGGTTTTCTGGGATACAAGCTTGGGTATGTACAAATTTATATTATTATTTCCCCATATTTTCCTGTTTTTTATTAATTAAATTTTATATACCTAATATAATTTTGCTAATAAGCACACATACTAAATATAATATAATTGCCTATCCATTTCTGAATATTTTGATGTCAGAATTGATAATTTGAATAGAATGGTGATGGAGAAATTGTAAAAATACAAATACTACCATACATTACTAAAAATATTCTAAAATATGCCCCGGCATAGGAGGACAACCTTACTGTGGCTTACGGAGACAAAGAGTTAAAGAATGTTTATAATTTTAAAGATCCAGCAGGAGCTTGAGAACATATTGGGAAATGAAATAATTAATTAAATAACAAATGGCTATTGAACATTACCAATAACAAGAATTACATAAATGTTAGAGGTAGTGTTGTATCTTGCTCATTTTGAAATATATTTAATTGAAACCTTTTCTGCAATATTAATGTAGATCATGAGAGACAGCCTTGTTCGCAGCTTTACTTGCATGGATCCTGACATCCTTAAACAATCCAGCAGATCTGAGTGGCCAGTTATGCTACATAATTTGTGCTATCTCCATGCTGCTATACACCTGAGGACGCACTTTGATACTGGAGGATGGAACCGCCCTTATGAATTTTCATCCATCGGAATTCGCGAGCTTCAGGTAAAGCTTCTGCCTTCTGCTTCTTTTTTTTTCATTCGCCTGTGACGTGCTTATATCTGAAGTTTTGTTTCTTCTATAAACTTGACTGTGTTTTATAACTTGTACAGAGATTCATAGAGTTTTCTTCTACTGTTGTTTCTTTACGCCAGTGTATTTGCCTCAGTGATTCATATTCTGGGCATCCCTGTTTGAGGCCAGGTAAAGCATATTTTTAAGTTTTTAATAGAAAATTATCCTCTTCCAAATTTTGGAACTTTGTAAAGTTTTTTCAGATTTTAAACATGTATTAAAACAATCATTCTTTTGATCATTTTTGGACATTATTTTTATAAGATTCATAGGGGGAGAAAGTTATAGTTTTGGATCAGATCAGTAACCATTAATTCATTTTATCAAAATAATATAAGCAGATAGTTTTACAAAGTTAACTCATTATCTCCTTAGCGACAATTCCATTATTCCTATAAAATAGACACTCTGGATGAAGGATGAAGGAATAATGTTCCTCTTTTGAAATTATTTATTTACTTTGTCGCTGAGGATAGAATTCGCTGGAGGACTCTGTGTGCTGAAACATCTAATTTGGTACCCATATGACCCTGAAGGGTTACAGGTTTAGTGATTTACTTTATGTTTTATGTGTTCGTGTTGCACAAAATTGACTAGAACAATTTGTCTTTAATTCAATGCCACTAGTTTTTTCTTCTAATGTGTAAGCATATTTATGGAGAAATTTTGCATCACTTGTCATAAATTTTCATTTTTTTCTATTAAAATGATATGAGGGTACAACTAGTTGTGTGAAATGTAAAATATTGTTTAATAAGAAATACATTTCTTTAAACATTTAATACTTCAGAATAAAATAGTTAAAATATACATAGGCCTATGTTTTTGTAATCACTGTGATATATGCCGTATATACTTATTTTAAAGCCCATTCGCTCATAAGCCGACATCCTCCACCCAAGTTTTGGAATTGAAAAACCAGAAAAAGTGAAAATACATAATTTCATAGTTGCTTTTTAATTATGGTACCTACTAATGGTATAAAAAATTACTGTAGGTCTATTTACTGGTAGCTAAATTCCTTCAAAGTCCAATTCATCTGAGTCTCCAAACAATGCATGAAAGTCTTCTTTTCTGTGTAAGAGGCTAAACATTGCCCTCATATGCATTGTTGCTTTATCTTCAGCCTCACTGTTTTTCTATTCATTTGATTCATCAAATAAAATATCATCTTCCGATCCATCCACTATTTTAGTGCGCTGACATAAACATAGATCATGACAATTCAGAAATCTCATACACAAACCAGATGATGCAACAAAAGTAATACATACGAGCAATTTGTATTTTGCTTCTTTATCAATTGCATAGCACACGAACGAATTCCAGATCTTTTCACAATGTTGACATTCAACGACCCAATCTTTAAGATCTTTGTCCAATTCAGGGAAATATAAATAACAAACATCTTATTGAACATCGTTTCTTGGTCTTTGGCATTTCTTCGATCTACATTTTATTTTTCCTCCACTGGAGTACTTTTTTTCATCAACACAAAAATGACCAGCTGCTGAACAATTATGGCTTCCTTCAGCATAACTGACTACTTTCAGTTTAAATAATGAATCATAAGCAGATTTCTTTCATTTACATTGAACTATTTCACTATTCATTTTCAAGATTATGGATAATGTTATTTCTTACATTCATTCTTTCATAAACAATGGCGGTGCACATTTGGTGACCAAGTGTGCACTGTATTTGCGCAGAAACAGGAATATACCAGTAATTTGGCAATCCCGTTGCGACATCAAAATAACACAGTAAGCTGTTGTATGCTGTAAAAATAACACAGTAAGCTGTTGTATGCTGTCAAAATAACACAGTAAGCTGTTGTATGCTGTCAAAATTAGCAGTATACAAATTATCTACTATTGGAAAATAAACTCACATGTTCATAAGTGAAACACACACCTCTCGCCCCTTTTCTTCTTGAAATTTTTTCCAAAAAGTTGACTTCAGAGCAAGTATATATGGTAGTAGACAGTGTGATTATTTTGTGAAATATTCATAGATAGTTGTTATTAAAGAATATCTTTTCTCATTTACTTTCAATGTACACTGTATGTCAATTTGGATGTTTGCTGCTATGAATTTAGAATATTTATGGTACATGAGAGTACCTTTTAGATACATTAGAAATGCATAGATCATGTTATTAAATATAATTAAGGAGCATCTGGTATCACTATCATAATTTAAACATAAATACATCTCTTGGTAATTTAGTCTTTCCTTTGCTGTCTTTTTAATCACTCTTTGCCCCATGTATAACCATATAATATTATTCATTCATTCATTTTCCTTTAGCGCTGAAGTTAGCGCAGAGGGCAGATCTCTCCAATTCTGTCTGTTCAAAGCTATTCTGTGCAGTTCTTGAATAGTATGGATATTGATTGTTTTACTTTCTATGTCTGCGCGTAGGACATGCCCAATGTAGGACCAACTGCACTTTCTGATAACATCTGTGATGAAATTTTGATGTGTCTCTTCTCTGATTTTATCATTTGATTTGAATTCACTTCAATGGGTGTTAGTTATCTAACGAAGACATTTGTTCTCAAAACTCAGAAATTTATTTTCTGAAGATAAAGAGCTTTACATAATATTATATCCTAATAAAAATGTCATCCTGTTGTGAAATTATTTTGCTTTTATTTGATATATAATAGGCATATAGTTGGTTTTATTGAAAATTACAAAAGTTATTGAGTTATGACTGTTGAAATTTAGTCACTTCCCATTTGATGAAATCATTTTTCTTTGGGTGAACCATTAAGGTGTACTTATTATTTTGGGTAAATGCCGTTGGTCCTATATCGGGCATGTCCTATGCGCAGACACCAACAGAATACACCACCAATCTCTTGAATGGAAACCTACAGGCAAAACAGCAAGGGGTAGACCAAAAGAAACACTCAGAAGAACAATACTTAGTGAAAGTAAAACAACCAATATTCATACTATTCAAGAAATGCACAGAATAGATAGCTTTGAACAGACAGAATTGGAGAGATCTGATCTCTGCCCTATGTGCTAACTTCAGTGCAAAAGGAAAATGAATTAATTATTTTGTGTGTGTTAGGGAAATATTTTACTAGTTATTTAGTGCTATATGTCATATTATATTGGGGGGGGGGGGGTGTATAAAATCTAAAAATTCCCCTACCTCCAAAAATAATTATCTACAGGCTTGTACATATTTGTTTTTTCTGTTATTTGCAATGGATGATGTGGTCAGCATATTGCATATATGTGTAAATTTTTCTTGCCATTACAGGAAGCAGTGAGTTTCTCAGCTCTAGAGTTCAATGACTCTCTGTTTGTTACTGCAGCTGATGGATCTGTGATACCTCGAACAACATCTTTGTCCAGCATACGATATATTTTGTCTGAGGCAAGAGTAATTTTAATTGTCTTTTTTTTAAATTTATTCATTTCTGTAGTGATATATTTGAACAAGAATGAAAATTAATGTTAAATGTTATAGGGCCTACATTGATCTCAGAATTGGACGGTTTTAGCACACTTCTGCTATCTATACATCAAAGGTTAATTTTGCATGTCTCCAACACTGTTTGTCTCTTGCCATGTGGTACATTCTGAAAATTTCTTATCTTTTTTCTTTTGCTCTCAGACTCCCACTGATTATCTCCTGTTGCAGAACAATAGTTCTACTTGATTTCCAGCAGGATGTAGTCCTTGGAATGGAAATGTATTGTTTCACCATTCATTTTATTTGTGTCAATGGCCCAACACATCTGACTTCAGCATGGTAACTAATATGTTTGGTGTTTTATCACTTTCACTGAACAGTGAATGTCTGTAGCCATACCAGTAGTAGGCTAATCACATGGGAGAACTGGATCCCATACTGTACACTGGACACCAACCTGAAAGCTAACCACAGTCAAGCATGCTTGACCACTTTACCATTGTAGGCATTGCTATCAACATAGTCTATCCCTTCTTAATCATCTTATTCTTCTACATTTATTCTCAATCTTATGCCTGTTAGCAGGATGTAGTCTAACAACAGAATGCATTGTGTCATGGTTCACAGTTTAGCTGCAATATCTGTTGTCTTTTGGTCTAATAATCTGACTTCAGCAAAGCGTTTGAGTCACTTTGACCAATACGATGGGACAGCCAGCTCTACCTTCAAACCTCTTCAGTTGCCTCTTCCAACATCTATGGCTGGTCACAGTGTTGCCATTCTTTACCTCCTTTTCAAGTACATGGATGCAACAATTCCTTTTTTCTATTATATTGTCTTTCTCTGTTATAGTATTATTAGACAATAGTGTTTATATAAATAAAAGTCAAAGACTATCAGACTATTGGGTATAGGTATGAAAAAATATAGATATCAGTATACAAGACAGTTTCAATGTTTAGAACCTTAAAGTATTGATACGGATTTTGCCCACCCAAAAGAAAAACCCAACTTTTAAATTAATTTTTATAATTTTTAGAAAAATATTTTTTAAAAAAAGGTAATGGTATTAAATTTCCTAGTAATTATTACTAATGTGGTCCCGCCCGACACATTACTAAAGTCCCGACACATCCATCTTCAGCTGGAGTATTTATTTAATAACAATATTAAAGAAAACTAGAGACTAGAAAACTTGTAGATAAACTTCAAAAATACTACCAAAAATCGATATTGATGATGAGTGACGTACCTATTTATTTATCTCCTTTTTCTGTTACAGATTGTATATGGCAGCTATATTACTGACATTTATGATCAACAAAGCTTGAGTGCAATGGTTGATTTGTGGTGCAGCTCAAGTGCTTTTAAAAAAGACTTTGAAATTACCAAATGTAAGTTGAAATCAGTTCTTGTGTTTTATATTAGTGAAAGATGTGACCATCTAGTTTTTTTAAAAACCAGATATAATTTAATTAGAGAAGAAAACAAATAAAGAGGTGCTAAAAACACTTAATATGAAGAAAGAACTACTTATAGAAATCAGACAAAGAAATTATTTTGGACATATTAAAAGACACAACACCTTATTGAAGACCTTACTTGAGGGTAAAGTCAAAGGGAAGTGAGCAAGAGGTAGGCAGAGATACAATTGAGAGAGTAACATCACACGATGGACAGGTTATAATTTAGCAGAGTGCACCACCAAGATAAGAGACAGGGGATGTTGGAGATCCGTTGCAGCCAACCTTCGTTGCGGAGGCGGCATTTGATGATGATGACGATGATAATTTAATTTACTAACAAACCTTTTAAATCTTTCTTGTCTTAAATGAGTCAAAGTGTGTGAAACAGTGATGTATTTCATATGTGTGACCTAGTATTTTGTTCCTTGTGATCCTGTGAAATCTTGAGGAACAAACTTTTCTATCCTTTTGCGCAACGAGGATGTTTCTCTAGAGTTTTAATTCGTAACCCGAATACTCCAAATTTCAGCAGTGGCAATGATTTGAGAAGAAAATTCCTGCTCAAGGAACATAAAGGCAAATAATTACCTATATTTATGTATATATATATATGTATATATGTATATAATATATTATTTGTAACACTAATTTGCATCTTGACATTGTCAACATAAATCATTGATGACCATATATATTATATATATATCTTCTCTTGTAAGTAAAATATCGGACTCCAGCTGCTTTTTTCAACCAAAATGCAAAACTTGGCACACTAACACAGGCATTTGATGGTCTATCCCAGTATTTTCTTGAAATACCAGAAGCTTGTCACCTGCATCCAAACAATGAGGTTGGTTTATATTTGCTTATTCATAACTGTCAATTTTTACAGTAGAGATATTTATTTTCTTAAAATATAATTCAGTTGGCTCCCTGTAGACAAATCAATAGAAAGAAATCTAAAGGGCCTATTTTGATTACATTTGATGTGCTTTTTTCATAAATTTTCATAATTTCTCATAATTTTTTTAATTAGGAAATTTGCGTGTGTTAACTAATGTTAATGTCATGTTACCTAATGTCCTCATTACAATAATGTCATAATTGCAGTAATATCATAATTACATATAGTTAATTATGTATGCTTCTGACATCTAAATTCTTTTAGTTGTACTTAAAATGTACTTTAAAGTGGGTACTTGTTTCCCACATCTTGCTAAATATCAATCTCATACCTATCAACTGTCCGGCTCTGTGGTGACGTGGTACAGAGCATGTCTGTGATGGCCAAGTTACTGGGTTTTAATCTCACCACAAGTTATTGTGCATCCAGACTGTTCAGAAAGCAATGGCAAACTACTAAATGTACTTATATTGTCAAAAAATCACTAAAGCCAAAAATTCCTGGATTGATGACTAATCCTGAATAGGATATGTAACTAATTATTTCTTTTACCTGTCAGCTTCCAGAAGGATTATACTCCTAAAATTATGTAACTTAAACCCCAAAAACACAAAATAACTGAAATTTCTACAGGATCTGAAATATTTACAAAGTATGTGCACATAACATAAATTTATACAGGACCTGAAATAACATGTTCAATATGTACAAATAAACAATAAATAAATCTCTACAGGAACTGAACACATACACATAAATATGTATATAGTTTAAACCACAGGTTCGCAACTCATGGGTTGTGAAGAGTTTTCTTTTGGTTACCAGTTGAAACAGTAATCTAAAACTGATTTTAAAGCAATTTTTATTTCTAATCAGTCTTATAATTTTTATCATCATCAAGTGCTATCTCCACAATGAACGTTGACTGCAACATACCTCCAACATCCCCTGTCTCTTGTTTTGGTGGTGCACTCTGTGAGTAACTGTCCCTCTTGTGATGTTTCCCCACTTGTATCTCTGCTACCTCCTGTTTGCCTCCTTTCAAATTTACCCTCAAGTAAGGTCTTCAACAAGGTGTCATGTTTTTTAATGTGTGCAAAATATTTGATTTTCTTGATCTTTATCTCCTTTAATAATTCTTAATGTTAAGTGTTGTTAGACCTCTTTGTTTTTGTTTTTTTTCCTCTTTCCACGATGTTCTCCCTATTCTTCTATATATCCACATCTCAAAGGCATCAATTTTGTCTTCTAATTGTTTGTTTATTGTCCACGCTTCTGAGCCATAGACTAATATAGAATAGATATAGAATTTTATATTATAGATGTAGCATTTTATAATTCTCATTTTTAGCTTGTTAGTAATTTGTTTAGATGTTAATTTTTTCCTCATGCCATTGAAAGTACTTTTAGCCATTCCTATTAGTATTAACATTATTAGTATTAACATATATATTCAATATATAACATTAAATATTCTTCTTAGTATTAACATTGTACTAAACAGCAATCAAAGGAATAAAATTAGTTTCCGCACACATACCTTTTCCCCACTCTTAATTAGGACCTATATACCTCAGTGGTTATTGCACTGGCTTCCTAGCCAAGTGATCCACAGTAAAATTTCCAGTCCAACTAGACATATTTTAAAATTACCAACTGTCCCTAGATCAACTCAACCTTAGGAAATGGGTACCAGATATTCTGGAAAACTAAGATAGCAGGCATGATACTGACCACATCCTTCAATGGTCATACATTTGCAAAATATAACATTTAGAAAAATATGAGCCCTAAACCATATTCCTTGATACATTTCAGGCTTCAATAAATGAAAATAATTTTGTTGTCATTTACTCTTAATTATCCCATATGTTTTTTTGTCTTCTTGGCAGGCTGTGCTTGGAGATGACCAGTACATCTTCACAAGACTACATACAATCTTTGATGCTATGCCAAACTCATCCACCCTTTCTCATGCGATGTTTGTTCAATCACCAACTTCTTGCTCAAGTAAGTCTTATTGTGATTCAAGGAAAGAGATCTTGCCCAAGATATTAGTAGAAACTGAAGATTTTAAAAATTTGGAATATGAGACTGGAGAAAGCAGGACAGCTTGCACAGAGATGAGACACAGAGTGACAGTGAAGACAATGTTCTGTAAAGGGCATATGGTTGGTTGGTTGGTTGGTTGGTTGGTTGGTTGGTTGGTTGGTTGCTGATCCAGCGGTCCATGGGCTCATGCCCTTTGACCCAATGCCATTGTGTGATATATGCATGTGTTTGTGAGTTGTTGTTTTGTTCCATATAATGTGTTCCATTTATCTGGCCCTGGAGGGAGAAGCATTTTCCTGATGTCATCCAGCGCTGGACATTCAAAAAGGTGGTGGTCAACAGTTTCATATGGATGAGTGCACAGCCGGCACCCTGGAGTGTAAAGGGCATATCACATAGAAGATACCAAATAAATATACAGCCTAAATATATAAAATAGTATTTTAGGTATGGTTAAAAACAAAATGAGAGGAACATGCTTCAAGTAATATCTAAGGGTTATGCATTAGCTATTATTTTGAAGGTGTTTTATCCTATAGATAATTGTAGCAAGAAATTACTTCATTAAATGCTTATTGCATGGACATGTTGTTTGGTTAATATAAATATTATTGTTGGTATATCCCATATCAGCTGTGGTCATTGTACACACTTACCTTTTATTGATTGTTCAAATGTCCACCTTCATTAACACAAAGTGCAGATAAGCTATAAATCATGACATTGTTCTCATGACTATATTCTACTAATTGGCAGGAGTTTGAGAGTGAATGCAGAAGAAGAGGAATCACTATAAGATGACTACCAATTTATTATTACCTTCCTTTCATGAAGTCTGCAGCACTGCATACATTTTGGCCTACTGAATTTGCCTTACCTGATGATACATTAAGCTACTGAATTTGCCTTACCTGAGCACCTATTCTTATTCATTATTTTTGTGGGGTGAAATATCTCTAAATTTATTTTAGAAACTCTTTTCTTGAGTTCCAACGTATAAGATTCTGGTTTTATTGACATGTTCTTCTTCCATTCAACCAAATTTCTACAAATTCAAGGTTTTACAAATTTATATATATGTGATAAACAAATATTGAAATATTGATATAAAATATATAGAAAGGGCTAAATATTAGTCTGACATTTAACAATACACAGGACCAACGTTTCAAACAAAAAGTCTTTATCAATATAGAACAAACACAGAATAGAACCATAAAATCAAACAGAGACTACATGCAAGTAGTTTAGTATATACTTGCAAGTTTCAATGTTTATTCTCCATAGTCTGCACAGTTTTATTACACTCTCAATCACTCAATTTGTGGGGTGCAAAGGGAACGCATTGCTCTAGGCGGACCCAGGGTTAGCAGATAACCAAGATCCCAAATGTACCTCCACGTGGTGCGCCCTGGAAACAGAAATACAGAAGCTCGTGCTGATTCTGGCCAAGTCTTTTGGGGATCGTGTCCGAGAATGTGGAGGTAGCAGATGGTAGGAGATTTGACTGCACAAGAGACAGATATTATCTCCGACACCACCAGCAGCACCACATATAGCGACACTGTCGACATACAGTGAAGCTAGTCAGTCCAGTCCGAACATTGGAGGGGCGGCCAATCTAAAATGCACGTAAAGGTAGATGCATTGCGAGAGACAAATATATTTCATACCGAGTACAATGAAACAATGAAAGGGCAGAACAGCGCTAGAGGGCATCGCAAACTGCAAATAGAAAATGAAAAGTTCCTAGGAAAGGGGAACTACAAGCTCCGTCAGCTCGAGATGAGCTTCTAGTTACCTGTGTTCCTTACAGGCAGAGACCCAGACCCATTCATTGGCGTTTGGTAAAACAAGAAGACCTAATCCAACTCTAATGTCGAGCCTTCCTAAACCGGAAATATGCTCGCGAAGAGAAAGGGTTCTGTACCCGATGGGCTTAGGCAAGAAAGGGACAACGATGGTAGTCCTGGCCCAACTCTACTGTCAAGGTTTCCTATACCGGAAGTACACTTGCAGAGAGAAAGGGTTCCGTACTCGATGCGCTCAGGCACAAAAGGGACAACGATATAGCCCTGGCCCAACTCTACTGTCAGGTTTCATACACCGGAAATACACTTGAAGAGAGAAAGGGTTCAGTACCTGATGGGCTCAGGCGCTATTGGGACAAGGACGCTCAGCTCGAGAACGCCTTGCTCTCAAATGCGTGGTGTGACTCGAACTTGGACAAGGGGTACACGATGTCGGTGAATGACACCTCGGCTAAGAGGGCGAAAGAGCCAGGGTCCAACTCCTCTGTTGAGTTCTTCCCCTTAAGGAACCAGGCTATCGGATGAGAAACGGTTCAGTACCCAATGGGCACAGGCACAGCACGTCCAATTACACGAGGCAAGTTCATAGACAGTGGAACACCTCGTTCGAGTCAGACGAGATCAAAAATCGTCTGGGCGAAGAGTTTTCACTACGCGTGCCTGGAGACAGATATAGAGGCTGTCACAGGCTAAGGGTAGCCCACCCGAATTGTCAAGGCATGCCGAAATCGGATGTGCTAGGCCTACAAGGCGCATAACGGTGGCACAACGTAATCACGCTCCCGGCGGAAATCGCACGGATTTCCGTGATGGTTACAATGGAGTGAACGAAAAACAAACAAAAACTCAATTTGTGACAATATCATTTTAAGGTACAACTGAAATATCATAATTAGACCACAAAAGCTGTCAAACACTACGTGTCTCCCATTAGGGTGTTGCAGGGAGGGATTTTGCATATGTGTTATAGATTGGAAAATTATGTATTTTATTTATTAGTTAGACAATTAGACAATAACACTAAAAGCAGTTTGTGTTGGACAATCTAGGTCATACACTTGCAGGCATGAGCAGTTTGAACAGTGCTTCACCTGTAGCAGACTTTGGTGTCTTTAGTTCTGCCAGCACTACAACATACAAGATGAGCAAAGACATGGAACTCTGGGAAACTTGCCATGTAATGCTTCAGAAGGTTCCTAAAACATTTAGTAAAGTGAGTATTTAACAGCAACTAATAATTAAAATTGTATTTAGCATTATGTAATCTGAGAATAAAAGATTGAAGTATATTATCATATCTTACAGACAACAAAATGAGAGGATATTGGATAGCCTAACTGCATAGCATATAATATTACAGTGAATTTCCGTTATAACAACTTGGTCCACAACTATGAAATACCTATACGTGCTTTGAGTGGTACTCTCAGCAGATGGTGTGCCATTTCATTGAGAGGAAAGAGTAAATTATTGGGAAACCCAAGTACAGTCAAGTTAATCATCCTCTACTCCTTTTGAGTATAGGAAGATTAATAAACTAATTAAAAGAGCTAGGGACACAAGCTGTGAGGACCAAATTATATGCTGGAATGACCAACCTGCATGCTGCAAGGACCAACCTTGCATATGAAAGGAAGCAAAATTGAATATTTCATTAATCAGTTTGTAAAAACATAATTTTTGAAACATTATGTTTCATTCATTTTCATTACAGTTCATACACCTGGAACACAACAAACCAGATTTTAAGATCATAATCATCAAGTGATATATTCTTTCCAGAAGATAGTCTGCTATACATAACTCGTCATAACCCTGGGAAAGTTTACTTTCATCAAGTGATATATTCTTTCCAGAAGATAGTCTGCTATACATAACTCGTCATGACCCTGGGAAAGTTTACTTTCATCAAGGATATGATTTGAATTATAGACTATCATTGACCCATCATTGTCTCGGTCAGCCTCTTCCCTTTTTGCCAATATATGTCATAACTAATTTATCCATGATGTTATGTCTCATTATTAGACAATCCCATCCATAGTCTTAGAAGAAAAGAGCAAACAATAATTTTTAGATTGAGAACACTGCCGAAGACGGATGTGTCTGGCCATTAGCGCAGATAAAACGGCGACACAACGTATTTTCATTCTCTGGACTACATCCTGCTGGATATCTAATAGCAGCATGTTCCTGTTAGAAGAGAGATCCAGTGGGAGTTTGAGAATGAACGCTGACGAAGAAGATTGAGAAGATTGAGAATGGACCACAACAGACTCAAACAAAACATATAAATGGAGATTTGGAGTTAGCGGAAGGATATGTGCCCTATGGACAATCAGAACATATATATAATTTCCTACTCTACCACATCATAAGAAGACAACTATGGTCATCTGAAATAGCTCTGACTGAGAACATGTATGTCCCTGTCTCATGGCTAGTGACCACATCATAGAACTGCACCATAACTAAATATTAAAACTTATCTTCTCCAGTATTTTTTATCTTTTTACATGACCTTTGTATGACTTGACTAAAAAGGTTTGATGGTGGGGTTGGCTATCCCATCCTGTAGGGCAAAGTGACCCAGAAGCCGTACTGAAGTCATATGACGGGTTGAAAAGCACAATTAGCACAGATTAGCTGTAAATCATGAAATACCACATTCTGTTCTCCAAATTGCATCCTGTTTATAGGATAATGAAAATGCAGAATAATAAGAAATCTAGGATACCATTACTATTTATTTCCCTGCCTTCTTTTTTTTAGGAATATATCACAGAGAAAGTGAAAAAAGTTGGTGGTCTCACAACATTTAACAGTTTTATCATGAAGGAAATGGAAACAATGTACAGACTTCTCAGTGAGATTAAAATAAGTCTTCATGTAAGCATGTACCTTTGCATAAATATCTACAAAGACATAAAGAGATAATTAAATGAGATGAAAACTACTGACTGAAATTAAGTAAAATGTCCAATATGTTGTTCACATAAAAAATAAAAGGCCATGCTATTAGAAGGGAATAAGGGTAAACAGAGATGATAACCAAATATAGTTTGTATATTCATAACATAACTATGATCATTTTCTGAATTAGTAAATTCACATTTATTTTACCATTAATAGTAGGTACATGGACATCCGCGTCAGACTTGTCATCGATTTTTAGCTTTGTGACTGTAAATAACTGAGTATGCATTTTATCAAGGCAGATGTATGGGATAATGGGGTTTTCTGAGGAATTTTGATACTAAATTATTTTTTACATGGAAAAGAGTGAGTGATTCTTGACTGGGACATAATCGCGCGTAATTGAGACATCGTTTTTTGTGATAATATACCTTACATGTGAAATAATTCCAAATTGTGTTCTCATAGGTATGTTACAACAATGTTATTTACTTATCTCTTATGCGTGTCACATCTGCAAATTATTTTCTGAAGTTCTTAGACCATTTTTATATAGATATGTACAACTATTAATAATGTTTGAGGATGAAACGGAGAATATATGCAAATTTATTTTTACATGCTACAGGACATGGAAATTAAGCTCATAATCAATAAATCTAACTTAGGCCCTACAAGTTACTCATGTTACTATTTTTTTCCCCCACAAATTCTTCAACTATTATTCCTAGAACACGACTATGCACAATAATGCTACCAATAATTATATGTATAATGGGATTTTTTTTTGTTGGGGGGGGGGGGGGAATAAATCAGTAGAAATCAAATCTCTACTTACCAGTTGATGCACATGAATAATATTCCTCCACACAAGCTGCTCACAAAACTAACTAAATACATCATTATGCACATAATCCTTGAATGTTTTGTCACATTTTAAGCACAGAAACTTTTTTATTATAAATAACTAAGATATTTAACCTTTAGCAAGCCAGATTAAAAAATACGAAACGTCTCCCTGCCACCGGATTCTTTTTTGAAAATTTTCATTATTGATGGTGACTGTTTTGAAAATGTGATAATTTTTTGGTTGTTAGAGATATTTAAATAATATTTGCACATATAAATAAAGAATTGAATTATGCATATATTGGTGTAATTTATGTACGTGTGTGTGTGATACCAGACGTATGAGAAAGTGGTAAAGACGTTTTTCACAAAAAACATATATTTTATAACAAATAAAGAGGGAAAAAATAAGAGAAAAAAATAACTTACCTTACATATCGAATTCCTTGGCAACACTGTCAACTAAATCACGTAAATCTGTTGTATTTATGTTCTTTCACTGCGAAATTATCAAAATATAGCCAGGGGGAACTGTATAAAACATGTAGATTTGCAGTAAAATCGTTCTTTGAGCTTAGGCCTAGAGTTATTTTTTCTGCCACTTCAAAATATTCGATATCAAACGTACAAGTCCCCAAACCAGCACGGCATTCTGTATATTCACTGCTGTGAAACTAAATAACCTAATAATCCGTGATTCAATCCACGATTCAATGTTATTTTATTCGAAATACGATGAAATAAAGGTCTGTAAAACCGATCCATCATCATGGCATCGTACCGGTGTACAGATGTGGTCAGATTAATTGCTCTTAAACTTTTACGAATAGCCAGCCATTCTCAAAAACGATCATGTCGGAAGTGGGGGATGTACCGGCTTCGATTGCGCATGTCCCCAGCTATGTGCACGGACTGTGGTACGTGTAAATCTCACGATAATCTCGCTGGGTGGGACGGCCCGCCATAAGCGCGCGCGGCCATTTTGTTTTTGGCGGCTGGATATCAGCTCGGTGAAGGTTAACAATCCTATATTTAAAAAGAATTAATTATGCAAATTAGCCATAATATATATTAATCAGCTTAGGTTGTATTTAATAATTATGGCAATGCAATCCACAGATTTGTCTAGTTTTACAGAACACAAAAATGTATAGTTTATATATTTCATCGTAAACAACTAAAATATTTAATAACTAGATTACTTAATGTAATGTTATTTATGCAAATTAACCGCCAATTTGGATTTTATTAACCCTAATTTCATATGAAAATTAGCACAATGTAATCAACAGATGCGCAAACACAAAAATATACATTTTCTGTGGTATTTTATTATATTCAATAATTATATAAATTATTTTAATTACACTAATTATCTGCTATTTTGAATATTAATTAGTTCTGCGTGCATCTGAAAATTAGAGAAATGTGATCAATATATCCATCTTGCCTTTATGAACACAAATATATATATATATTATGTGGTATTTAAATATATTTAATTTCTATATAATTAATTTTTATATTTTAAATATGCTAATTGGCAGCCATTTTAGAATATTAATTAGTTGTGTGTGCATCTGAAAGTTACATAAATAAGATTAACAGATGTGTCTTGTCTTCACGAACAAATTAATGTATAGTTTGTGGCTTGTATTATTGAAAATAACAATGATAATTTAAAAATCATCAGCGTGACTACATTTTGTGGTCACAAGTTTTATTTATATTTTCCTATATGTTTAATGTAAATTATTTTGATGTCAAATTAATTCGAAAAAAATTCATAACTTTTTTCAGGGTTGACGTACAGACTTGGCTGAGGTATCACTGAATTGCAATTTTTAAGGGCTATCTAACTATATTATTTGTAATTATGTAGCATTACTTTGAAAATTTTGTCCAAGTACTTATTAATAGTAAAAACACTGACTTTAGGAACTGGTTTTACACATCCTCATTCTCTTGGCATCGTCTATTCCCTCTCATTGACATTCTGTTATTTCTAATTGTCTGTCATATTCTTTATTAATCCATTTCTATGTACATTTATTGTTCCAATTGTTCCGCAGGTTCTTATTTCATAACAATCTTTCTTCTTCTTCTGCGTTCATTCTCAAACTCCTGCAGATTAGCAGAATGTAGTCCGGAGAACGGAATGCGTTGTGTCATGGTTTACAGCATTGCTGCGATATCTGCGCCTTTCAGCCTGACACTTTCATAACAATGATCTTTCAGTAACTGTTTATGTAGGTCCCATGGCAGCATGGAATTGTAGGACCCATGGCAGCAGCCTGTCATCAAGAATGAAGATAGCGGTACTTTACAGGATATTGTGCCCACGTTTTTAATGAAACAAACCATACATTATTTAATTAATTGAATTTTCACTAAAGGCACATAACATACTGAGAGCCCCCACATCGAAGATCCCTGGCCGAGCTCTCAGTGCGTTGCATGTAGATTGAATGATTAGTAGCAGACACTGCATGTTTTTTATCTCAGCGTCACAGCTGTATAAAATCAAGCCTAATATTAAAAAGTTGGACTGTGTGTGTGCACACAATATCCATAATGAACCAAGATAACTTCATGTACTATGCAACAGAAAATACTAGGGGTGGCCAATTTCCGTTCTTGCTTGTTGCTTGTTTACCTTACCCAATACATGCATAATGGTGCCCATTTACAGCTGAAAGCTGGTTTAAAAATTATGCTATACAATTAGTTACCCATATAGACTAAACCAAACTTAGAACTTTTAGAGTATGCTTACCAAGTTGGCAAACATCAAAAATATACTAATAATTTGCCTTATTATGTGAAATTAGTATAATGTCAGGTCACAGTTCCATTCAAGATGGTGGAAGTAAACAAGAAGAAAAACATAAGTTTGGAATAGTGTGTGTTAAATGTTAAAATTGCTGAAATAATAACATTCTAAAAGTTGGCATCATAAAGTTAACTATAAATAACTTAAATTGTCTCCAGTATAACATGATGTATAAGAATGATGTTCTGGAATGTCAAAAATGAGTATCATTAGTCAGTGATAAAAAATCAAGTGTTGGAAGTGATTAGTTAAATGTGCAACTAGTAAAATTGGATGTCTGCATGGTAAAATGGTGAGTGTATTCAAGCACTGAGCCATAGGAAAAATTTGATATTTGCTTAGGGTTACTGATCACCTATGGGTGTGCCCAGGATACAATGAGGTTGGTTCATTACTCTATAATATATAATGAGAGTTTCATATTACTTGAAACTTGATAAATGGTTTATATTAAATTCCTTCTAGGTTATAAAAGCAGCAACAGAAAGTAATGAACTGGGTGATCACATATCACAACATACTTTAGATGTAGCCAACGACATCTATCATCTACGTATCCCAACTGCTTGGTGTGAAATGTCTGGTAACTCTGCCCCTCTTCCCAGCTCTGGTTTGGGACAGTGGCTTGTGGAGCTCCAGAATAGAAGTCATCATTTTGAGAGGATCTTAAGCCTGGTAAGTTAAAGCTACATCAATAATTTACAAAGTATTTTTTTCTTTCTTTTTAATCCCACTTTTAACACTAGAGGACACAGGAGATTATTTTACTTTGGACCAAGTATACTTGATGTGCAGACTGCGAATGAGAAGAAGAATCAAGCATTTTGTCTTGATTGTTATTAACCAGCAATGTTGCACATTTTGTGCAGCGTTATACTCATACAGTTGAAATACTCTATAGTGAATCCTTTTATAACAAATTTTCCTATTTAACAACACTTTTCAAAATCCCTAATTACATTCACTCTTTATTGTGTGTTATATAGCAAACTCTTGTTATTACATATATATTTCATCAGTCCGGACCAAGTTGTTACAATGGGGTTTTACTACCTGTCAACCAGTATAGAATTTCCACAGCTAGTGGAAAATATCCTCAGGTTTCATTGAATATACATACATTCACGTTCAGTACAATACCCTTTATATAGTATTTTCATCTAAATTGGGGGGGGGGGGGTGAAGGGGTCAAATAATTTAGGGGTTATTTAATATATAGACTATACCCCAATAAGTGTCAATTTCATCAAATATTTATAATTTGGTAAAGAGAAATGCTAAACCAAATAAATGGAGTATTTATTTTTCATAAAGGGTCGTGAGAAAATGCCAGCTTATTGGTTAGGAGCTTTCTTTAACCCCAGAGGCTTGTTAGCCATACTGAAACAGGATTACGTCCGCAACTATGCCAACGACAGATCTGGGAACTTTGAACTGTTCACTTTCCAGACAGAGATTACATCACGAGATAAGGACCATGTATGTATAATCGTGCTATATATGTAGGCCTATATGTATAAACATTTGAGTTTGTGTGTATTTATTTATTTATACAATTTATCTAAGACTGTTGTCATTGCTTCATCTTCAAGGGAATATGAGTTGATCTTTTGTTAACTTTTCCAAGTTGCAGAGTTTATATTTTCCACACCAACTTTTGTGGCTCTCCTGACGTGTAGATTTTTGAAAATCAATAATATGTACTTAACTGCACAAAACTGAAATCCAACAGGTAAAGCTAAAAACAGGGCAATGAAGTTTTGCTAATCACTGGAGACACACATAATCACATACACAAATCAATATTTCAATCAAAAAGCCTTTATCAAAATGGCATACACATAAACATCAAAAAATAACAAGCAGGAATGACACAACTGAGGTTCACATGGCTAACTATACAAATGTGGAAATGATCAGAAGGATTGAAACTAGGTCAGAGGTGATACAAACATGAAACTTAACAAATAATTTAATCAAATACATGTGAAAATGAGACAAACAAAGAAATGACAGAACATGATATCACCATACAACTGGCACTCATTCTTCTTCTTCTTCTGCATTCGTTCTCAAATACCTGCAGATTAGCAGGATGTAGTCCGGAGAACGGAATGCATTGTGTCATGGTTTACGGCATTGCTGCGATATCTGCGCCTTTTGGCCTGACACATCCGACTTCAGCATGGCTTTGGGTCACTGACCCTATATGGGATGGGACAGCCAACTCCATCCCATAACCTGCTTAGTCGCCTTTTACGACATGTGTGGAAGGTAAACAGTGTTGCTATTCTTTGCTCCAAATCCGGGCCCCGGCAACACACGGGCGACGCACTCATTGATTCCTAAAGGTTTAAGAGTGCCAAATTCATATTATATATATATATATAGCAGTTCTCAAGCACGAAAAGGTTCCGGTTTTCAGAAAAAAACGTCTTGATGGCAATCACCTGAATACCCTGGGCGGCCGATGACCTGTGCCATGACAGTGGACTCAGCAAGATAACCCGAATGATGTTTGATGCTGTGTAGGTGTTCTGTAGATTTCTGGAGTATTTTTTTTTAATGAAAGCTCCTGTTTCAATCTTTAGGAATTACAAGAGATGAAGCTCCCCTATGTCCAATAGGGGATTTCTGCAGAGCTTTCTTTCATGCTCAAAAGTCTCCAAATCTCAACAATATGCGATGCCTAGCATTGTGACATGGGAGAACATTGGTATCGGATACGATTGACTGCACATGAAATAAAATTTTTATGGAACGCGATGATAACCAACGCCACATGTAAGGTAAAGGTAAGTCCAACGGCAGAAACCTGCCATCAGGGATGAAGACAACTCTTCATGTACTAATCTGCAGCAACTATTAGGTGGGTGGCCAGCTTCCTTCCTTTGCTGTCTTTACCTCCCCTAACTCATGCGTCAGATATTCAATGCCACACGGCATGGACCATAAGATCAGTTTGTGAGTTAATTCAGAATGATAGTTCTTCTTCAGCGTTCATTCTCAAACTCCCACTGGATCTCCCTTACAGCAGGATCACAGTCCTACTAGATTTCCAGCAGGATGTATTCCAGAGAATGGAAATGCGTTGCGTTGCCATTTTATTTGCGCTAATGGCTCGACACATCCGTCTTCGGTGGGAGAATGATAGTTAAATTAGATCTTACAAGGTACCGGGATGAATCCATCAATCCATTCCATCTTCTCTTCTTCAGCGTTCATTCTCAAACTCCCGCTGGATCTCCCTTGTAGCAGGACCATGGTCCTACTAGATTTCAAGCAAGATGTAGTCCAGAGAATGGAAAAACGTTGTATCATTGTTTTATTTGCGCCAATGGCTCGACACATCCATCTTTGGTGGCAATCCATCGAAAGTCTGCATATTTAAAGTTGATGGAGGACATATTTAAGTTGCTTGGGCTGAGCCTGCTGAATGCAGATACAGCAATAAATGACACATCTAGGCCTGTGCTGTAATTGAGGGAATTCATTATTAAGTGTGCCACAAGGAACTAAAAATGTGTTCAGCTTATACATTCACAGTTGCGCGTTTCTATGTGTATTTATTCATTATTGTATTACAGTGGAATCCTGTTACAACGAATCCAGTTTTCACAAATTTCCCTCTTTAATGACACTTTTCGAAATCCCCAATTATTTATCTTTTTGCCTTAATAACAAAAACCTTATTATAATGAATGCACATAACCAAATGTGCCTGTATAGCGCACTATTTAAAATTTATATCCAGAAAAAAAGTACAGGCTCAGAACTTTTTACCACTGAGTTTGAAATGTTGCATTAAACATTCCTTGAGGCATTCAACCGAAAACAGTGTTGCATTTGTTGCTGCCTTGTGTGTGGGCAGTTTTTTTGTCAATTTATATCTTGACTGTCGCCGTTTGAACACAGTACAGGCTTCGTCCAGGGTCATAATTTATCAATGACCCATCTCATTACCGACAACAGTGTTGGTTTAGCACAATCCAGGTCATCTACATGTGACCTGTTGGTAATTGGAAAGCAACATTATGGACTGACTCATTTGACTTTTCATGTAATTTTTATTGGTTAATTTGCGTATAATTTGTCCTAACAGTCAATGAAAATCACAGGCCACAACAAACTCAAATAGCACATGTAAAGAAAATTTGGAGTTGGCAACAACATGTGCCCCTGTAGACAGTTTCCAGAGAACATATTTTTAAGAACTGTCCACTTTACCATACCACAAGAAGAAGATTATGGCCATCAAAAGCAGTTCTGACAGAAAGAAGACATAGGTTCTATATGTATTTGAGAGTTTAATGAGCATTTGTACATATCTTCACTGAAACACTATTGTTCTAAGACCTGTAAAAATGTTATTACATCATGTTCACAGCTGAGAGACCCACCTCAAGAAGGCATGTTTGTCTGGGGCATTCACATTTGGGGATGTGCATTGGACAGAACAACAGGGGAACTACAAGATTTACCTCCCCGAACAAGTTTCTCAAATTTACCTGTTGTACACCTAACATGCTGGCCGGTTGGTGAGAAGCCTAACATGCAAGATAGTACAAGAGCATCAGAGACTTACCAATGCCCTGTATATCATTCTCGTCATTCACGGAAAGAAGTTATTCTGGAGCTGGATGTGAGGAAAGAGGGCATACCTGCCTCAAAATGGGCACTTCTTGGTCTCTCTGCTACTATTAGGCCACATTAATTCAAAATGTATTTTTATCAGGTGTACTGCTACTTTTCAATATCAATACATATTCTATAATCTCTGTGGTCATTAGAATATGAGTCTACAGAACTTTATAGATACTATCCGTCGCCATTCACAATGATTTTGTACAAGGGCTTATTTTCCTATTTACATAGTCACTGATAATATCCTCCCATATTTTTTTTCTTATCCCAAATAACTCCTTGTGTGATGGCTTTTGATATGAGTCTTGCTACATAATCATTCCATTTCACCTTGTTTTACTGTAGCTAGGACTTCATGTAGTCCAGCCACATACCATAATGATATTCACTACTTCTGTTATTTGCATGCCTATTTATTTGTGGATCATTCAATAATCACTATAATCACTAGAATGTGAAATCACTAGAATGATTATAGAATGTCAGGATTTTCGTTCTTACTCCTGATGGTTTGTTCTTACTGTACCACAATGTATTTTCATCAAATTTTTTTTATAAATGTTCATTCTCAAACTCCTGCTGGAACATTCTTGTAGCAAGACAATGTTCCTACTGGATTTCCAGCAGGATGCATTCCAGAGAACTGAAATGTGTTGTGTTATGATTGTATTTGCACTAATACATCCAACTTTGACTGTATTCTGGTTCATCATTGTTCTTTCAATGTTTTTTTAAATCATTGGAGGACTGTGTGCTGAAGTATCCAATGTGGTACCCCTACGACCCTGACGGGTTACAAGTTTATTCATTCATTCATCCTGATGTCTTTTAGGGATACTTAGACATATATTTTAGTCAAAATATCTGCATTTGTTTCTTTCTTGGTATGTTGTCTAAGCTAATGGTAACGCATTGCTTTATATTTTTCTATAAATATTTTGTTCATATTTTAGTTCTTTTTCATCTATTATTCTTGTATCATTATTGTTTCTGATTAAGGTATTAGATATGCGGTGGGCAATCCTTTCTTGGGTCGGTGAGCTGGATTGAGCATTTTTTATATGGTATGGGCGCAATAAACTTTCTTTTAGTACTTTGCTTCTCCAAATAGCGTTCTCTGAGCTCTAGGCCGACTTAGAGTACTTTTAGATCAGCCTGGTGGGTTGGATTTTGCCCACCACTATACAGTTGAATAACCCTATATATAGCGAATCCTTTTATAACATATTTCTCTATATAACATTCTCTCCAATTATATTTATCCTTTAGTTTGTACTGTATATAGCGAATTTTTGATTTTATATGCATATTTTGTTGGTCCAGATCGTTATTATAACTGGATTCCCCTATATTAGGCAAAACATTAATTTGCATTGTTCTTATTCAATATTATTACATGTATATTTGGGAGCCACTGTAGAGTAATGTTAATGGCACTGAATGATGCCTTATTTATATATTTATATCATATTACATTCATTGGTTATTGATTAATTACTAACTATAATTTACATTATGGTTAAGATATTTAAATCAAATGTTATCAAATGTCTTACATATTAGGCACATACATGTACATACAGATTTGCATCCAAAAAAGTTTTTATAGTGGAATCCGTAATGTAATAAAACTGTTAATGGTTTTAATGAATTTTCCTGTTTATCAATATTTTTCACAACCCAGATGTTTTTAACTTTGTCTTAATTGCTTTTAAATGTATTATAACACATGCATTTAAGCACATATTCCTGTATCCCATCAAGGATGAATGTGTCGGGCCATTGACGCAAATAAAATGGCGACACAACACATTCCCATTCTCTGGACTACATCCTGCTGAAAAACTAATAGGACCATGGTCCTGCTACAAGAGAGATCCGGTGGGAGTTTGAGAATCAACGCTGAAGAAGAAATATTCCTGTATAGCTCACTATTTAAAAATTTGTTTTTGCAAATAGTAAATCTCTGAACTTTTGGGAAAATTTGAATTGTCTGTCTTTTGGCCATGGTCAGCCTGTGTCTCTCCAACACATGTTTCTTTAAACAGTACCAAAGAGTTTTTCATGAAAGGAGACAGCATCATCAAGTGCATTATTACATAGAGTAGGTTTGCAAGAAGTATTTGGTTAGCATAGGGCTGGTGCAGCTAGTGCATAAGTTTGTTGTGCTGTTCTTGTATTTATGATATTGGTGGTGTAGTCTGTTATGTCCTGCTCGTAGTCGGAATGTAATAACCTGGTCCCGTCTGGAGCGGTGATGGCAGGCATCATTTTTAACTATATCTATCTGCATGATCATATTTCCACTTTGATTTAAGAGAATTGCTTGAATTGCTGCTTTGGCTGTCCGGTAAGTAGTTCCTATATCATTCTGTTGCAATGCACCAACTTCTTTTGCAATTTTGTCAGCAGGCTTCATTTTCCGAGATGGTGCAATGTGCCATTATTCATTTTCTTGTGAACCTTTTGTAGCACTGGGCAAACTTTTCGAGTGAATTCATAAGACACTACTGACATTTAAATAAAAGTTTTTTTCTATTGTTAATATACAAATTTTAACATCTGTTTTCCATTTTGTATTTTCTTTGTAAACCTTATTGTACTTTCTCATCATGTATTCACATTTCCATGGTTCCACCTCTCTTTGTTTGTTTTTTATACCTGTATACTGTATATTACAACATTGCTTTGGTATTGCATGTAGTCTCTATTTGATTTTGTGGTTTCATTATTTTGTCCCTTTCTTGATAAAGACCTTTAGGTTAAAACATCGATCCCCTATGTATTGTTCAATGTAAAACTGCTATTTAAACTACAGGCGCAATATTGCACCAAAAAGTATACATTACCAGGGACATGTAGGTGCATCAATGCACCCAGTTCATATGCTCCAATTCCCAAGTAGGGAACGTCACGAAGTAAAGCTCACATGACATAGAATTCCCACCACATAAAGCTAGGAATACATCACAGTCCAAAGGTCAAATTCCTTTACAAAATATTATTGTAAGAAGGGAGAAATACCAATACAATAAGTCCTGATACCAAAACAATACTTCTCCTTTCCCACCACTAAGGTTGAAAAGGCATCAAGGATTGCATTCAACATCACAGTGATGGTCAAAGATGCCAAAACAATACCTTCCCATCCCAACTGTACACCCTCTCTGTAGTTGAGATCAAGTAATTACTCATTGCACCTTACTCAAAGAATGAGAAATAATAGGTTTATAGTCCATACAAGAACTAAAAGTATAGGCCGTGGGCCACAATGCATGGAGAATCAAAACCTCTGCCCTATGTGCTACCTGTGGCATGAAAGGAACGAACTAACTAATCGTGCTATGGAGAAGTATAGTGCCTACTCATCCCTGACCTTAATGGGTCTCAGAATCACATCAGGAAATGGCAGTTAACTGTTATAATTCATTCTCAATTGTCTTAAACAAAGGGCTTCACGGGTTGTGAAATATGGGTAATAACCTATATGTACCAGGAGAGACAACTAAACAGCTTTCACATGCTGTGCCTACATAGAATTCTTGGCAGGACAAAGTCAAGAGCATTGATATATTGGAAAGAACAGAAAATACCAGTTTTTTCCTCAGCCTCTGCAGGCTCCAATTTCTGGGACACACTTGGAGGATGGAATGTGGCAGAATACCAAAGGACCTACTTTATGGAGAGTTGCAGTTTAGGAAAAGATATCAGGGTCAAACTCTACTTCGGTATAAAGACATATACAAACGCGATATGCATGACACAGGCATTGATACAGAATCATGGGAATAGGATTCCATGGATCGTATTGCATGGAGGGAAAATATCAGGAGTGGTTTATAGACAAAGGAGAGATAACAGATAGTTCAAAGACTGAACGTCTAAATAGACATAATAGCACACAATGGTATAAGTGGTCCGTGATTCTGAAAATCTGTGGAAGACTTTTTGTAGCTCAGATTGGTCGTGTGAGTCATATCCATTGTCATGGATCGTAGATTTTATTTCTTATAGCACAACAATAATACTATCATCTAGAAAGACAAAACGCTGCCTACAAGTATTTTCCTTGAAAACCGTATCTAGTTTCTATGTTTGTTATAATTCTTCTTCTTCAGAGTTCATTCTCAAATTCCCACTGGATTTCTCTTGTAACGGGACAATGGTCCTACAAGATTTTCAGTTGGATGTAGTCCAGAGAATGTAAATGCGCTGTATTGCCGTTATATTTGTGCCAATGGCCCAACACATCCGTCTTTGGCGGGGTTATAATTCAAAGTTATACATTATGAATTTGGTTCTGTCTTGATTGCTGTCAAATTAATTCTGTTTACCAATGACAGAGGAATTTCTTCTTCATGTTCAGTGTTTTTTAATCAATGCTAAGGATTTTTTTACTCTTTAGTGCTTTTATTAACATCAATGTTAATGAGTTTGTTGTAGATGTGTAATGGTTTTTTTTTAACCAATGCAAAGGAATTTGTAATATATGTTTAGTGTTTTTTTAACCAATGCAAAGCAATTTTTTAAAGATGTTTATTGTACATTTAATCAATATGAATGAATTTGATATAGATGTTTAGTGTTTTTTAACCAATGCTAAGAAATTTGTTATAGATGTTTAGTGCTTTTTTAAATCAATGCAAATGAATTTGTTATAGATGTTTTTTAGTGCTTTTTTTAAATCAATGCAAATGAATTTGTTATAGATGTTTTTTAGTGCTTTTTTTAAATCAATGCAAATGAATTTGTTATAGATGTTTAGTGTTGTTGTTTTTTTTAAATCGATGCTACATGAGATATTGGAACACACCACCAAGGCAAGAAACAGAGTGTTTGAGTACATTGCAGCCAACCTTTGAGGCATAGACTGCACTTGGTGATGAATTAATGCTATGAAATTTCTTATTAATGTTTTTAAAGTCTTTTCAATCAATGTTAAGTATTTCCATTCATCATCATCCTTCAAAACTCCATCCGGTAGTTACCTTTTTTTTTATAATTTTGTGTTAATATTTGTATTATTAAACTTATTCTATCTTAGAAGTAGTTGTTTGCTGTGTTTTGTATAGATATAGTGAGTAGAAGTCTGAATGAGATCATTATGAAATCATTTTTATATTTGTAACATAAACCAATCCAGTATTTACATTGCAACATTAATCAGGTATGCTTGGACTATTAGTTAAGACAATAAGCAAATACATCCACCATTTACTGCAAGATTTATATAAAACATGAACCAACAACTGGATTTAAATGAAACAAAATGTGTCTGAAATAAAATACGCCCTACATTTATCTGTGTTGTTTTTTTTCTATTGCAGATGTGTTATTGTAGTCTTAAATTTACATATAACCATAATGTCTATCAACCTCTCTCCTTTAACATTTAATGTTTGTAAAGCTAATCACTAAGATGCCAGCAGCTGATAGCATACAGTCACATCCTATCATAACAACTTTGCCCTGATTAAATATATATATGTCTATCAATAGATATTGTCTTGTCTCTGCTTTTGCTGTTAGGCATTGCAGAAGTGGATAAAAAGTTTTTGGGCTATGGCACGTTTTGTCACTTGATATACAGTAATATTGTGACGTTTCAATTCACCTTTTTTGGTCTGTCTCTTGCTGTTTCCATTATCATGGTGTATGCTCCGGCTGTTGGGCAGTATAAGTTCATTCTTACTAAGTGGTCAAACCATTTCAGTCTCTGTTTTTCAGTATATTTGATTACAGATGTTGTTCCAACAGTTCTTGTAATCTCCTCATTCCTCACAGCTCATCTTGTTGTTTGCTGCTTTTCTTAGACATCTCATTTCACAGGTAATAAGCTTTCTCTCTTGTTCTTTAGTTAGTATCCATGTTTGAAATTGATAACACAATGTTGGTAGGAATAATTAATTTATGATTTGCCTTTTGGTTTTCATCGGGATAGATTTGTGTTTCAAGATTGTTATAAGTTCATAATTTACATAGTTGGCTTTTAAAAATTCTTGTCTCAATCTCTATATCCATTTTTGCATCATCTGTAAAAATTCTTCCAAGATGTTTAAATTCCTGCACGTGTTTCAGTAGTTGATAACCAGTGCTACCGATCTTTACCCTCTCACCAAAACAAAAAGCTGGTCATATCAAGATAGATGGAGAGCTCTTGAAAGAAGACAAACAACCCACATACCTTGGAGTTACTTTTGATGATAAGCTGACATGGAAGCAGCACATAAACAAAGCAACAACAAGAGCCAGAAGGAAGTTAGCTATCCTGAGAAAACTAAGTGGAACCACATGGGGAGCCAGTGGGAATATACTCAGTAAAGTTTACCAGCAAGGCATAAGACCACACCTGGAATATGGTTCAGCTGCGTGGTGTCCTGCATCAAACACCACATTACAAGATCTAGATAAAGTGCAAAACCAGGCACTTAGAATAATGCTGGGAGCAATGAAATCAACACCCATAGCAGAGATGCAGAAAATGGGAAGAATGCAAACACTTGGCGAACGCAGAGACACAAAAGTAATAATTCAGGCAGAAAAGTTTCAGTGTATGCCAAGTCATCCAATGAAGGAAAGATTCCAAAATCTAGCAATGGGGCGACTGAAAAGGAGCAGCTTTGTCCATCAAGCTAAACGACTCCGTAGACAACTTACAGACCTACCTGAAGTTGACAGCCCCTTAAGGTCTGTACCAGAACAAACCCCGTGGAGTGAAAGTCATGGAATGCCAATATACATTCAGACCCATGTGAAAGGAATACTAAGCGAGGACGAACAGAATAGTGTGCAGCGAATGACAGTCACCCTCAGTTTCCTGGATGAGGAATATCCACAAGATATATGGGTCAGAGTGTACACAGATGGGTCAGCACAGAATGCTGTGAGGAATGGAGGTGCAGGTGTATATATAGAATATCCACACAAGCCTAGAGATACAATCAGAACACCGACAGGAAAATTCTGCAATAATTATGATGCAGAAATCCAGGCAATTAGTGTGGCAGCTAAAAAAAACTGCTGAACTCCAACTCTGGCCTACAGCCTGTGGTATTCTTGACAGATGCAAGGTCAGTGCTTCAAGCTCTCCAGTCTGGAAAACTAACAGACTTAAAAAAAACTACTTAGCGAATTGTCTTACCAGTATAGGATAACCATGCAGTGGATACCCTCTCACTGTGGAATACCAGGAAATGAAAAAGCAGACCAACTGGCTAAAGAAGGTGCTGCCGAAGACTAACCAGATATACCAATCACCTACCATCAGAAAAAAACAGATGATAAAGTCAATAAGAAAGCCACAAACACCAACACAAGATGACTATCACATTATGAGCAGACCAGAACAAGTTATAATTCTACGTCTCAGAACAGGACACAACCGACTCCGCAGTCACATGTATACAAAGTTCAAGATTGGCAACACGGCCATGTGTACATGCAGCACAGAGTGCCAAACATATAGTTCAAGAGTGTTCTGAGCATGAAATGCTGATGCAGACATATTGGCCAGAGGAAACAACACTGGAATCAAAACTCTATGGGACACTGTATGAACTACAAAAGACAGTGAGTTTCATTAAGGAGACAGAATTACAGATATAGACATGTTTCAAGTGAACGAAAGAAGAAGTAGTTGATAAGAAACACATATGTAATAACATAAATTTGCTATGTATGGTACATACCATAAAGAATAAATATAATTGGAGATTTTGAAAAATGTTGCTACATTGGAAAATATGTTATAAAAGGATGAGCTATAGAGAGATTCCACTGTATCAGGAATCATAATTGGAAAAATTCCAATATAGACAGTGTCCAATATATCCTTTCCTATAATTTCAGTGTTCTTCCAGTATTTGTGTTTTTAATTTCATATTGTGATATGATCATATGCAGTGTTGTCTTATACTCGCTTGTGCCATTGATTTTCTGTATATCTGTTCCATTGTACTAGTGATTCGCAAAAATTCCTTACTGTATCTTCAAGATGTGCATGTCAGATCACAGTTTTATCATATATAGTACAAAAGAGGAAGGAATTTGTGTGTTCACTGCGCTTTCACTGAGCAGCACTCACTATTTGGTGTCACGCAGTTTACTAGTTAAACATTTCAACTTTGAAATGCGAGCTTGAAAGCGGTTACATTTATTTTCGTGCAGAGACTTGTGGGCGTTCGAGGCAATGAAAGAGCGGATCAAAATGGCATCGTGTGCGATTGTGGCAAAGGGCAATGGATCGCGCTGACGTTTTGAACTCCTTAAGAGATATAACACGCGAGAGTGAGACTAATGTGGATGATGATTCCTTTTCAATGGCTAGGATTAAAGATCAGGGATTGAGATGCGGTGTTGCTAGAGGTGAACATTTTGGAGGGCGCAGAAGAATGATAGTCAACCAGCATAGGACCGGTACTGTCAGCAGAAGTGTGATGGCGGATACACTCAAGGAGAGATTGGAGCAACTATGGATGTGTCCAGTTTGCAGTGATGATGATCCGACGACTAACTAACTAACTAACATTTCAACTTACTATACCTTTTATAGCATTATAACCATCAACTGCAACTATTTGCTAGAGTATCATAAGAGAGGCCTCAAAATGTGTCTGCATTAAATAATACAGAACAATGCTAATTGATAGCTTATCCTATTCAGAATGTAGCCATCAATTCAGTATGTTTTGGCTGTAGTAATTTTTTAGGCAATATAAATACATTCAGTAGTTTGACAGAACAATGCTACTACACCAATACAAAACAAACAAAAAAAGAAGTGATGGATAATATATAATTTTGTAAAGAAGTTTTAAACATACAAAAATATCTTTAATTGTAGATATATGAAAACTGCAGCATACAAGACTAATAGGCACATAAAACGTAAATGCAATGTCTCATTGTTTATTAGCATATATCTGTATTGAGTATGCATATATTTTTATTATATTCACAAGAAATCTGGCAAACTAAGTTTGATGTTTACCCTTCTTCACTTGATCCTCAAGAGTAAAAATCATGTAGAAAAATTAAACAGGATTTCATCCAAGTCTGTTCAGCTGGCACATATTTGCCTGGTAACTTAATATGTTTTTCAAGTGTGCTGATTCAAGTTACAAGGCAAACTCGTGCCAGTAGAACGGACATAGTTCAAATCTTGTATGCTACCTTCTGATTTGTTTCCATAACTCCTTGATACATCTTATTTATATTATTCTCTTGTGTAGAGAATGATTTTCATTTGTGAATTAGTGCACCTAAAATGTTGTTCTTCAACAAACATTCTCAAATTCCCACTGCATCTCTCTTGTAGCAGGAAAATGGTCCTATTAGATTTCCAGCAGAATATAGTCCAGAGAATAGAAATGCACTGTTGCCATTTTATTGTTGCCAATGGCCCGACACATCCGCCTTCAGCGGGAGGAAATGGTAAAGTGTAATATGGACCAAAGAAGAATGAAATTGGAATGGTGAAGTAATAGTAGGAAAACAGTAGAACTGCAGTAATACAGGAGATTAATGGGCAGCACTAAATTTGATGGCTTAGGAAAAACATCAGTAGAAAACAAAACCAGCCATATGTGTGGAAGATGCACAGGACACATCTCAGATGGCCAATGTACCAGGTTAAATTTCCACTACAAGCAATTGTGCACCAGAGCTGTTCACAGAGCAATAGCAAAGGATTCCTTCTTTTCATCCTGTATTTTACTTGACAAAAACCTTAGGATTGAAACATTAACTTCATCTGTTTTGTATACTGTTATCTACATGTTTGTGTACCCTTAAGTCAGTTATTCTGTTTGTGCTCTGTAAAACTTAACTACCTTGTGTTTTATGTTAAAGTAGCTTGTCAGAGAGCAATGGCAACCTACTGAATACAAAATACTGCCTGGAGAATCACTACAATCAAAAATTACTGGGCTAATCATTACATCCTGAATAAGATATCACCTGTATTACCAGGGTCTGATAGGGAAGCAAAGAATAGATATTTACCTTCCATGCATGTTGTAAATGACAACTAAGTACTAAGGAGGTTTTGTGATCAGAGTGACTCAGAAGCTATGCTGAAGTCAGATGTGTCAGACTGCGCTGATATTACAGCCAAGCTGTGTACCATAACACAACACATACCGTTTTCTGGACTACATCCTGCTGACCTGCAGGAGTTTGAGAAGGAATGCAGAAGATGAAGAAGAAGAGGGTATGCTAGCATCTTTAGGAAAGAATAGTTTTTAAGGCTTATGTTAGACTGGAAGAAAACATAGTAGAAATACCACAAAACTATTCATATATTTGTTGTAGAGAGATCATCATCGATAGGTACAATTTTTGGTTGATATTTGTTGTAGAGAGATCATCATCCATAGGTACAATTTTTGGTTGATATTTGTTGTAGAGAGATCATCATCCATAGGTACAATTTTTGGTTGACATGTGACCATGCTCTCTATAATTTCCTATTGCTGGTGTTGTATTTTATTATACATCTTAGAAAACAACTTAAGCTTCGAGAAATTATTGCAATTATTATGTATTGTGAAGCAATGAATAGCACAATGGACATACCATGCATGTCGTGAGAGACAACTAAGGAGATTGAGGGAGGAGTAAAATTAGATGATCAATCCCAAAAGTTATGCTGAAGTCAGATGAATTAGGCTAAAAGATACAGATATTGTATGCCAAGTTGTAAACCGTGCCAGTGCATTATGTTATCTGAACTACATCATGCTAGCCACCAGGAGTTTGAGAATGATCACAAAAGAATATAAATATAAAATTTATTTGCTGTCTGTGTCCTGATCTATAAGTCCATATTTATAGTAACAAAAGAAGTCACACTGTCTTATGATGACTAAAATTGCATCATTATCATCGTTAACATAATATTGCATTGTAGTATACAAATTGTACATATTATCTGTCTTTTTATTTCCATATTGACCTTTGGTGGAGAAGTAATGGTGAAAGTTGGTAATTTTTAGGAATGTGGATTGGTCAAATTACAAGTTTGACTTGGGAATCAAATATGTGTCAAATAAATAGACCAGGTTTGAAATAACTGTATTGTAGAATGGTTAGTGGGACTTAGTTATAAACATAACTCAGTTCAACTTGCTAGTGGTTAGAAATATGATCATCACATTGTACCAAAGATGCAATTGGATGTATTAGTGAAGTCTAAACTGCCAAAGTAAAATACTGCATGATTCCCATTATAGAGTTGCGTGGAGGGATTATGTAGCTGTGTGATAAATATTGCATGCTCTTGCTGTCATCACATCATGTACAAGGTGAGTTTTAATTTACCCCCCAACAGAAACAAACCCAGTCCATACCAGGAGTTGAACCCTGAACCTCATGGATATGAGACTAACGCTCTAACCTCTCGGCAATGTGCCACACAATTGTCTCATTGTTTAGCATATATCTGCATTCAGTATGCATATATATTTTCCTTTCCTAGTAGCTACTTTAGCTTTCTCTTCTGTAACTGTATCTTTATGCTTTTCCTTACTTAGTTTCTCAGCTTGCAGAACAAGGGACATAGTTCTCTCCACTAATTTTGCAATGTTATCATTTCTATCGTCTTCTCAAGGTTCCTAATTTTTAAATCTTTGGCTCTCATCATCATTTTCAGATTATCTGTTCCTTGTTCTTGTGTTCAGTCTTCTTTCTTTGATCACCTGCCTTCCATACTTCTTTCTGTAAGGCTTTCATCTGTGTCTTCTAATTCACTACCTCAACAACATTAACTTGATTTTTCTCCTCAAATACTTCTTCATATTCATGAAACTTCTGTCTTAGGAGCACAGCTGTACCTCCTGATCCCTGTATTCCTCTGAGTCTGTCCTTACTCCTGTCCTGATACTCCCTGTCTATTCCTTCTTTTTTGTCTATTGTCTATCCCCAGGTACCAGTATCTACATTTTCCATTAAGCGTAGGGGTGGGAGCTTCAGTTCCAATGCCAGATCTATCGTCTTGGTTGCATTAAGTCCTATTTTTGTGTAATATTACCGTCATGGTTTCTATCCACCGTTTTCTTGGTCTACTTTTGGCTTTATGTCCGGATATTCTTTTATTAAATGCTCTTATTGGTATTTGGTTTGGGTTCATTCTCATAAGGTGACCGAACCATTTTACTTGAATCTTTCAATATGTTCAATACATGATATTATACTAACTCTTTTCATAATTTCTAATTTTATCTAGTTTAGTAACCATTGCAGACACTTCATTTCACATGTAACAATTTTCCTCTGCTGTGAGACTGTTAAAGACCATGTTTGACATACGTGGCAGAGTGTTAGTATAAAAATTCGACATCAAGGAATGGACAGGGCAAGATATTTCCACACTCATCCGCATCGCTAAGGATAGAATTCGCTGGAGGACTCTGTATGCTGAAGCATCAAATGTGGTACCCCTACGACCCTGAAGGGTTATGGGTTTATTGATTGCAAAAAATCTTGCAAAAAAACTTACATTATTTAACAACAGTACAAATAATTAACATGACTTGTCTTAACTAGAGAAGAGTGCCTGAGTCTCTAACATACTTCTCTACACCTCAACATCTGCAGAATGATCCCTGACTGCTTTTTCAGCAGAGATTGCTTCCAAACTTTCCGTATAGAAACCGTTGAAATCCAGCCTGTAACAGATTGATTGACAGTGTTATAGTAATCAACTCTGTTAGGAATGTCATAACAACTAATAATCATACTATTATATATATATATGTTCTGAAAACTAAACCAAATTCTAACCGGACATATTTTTTAAAAACAAACACACAAAATATATATAAATATATATGTATACATAAAATATTTATACTTTAAATATTTAAAAAGTATTCACCCGTGTACACTCAAACACACACAAAAACAAATTTCTACAGGATCTGCGATATTAACAAAGTATGTGCACATAAGATACAATTTATACAGGAACTGAAATAACGTGTACCATACATACAAATAAACAATATATAAATTTCTACAGGAACTGAACACATACACAAAAATATATATATACTTTAAACCACAGGTTCGCAACTCATGGTTGTGGAGAGTTATACTTTAAACCACAGGTTCTCAACTCATGGTTGTGGAGAGTTTTCTTTTGCATGCCAGTGAAACACTAAACCAAAACTGATTTAAAAGCAATTTTCATTTTTAACCTAGTCTTATAATTTTAATAAAAGCTAAATGTACTTTCAATGACATAAGGAGAATATTGAAATCTAAACAAATTACAAACTAAAAATGAGAATTATAAAATGATATATTTATTTAATATTGATGAAACATCAATGATCAGAAACACAGACAATGAACAAACAACTAAAAGACAGAATTGATACCTATTGACAAATATTACTGAAAGAGGAAAAACATTAACAAAGAGGTTCTAATAACACTGCGTATGAAAGAATAGCTATTAAAGAAAATAAAGTATTTTGGACATAGACCAAATTGAAGACTTTACTTGAGAGTAGAGTTGAGGGAAGACGAGCAAGAGGTAGGCAAGAGATACAAGTGGGAGAGAAACATCACGAGATGGACAGGTTAGTCTAGCAGAGTGTACCACCAAAGTAAGAGGCAGAGGATGTTAGAGGTTTGTTACAGTCAACATTCATTGCAGAGACAGCACTTGAGGTTGATGATAATTTGAATAATATTATTTTTATATCAAATATAACCAATAAAAATAGTTGAATTAACATCTCTACATGAGTGAATGTTCAACATTTTTTTTATTTCAGAACCAAAACAAGAACCAAAATTAAATGTTGAAAATGAGGTTGGCATAAAAAAAAACTGCACTGTGAATTTTGAAGCTTGTTAATGAGTTTATAATTTCAGTCATCACATTAAATATGTCAAAAGTTAAAAATTTTATTGAATTAAATCATACAGAAAAATATATTTTCTATGTGCTTTATTTTACCCCATTTAAAGCTATTATAAATGTATTGAGGTGGTGGGTTATGTTGCTTCGACAAAATGAAGTCAACTAATCCATCAAGTGCCATGACAAGTGGTGCAGGCAATCTTGTATCTTTACAACTGTCTCTTGTGTCATTATTAAGTTCAGTTGGCGACATTTTCTCATGCCATGATGACACCCATCCAACAACTTCTCTCTTTGTCCTCCTGTATCTTTTCTTCTTGATCTTTCCAGTGGTTACTAAATGTTCTAGTTTTATTCTTCTCATAACATGCCCTATACATCTTAATTATCTGTTTCTAATTTTTGCTATAATTTATCTTTTTACTCAAGCGTTTCTGAGTTTCCTTAGCTGTCTTTCGTATTTTCATCATAGTGGGGTTTGCAACTTGAAAATGGCTGGAAATATGTGCTATAGACCAGTGGCTCAAAACATTCTTTGGACCATGGCCACTTAGAAACAAATTTTCTTCTGTGGTAAGAGACAAACAGTAGAGAGAAAAAAGTTACAACTATTAAGAGACTATAATTCTCTGGCGGCAACATATGATTGTGAGACATAGGCAAAGACATCTGCAGTAGAATAGAAAATATCGGCATTTGAAATGAAATGTTATTGAAAGGTCCCAAGAATATCATGAACAGAAAGACAAGCAATGCAGACAAAGATAAAAATAATGTTTTAGAAATATTAACCCACCATGGAGGGAAAAGTTCCAGGTAGAAGAACAAGAGGCAGACCAAGACTATGATATATACAGGATATCGCTGAACATGAGACAGGAGAGGCTGGTAACCTACACAGACCAAAGAGGCTTAAAGAGTGACAGTAAGGACAACGTTCTGTAAAGGACATGTCACATATTTAAATAGAAATCTACACTAAGAAATCATATAAACTGACCTCATTTATTCTCTATAGGTGTTGCACTCAGAAGAGACACTAGCTTATGTAGCAGTAAGTACTTATCTTACCTGTAAATAATCTTGAAAAGCTTATGCCCGTAGGCCTTTGTGTTTTCAACCATAATTTTGTCTAGGAATTCCAGTAGGTGACGGGAGAAATTGTGGTCAAAGGTCTTAATAGTTTGCTCAAAGTTTTCATCCTTTTGTTCCTGGTCAACAGGCTCTGCCATTAGCTGAGAGGGGAGACAAGTAGATTTTGTTGTTAAAATGTTTACTGGACCCACAAAATGACTAAATAAGAATTAAGTAGCTGCAATGCAAATAATGACTAAGATGCCAGAGAGTACACAACAAACAGGCGAGAACTACAGTACCACACACAAAAAACTATATTAACAAGGACAAGTACGGAAATGTTTTATAATTAACATTAATATTAATAGTAAAGACAAATGAAAACTTGTTACAACAGAAATGACTTGTCTACGTAGAATTCTTAGAGTAACAATAAGAGACAAAATCAGAAATGAAAACATCAGAAGACTGACAAACACAATGTCAATCCTGGATTACATCAGAAGACAACAGATTAAGTGGTTCTCACATGCTTCCAGACTACCATAAGATAGTGCCCCTCAAAAAAGCATTGCTATACAGACACGATGGATGCACGGCCTGGGGCAAACCATGCAAAAGATGGATCACTGAAATAAAAGAACTACAGAAAACAAACATCTATAAAGCATACAAAACGGTCATCTCCAGAGAACTCTTCTACTGCTGATGCGGCAAGGCATAAAGGTGTATAATGCAGGGTAAATAAATAAAGAAAAAGAAGTAACATACAATCATATTTGGATACTATTCCAGGAATATCAGTTAGTGGACATAACATAAATAACTTGAGATATGCAGATGACACTGTTCTGATAGCGACTAGTGAGAAACATCTGGAAAAAAAATAATAGTAGTAGCAGAAAGCAAACACATAGACCTTTTCTTAAATAACAAGAAATCCGAATTTATAGCTATAAGAAACAAAAGTGCAAGATCAAAGTGAATGATTAGACATGCTGACCTATTCAAATATTCAGAAAAATGATGACATCGGATGGAAGAAGAAGGAGGTCAACAGAGATAAACAGAATAGGGCAGACAAAGGCTACATTTCTCAAAATGTTGAATATACTGTGTAATGTCCCTATCAATAGAGATGAGGATAAAAGTTCTTTAGAGCTACATAACACCGATTCGAACATATGGATGTGAGTCATGGACAATAAAAAAAACAGGATAGTGGAACATTATAGGCAACATAGAAGTGGTTCTATAGAAGAATGCTGAGAGTACTATGGAATGCTAAAATAAACTAATGAAGAGGTGCTGAAAGGGTCAAAAAATGTGACACAAGGGTTACTTATATCAGAAAAAGCAAATGTATAAATTTTTGACACATTAGGAGAAGGGAAGTTGAAGAACAAAGTTACAACTGGCAAGATGAAGGCAAGAGAGATGGAGGATGGAAGAATGATAAAATATTAGATAACCTCACATTGTGGCATGACAAAACGTCAATAATGATCCCGATACAAGATACTGGAAATAGAGTTGTTGGCTTGGCACCTGATGATGATTACTATACTTATTGTTAACATCACTTTCGTTTTACCCAGATTTTGAATAAGTATGAATTTTTGAGAATTTTCAAAATTCAGAAGGTTACACATGAAATGCAAATCCAATCCAACCAAATGAAATAAAAATATGTCAAGAAGATTCAGTGTAACATTACATTTTTTGGAGATGTCTCTTGCTGGGTTAGTAAAAACTACTAGCAGAATTGCCAGTTGGACAAATCAAGTTTGATTCTTATGTGCAACATTTCGATTCTTAGAAAGAGAACAATTCTTCCTTCAAATATGTGCTCAAATACTTCAGAACGATTTGTAACCTGTCTTATAGTTATAAATTTAATCATTGCAATTGGTTATCGACCAACATCATGGCCCTCTGGGTAGATCCATTGGTGCTCAGTCTACTCTAGCAGAGGACACAGGATAGGCATACTAATGGTTCCTGTGACCCGCTGGTTAAACATTTTTCTCATTCTTCCCTGCATGTGTCCTGTTCTACTACTACTCCACTTAATACCAAATTTTTCAAATCTCAGCCTTGATGTTTCATCAATCACTGTGTGCACATCCTGAAGATGCTTATTACGCATTTTCAGTACATCCCCCTTACCCATTGCTAACTTCCCATTTATTAATAGATAGAATGCCAGTTTGTCTGATCTCTCATTTCAGCAAATACTGGCATGTCCTAGTCAGTAAATCCATGTGACGCCCTGGAGGTGAATCTAGCAATCATTGCAATAAGTTATTGTTTAGATAAGGGTGCCACTGATACCTATATTTATGAAATTCTGATAGAATAGTAAAACTTGAGAACTATGGTAGCAAGGTAGATTGTTACTATAATCCTGTGTATTGGGATTCATAGATTAACGGTCAATGGTTTAATCCTCAGTTGCTGTGCAATTTTTCTACCACAAAAAGCCCTGTGGTCAAACAGCCTCCGGGATATATTGTCAGAACAAATCAGGAAAGTAAAATATGACAGGTACGATGCTGATCACATCACCCAAAGTGTGCTGATGGTCAAAGAAAACTGTGTGGCATAACAGTATATTAGCATCCTTGCTTCTTATGATGTGAAAGTGTTTAAGAATATAAATTTATAGATACATTGCGCAGTTATTATTTTCCAAAAGTGACCAATTAAGTAGATAATTTTTTCTTTCTTCTGCATTTGTTAGCAAACTCTTACTGGTTCGCAGGATGTTGTCCAGAGAATAGTTTCTTCTTTCAAAGAATAGACCTTGTGGTACATGAGTTAAGTCTTGATAAACATTGAATAATGCTATGTGGCATCTTCTTCTCATTCGCAGTTTACCATGTCTACACAGCAAGTCTATTTAAATGACATCATGTATCTGATTGAATCCAGTTTGTGTCCGAATATTGAAAGATTTTCACAAACAAACAGCATCAAGCCTCTTGATTTCAATGATATAAAATTCTACAACTTTGGGACATAAATCTCACATAGGTCAAATATTGTTTATTATGGTTTATATTAAACCACATAAATATAATACATGACATGTGTCATTAAGATTTCAGATTAGCTTCGTTTTCAGCCGACCCATGACATCTGTGCATTTCTACATTCTGGCGTTAGACTAAAAAAGGCTGCTGACCTCTGGTGTAGAGGATTGACCTCCTGTACTCAGTTTCCTTACATATGTTCCATTCTTTCAATGATGTCCAAATAAAGTAGTACAGTGATGTCCAAATAAAGCAGTACAGTTATGTCCAAATAAAGTAGTACAGTGATGTCCAAATAAAACAGCACAACGATGTCAAAAAAAATCAGTATGGATGTCCTAACAAAGCAGTACAGTGATGTCCAAACAAAGCAGTAGAGTGATGTCCTGTCATAATAAAGTAGTACAGTGATGTCCAAATAAAGTAGTTATATTATGCCTAAATAACATAGTTGTGATGTTCAAATAAAAGAGTATCAAATGTATAATTTTTACCTGTACATAGTTTGAAAATGTGACACACACAACCAGCAGTTTGTGAACAATCCTCAATAACTCAGTGGATGTCAGCATACAGTCATTAAGACAGGAGTCTAGAAAATCCCAATGAAAGTCAAGCACATCATCTACATTTGATACCTGTGAATGCACATGATTTGATTTGAATATTTTTGTATAGCATATACAAAAATGGGTTCAAGATGGCAAAAGAAAAAAGACCAAGAGAAACTCTTCGCAGAACAACATACCATCAAAGAGGGTATGATAATAAGTCTCAACAACAAGCAAGAATTACACATGGCAGCATCACATCGACAGAACTGGAGAGCACTGGTTTCTGCCCTATGCACCATATTCTGCACTGAAGGAACATAGATAGATATAGAAAAGCCCCCGCCAGTGTTTTGCCGGGACCCAACGCCAAACTACTACATGATATCTGTTGTGATGAAATCTGCTGAAGACCAACGGCTGAATTGCTGGGAGAGAATCGACCTTTTTAGCTGCCGAATATCTTGAAAATGTAAGAAAATTTCCTACATAGTAAATGGCTTTCCAGCCCAAAGCATTGTGCCCTACAGCCACATTGAGTTAAACAGTCATCTGGGGGACTTGTTAACAGCACTGAGAAAATTGCATTAGAAAAATTTTTTTAAAAGGCCAGAGAAACACCCATCTGGAGTTGAAAGTAAATCTCCTCTGCCTAGCACAGGAAAATGAATGCTACACTAGTATTCCTCCGGGCTCTATCATCATATAACAGCCCACAATGTACTGGCGATACAATTGTATATTTTAATGGCAGCGAAATATTCTACAATAACTACAAATCATAGAGGCTCATACAGGAAAT
The DNA here is from genome assembly GCA_034231615.1 of Meghimatium bilineatum. Lineage (NCBI taxonomy): Eukaryota > Metazoa > Mollusca > Gastropoda > Stylommatophora > Philomycidae > Meghimatium > Meghimatium bilineatum. The sequence continues at coordinate 29,696,010 of CM067311.1, read as the reverse complement.
AAAAATTCTTTAATTGTTAAAAAAAGTTTGAAAAGCATAGCAAATAGCCTTCATTGTATTTGAGTTCCCTATATATATTCTGTCCGTCTCAACGAAATAGCACGCTGTCTACCGAGAGTACCACTCATAGCATGCGACTCTGTAAGCTGCAAGCAATAGTCCACAGGGATCATTGAACAAACTTCCATTTTATAAACAAAACATCACGAGCCAGATTTGAACCTGCGACCTCTTGAACATTGGCAAATAGCTTAACAATTACACTAGAAATCCCCTGAAAGAACAGCTTTAATTATTTATATACAATAGATATCACAATCACTAAAAAATCTCAACTGCAACATTTTCTACATGTATTTGTCCTTCGAGATGAATGAATCAACAATGGCAGTTGACTATATTATGAGAAGTACACCCATGTTATTCTATGACTCTCTGTCTCTTCTGTTGATAAGTTTAGTTAGTGACATTCTCCAATGTCATAATGACAGCCTATCAGCAACATTTCTCATCTTCCTGTTTCTTCTTTCCTTGATCTTTCTGGTTGCTACCAAATGTTCAAGATCTTCTGATCACATGTGCTATAAATGTTAACTAGATGCTTCTAATTTATGCTATCTTCTTCTTCAGCGTTCGCTCTCAAATAACTACAACGAATATTTTCGTGTGATTTCCGCTGGGGAGCGTGAAGTACGTTGTGCTGCAAGTTCCACAGTAGAACTATGATTATTTGCACCCCAGTTGGCCACTTCTGTTCAGGACGTCCGAGGTCCAGCACATCCGTTTTCGTCATTCCTTTATTTTAAGTTTGGTCCCTAGTCCGTTACAGCCTGTCTATCTGTCGCCAGGCATGCTGGTGTGTAGTGCCTCTTCGCCAAGACGCTTTTCGAGCGCGTCTATCTGGTACGAGGTGTTCCTCTATCTATGAACTCATCTCGTGCATTTGGACAAACTGTGCCTGTGCCCATCAGGTACTAAACCATTTCTCATCCGCGAGCCTGGTTCCGTATGAGTAAGAAATCACCAGAAGAGTTGGACCGAGGCGTTGTTCACGGACATCGTGGTTCCCTCGTCCTAGTTCGAGTCTCACACCACGCGTTTGAGAGCAAGGCGTTCTCGAGCTGAACAACCTTGTCCCAATAGCGCCTGAGCCCATCGGGTACTGAACCCTTTCTCTCTGCAAGTGTATTTCCGGTATAGGAAATCTTGACAGTAGAGTTGGGCCAGGACTGCCATCGTTGTCCCTTTCTTGCCTAAGCCCATCGGTTTCTGAACCCTTTCTCTTCGCGAGCATATTTCCGGTTTAGGGAGCTCGACATTAGTGGGTTTAGGTCTAACCTGCTAACCTGGATCCGCCAAGAGCAATGCGTTCCCTTTGCACCCCATTTATGCTATAATTTCACTCTTTATTCCAGCATCTTTGAAGACATCTATATTAGCTTTCTTAGTTATCTATGAAATTTTCATCATTGTCAAATACAACATGTCAGTAGCCATCAGCTCACTATAAGCTTTTCTTTTGATAACTGTCCATGCTTTACATTCATAGAACAATTTGAGCAGATCGTCTTTTTCTTTGTTCAGTTTCAGACCTCCACATTAATGACTTTTGAGAAAATTAGTAGTCAACCCAGGCGCAGAGCAGTGTCATAGAGTTTTTCATGAAAGAAGACAGGACATGGTCAAGTCCTTCTCCGTTATTAACTGTACGTTGGGCAGGTACGTATGCAAAGTGTTCTGCTCTCATAAGGTTGGTGTCACAAGTGTATGAAATGTGGTCAATTATATCATACAAACAAAGTGTATAGGAAATACGTCAAATCTTTACCTTCACTGATTAAAAATTTTTTTTTTAAAACTAAGTTTTTAGAATATAATACATACAATTTAATGAGTTTTGTTTACAAATAATCAAGCCACTGGTAATGAACCAACTTCTGCATGTAATTGTTTATATTCTTGGTTGTGGTTTATAATACAGTAATGAAAAATGCATTAATTTCAGTACCAATAAATGTGATAACACAAGCTTACCTTGGCCATATTCTGCTGGAATGTGTGCCAGTTAGGCTCGATGACTTCAAACATCATATAATACTCAAAGTTTTGAACAAAATTGAGCATTCGTTGTCTCAGGGCAAAGGCGGGAGAGTACCAACGAGAGCTACTTAAAGCATACAGTTTTGTCTGTTTATTACCCATCCATACACTGTTGAATAACAAACAAATTTCATTACTGCATCATCCATACAGTTTTCTATGCAAACCCATGATACTTAGTCTCCCCCAGTTTGTACAGTTATACGTGCTATAGTTTCTGTTGAAACATTTCATTCCATATTTATTCAAATAGTGTCAAAAATTGCCACTTCCTCAGAAAGGGATGTTGCCAATAATAATAACCTAACTGTCAGAGGATATCAAACAGAATGGAGAGCACTGTAGTTAAAAAAAAAAAGTGCTAACACCTATGATAATGTATTATTGTCACTGACTACAAATATAACTAATAAATAGCGAAAATACCTAATGGTAAGTAATGTCAATGAGACAACAACAAAAAACAAAAGAACAGAGACTTTTTCCCCATTACGGTCCAATAGAGACTTTTAACAAGAAAAAAACCACAAACTAAAAATACACACAGACAATACAATCACTACAAATGGATGGTCTCACCACCGCATCTCATTATATTTGAAGAGAGAAGGTGCAATCATGTTTAGTTATAAGCAATAGAGGTGCTCATTTGAATTTTATGCACCAACGCGCCATCGAGAGACACAAATCAAACTTGCCTGAGAAAACTGCAATGGTTGCCTGTAATGAGGTAAAAGGGTCGCCCAAGGCAATGGATAAGAAACATTTTAGAGTGTTTAGATATGTTCTTGGTTGCAGCAGGCTAACTTGCCTAAAATTATCAGGAATCATAAAGAAGGCTATGTTCTGGAGATACTATATACCCCGAATAATAACAAATGGGCTTCCAGTCAAAATGGTCCAGGATAACAGCTGTGTTTTTCTGCTTGCTGCTGAGCCAAGTTTCTAGAGGAGTTGATGAAGTGTATACAAGGATAGCCAAAGCAAGCAGTACTTTCGACAAATTGTACGCAAATGTTTGGCGTAGAAATGGCATTAACCTACAGACTAAGCTGAAAGTTTACAGAGCAGTGGTACTTCCAGTGCTATTATACGCTAGTGAAACATGGACTGTGTATAGACGTCATGTGAAAAAACTCAATCATTTTCATACAAATTGTCTCAGAAAAGTTATGAACATCAGATGGCAAGACAAGATTCCAGATACCACTGTCCTTGATAGAGCTGGTATCCCAAGCATTGACACGATCCTGATGCAGACACAGATTCGTTGGGCAGGTCATTTGGTGCGTATGCCAGACCATCGTCTGCCAAAGATACTTCTCTATGGTGAGCTAGAGAAGGGTATACGATCTCAAGGTGGCCAAAGGAAGCGCTACAAGGACTCGTTAAAGAACTCACTGAAAGCCTTTAAAATAGACCACGATACATGGGAAGAACTTGCACAAAATAGATCTACATGGCGTTCTAAAATAAAAAAGAGCGCATCATCTTGTGAAAAGAAGAGAAATGCAGCAGCTCAACAGCGGAGAGCAGCTAGAAAGTCACGGATAGACCAAGATCCGTCTACAGTCGTTATTCCATGTCCAAACTGTCCAAGGACATTTACAGCTCGAATATGGCTCATTAGCCATCTACGAACTCATAATCAAGGACATTACTAAAATTGAATTTTCAAAAGTTGATGTAACAAATGGTCATCATCACTTGTGATGGACGAACAACAACAGAGGAGTTGTGCACCACTGAGTACAATTCTGCCAATGGAAATGCTACGCTAGAGTATTGGCACAAATAAATAATATCCGTCTTTCGAGGCTGGAAGGAGAAGAGGCAGACAAAGAAAATCTTGGATTGACAATATCAAGGAATCTTCATCTTCTTCTTTCATTAAATTGAAACATGTCTATATCTGTAATTCTGTCTCCAAATAAAACTTGTCTTTTGTAGTTCGTACAGTGGCCCATAGAGCTTTGATTTCAGTGTTATTTCCTCTGGCCAATATGTCTGCCTCAGCGTTTCATACTCAGAACACTCTTGAAGTATATGTTTGGCACTCTGTGCTGCCTGTCCACATGTACACATGGCCGTATTGCCAATCTTGAACTATGTGTACAGGTGACAGTGGAGTCGTATCAAGGAATGTTCTGGGCATGATTTTTTCTACATACCTCTAAATGGCTGTAGATAGAGGTGTTGGGAGGGATTTTTGTGCTGATGTCTCCAGTGTGCCACCCCAACAACTCTGAATGGTTATGGATCTTATTATTATTATATTATTTAATAACAAATGACAGTCTCATATGGAAGCTTACCTGCACAGCTGTCTTTCAACATGTTTACAGTAGTAGAGATGCCTGAACAGAATCTGGTATCTTGTCAGAACCTATGAGAACAAATTTGGGCTTTCAGTATTTTAATATACAATTGTATAACTTGTTATATTCATTATTATCTGGGAGAAATAAAAGTTGATTCAAAACTATAAATATATGAATCAACATTGAAATGTAGGAAATAAGACTGTGTTTTGAAAGAAGACAGTGGTCCTTTCCTCTGCACTCTGAACTAGAAGTCAGGTCCTGCTTGCCACAAATAGCAGACAGTTTATAAGCTGTGTGTTTGAGAAAACACAGAACACAAAAGTGATTCTGGGATTTTTTGTGTACATACTTTAGGAGACTAGCTCAGATTGCTCTTGCAAGTCACATCCACCATCAACATGGATTGTAGATCATACTCCAAATGTAAGCATCATTTTCAGTCGGTGTGACAGACTGCATATACCTTGCTTGAGATGGAGACAACACACTTTTATTTAGTCCATAGACGCTCCAGTGGTTCACATTGATTGTGGTTTTATTATTTAAGAGCTCAGGGGACAGTATATATAGTCATTTTCAATCAATCTATGCCAGCCCTACATGGTGTAAATTCAGTGGTAGCACAATGTGCTTCATGTCCCATGGTGGGAATCACAAGAAATGCTCATCTCGCAGACCCATCAGTCATCTTAGAGTGTATAAGCTCAGTGTACCAGTCAGCTTTTAGTTGTGCGTTACGTAGATCTTTCCAAAGAGGAGGCACTTTCTCCACTCTCCCTTGGTTACACATTTCTATCATTCTCTGAACGTGAACAATGTCTTCCAGCCTCCTTTGATCACTTTGTAGAGCATCCATCCTAATCATCAGGTGTTGTGCCGAATGGCGTAGGTGATCATGGATCTCCACAACTCTCTATTTCAGTATCTTTTATCAGATGTCGTTGACTTTTTGTTATGCCACAATGTCAGACTATCTAATATTTTCTCACGTTGTCATTCTCTATCTCTCTTTCCTTCCATCTTGCCTGTTGTATCTGTGTTCTTATATCTCCTTGTCTAATAACATGTGCAAAAAATAACATGTCCAGTGTATCTGTAACTGCCTTAATTAACTCAGCTGTCTCTTCTTATCACTGATCTTCTTCTTCTTCTTCTTCAGCTCTCATATAACCACAATGAATATATCATGTGATTTACGCCGGGGAGCGTGAATTACATTGTGCTGCAGGTTCCACAGTAAAACTGTTTTATTTGCACCTCGGTTGGCCACTCTGTGGTCTGGACGTCCGAGGTCCAGCGCATCTGTTTTCGTCAGTCCTTTATTTCGGGTTTGGTCCCTATCACTGATCAATCCATTATAACATTGCCTAAAAATTCATCAGCTCTATTGTTGCCAGACTCCTGCTGGGTTTACTGTTTAATTTACCATACAGAAGGTCATGAGTATTATATCAACCCTTTTCAACATTAGTGCATTACTCTCCTTAATCTTCTCCACATCATCAGCGTGAATATAAACCTACTTTCAGTTATACTCCGCTGAACGCAGTGGTAGCAAAATCGCAAACATCGCTAAGAAATTTTGTAACTACAATAAAAAGTTTAAATTTGGCTTTCTCTTATGGGAAAAAAAGAGTGGCAGCACTACAAGAAAATCTAGATTTCTTTTTGACAAGCTCATGTGCAAAGTAAGAGACCAGGAAATGCTGAAAATTTGACAATCAACGAACATCGAGTTGACATTAAGCCATTTTTAGTGAAATTCTTCTGGATTGTCTTGTCTTATCCATGTGTGTCGCTACGCGTCACGGGGACCCGAAGTATTCTTTCTTTAGCTAATTGTGAGGCCGTTGTCATAGTGCAGCCTTGGTGTTCTAGTATTTCTCTGATGTCATTCATCCATCTTTGTCTGGGTCTTCCCGTTTCTCTTTTCAGATGATCTTTTATTGAAGGCTATCAATGGAATGCGATCTGGTTCCATTCTGATTAGGTGGCAGAACCATTTCATCTTTTGTGTGTCTATGTATTCTTTACACTGATATTGTTATCATCAGATTTCTTATAGTGTAATTGTTTATTCTATCTCTTTTTGTTACCCCCAGTACTGTTCTCAGGCATTTCATACGGCGAGTTTTTGTTCTAATTTCTCTGTCAGTGTCCAGATCTGGCATTGGTAACACAGTGTCGGCACGAACACTGTGTTTATTAACAATCATTTAGAGTTTGTGTCAATGTTCTGATGTTTCAGCAGTGGTGCAAATTTATATAAAACTGTGTTTGCTTTCTGACATATTGTCTCTATTTCTCTATCTCGTCACCCAACGTCTGAGAACATGCTGCCTAGATACTTAAATTCCTCTACTTGGTTGAGTTTTGTGCTGTCTATGTATTTTTCTAGTGGGGATCGATTTCTGTAAATTTTCAATGTTTCACGTGTAACTTAGCTTCAAGTATGAAATTTAATTGCAAAATTTTACTCGTTCAGGCTTGCAAGGCATGTCGAAAGAGCAGACTTGGGCTGAGCTGTTTGAGCTTTTGCATTCGCAACTGCCATGTTGGCCGAATTATTTTGTCAAAGATAGTTTTTTTGTGTGGATAGTTTTCTAATAATTAGGAATTGTTGGGAATTACATTTATATTCAAAGAATAAATTGTTCGAACAAAAACATATAAGCCAATCATTATAAAAATATTTGTCTATGCATTTTTTCATCATTATGTAATTTTAAAAACACCAATCCGGCGTGCAGGGAGAATTTATGTAATTTGTATGTAGCGTAGTAAAGGTTAACCATTCCAATGACTTCTTTTTGTTATGATAAGGACACCAACCACAGAAAAATTTGGATAATAAAACAAAGAAATGAAATGCAGTTCCTCACCTTCCTGCTTAGTACTAGAGACATTGGCCACTTTACAACATAATCAAATGAAAATGACTCCAAGCCTGAAAGCCGCATGTCAGTTGGATCTAATCTGTAATCTATAAACAGAATTAAGAGTTGCATATCAATATACACAAAAACAAACATCTTATGTATTATTTTAAACATGCTAAAATTCATGCAGGACAGAAATGCCTTCAGATCTGTATACACTGACTAGAAAAAAAACATCCTAGAAGGTGGAATCTTCGTGATGGTTAAGATGTAGTGGTTAAGATGTTTGTTTTTTCTTAAAAGGTTGCAAGTTCGAATGCAGCTTTATGTCATCTTGCTTATAAAGTAGATATTTTTAAGATCCCTGGGGATTATCACTTTAAGATACGGAGTATGTGCTATGAGTTGTGTGGCAAGTGGCATGCCACTTCATTGAAAAGGATGAGAATACATATGAGTTAACCCGAGTACAATGAAGTCAATCCTCTATAAATTTTGAAAGTCCTAAAACAACTAATAATTTTTAAAAGGTAGGAGAGGGAACACAAAATAATAAGTTCTACACCACCAAAGTCAGATGTTTTGGGCCGTTGTCACAAATAAAATGGCAATATGCTGCAATTCTGTTTTCTGGAGTACATCCATCGGGGTCACAAATAAAATGGAAATATGCTGCAATTCTGTTTTCTGGAGTACATCCTGCGGGAAATTTAGTATGACCATTATTATCACCAGATATTTAGTATGACCATTATTATCACCATTATTATCATTCTAGTATGACCTCATTTTATTTTCATCCTATAAGAAAGATCTGGTGAAAGTTTGAGAATGAATATGGAAAATGTATTTTACAGTTCACAAAAAAAATGAAATTACATGAAACTAAAATTTAGTTAACAGTTCACAAAACAGAATGAATCGACATTTCGACAAAATTCTCTATCAAGAATAACACAAGGAACACAGAGAACAGATGATCATTAGGTTGTAAACATTGCTGTTTGGATCACTGAAAATTATGAGCCATGGAGCTCTTGAATCCTTTTGTGCAATGGTGAGGCTTCACTTGAGCTTTATTTCATACCTAGAAGACTCCAAGATGAAGTATTTTGAGTCTTCCTTAAGAGGAAAGTCTCACAATATATAGACATGTCATCTAGGGTTTTGCTGTTGCATTGCGATTGGGCTGATGGGCTTCTGGTGAGACCTTCAGACATTCCACAACTCAGTGTAGACAATAACAGGGGTGTGTTCTTGACAGATGCAAGATTGGTACTCCAAGCGCTCAAGTTCAGAAAACTATCAGTCCGGCAAATACTAATGATAAAGCTAAGCTGTCAGAGTAAAGTAGCTATGCAATGGATACCATCACATTGTGGAATATTTGGAAACGAGAAGGCAGATCGTCCGGCAGATCGTCCTGTCAGTTTGAGGGAGCTGCTGATGATCAACCAGATGTGTCAATAACATAAAAAAAACAGATGATCAAAGCAATTAAAAATCCAACACCACCACAAGATGATACCAAACTATGAACAGAACAGAAAAAAATTGTCATTCTGCGCCTCAGAAGAGGGCACAACCGACTCTGCAGCCACATATATATATAAAGTTCAATATTGACAACACAGCCATGTGTACATGTGGATAGCTACCTCAGACAGCAACACTGCCATGTGTACATGTGGATAGACACCTCAGACAAAAACACTGCCATGTGTACATGTGGATAGTAGACACCTCAGACAGCAGAGCATATTCTTCAAGAATGCCCAGAATATGAAATGCTGAGTCACACACTGGCCAAGAAAAACAATAGTGGCATAAAAACTCTTTGAGCCTCTGTACGAGTTATAAAACAAAGTCAAGTTTATAGAAGAGACAAAATTTCAGATATAAGCACATTCCGAGTGAACGAAAGAAGAACAACAGGAGGAACTCCCTGGCATAGAGGTTAAATCATTTGTTGTGTGCTCATTAGGCCTTGGGTCTGGATTTCGTTTGTGATATCTTGTTTACACAGTGACATTTTTAGAAGCTCCCTGGGGATTATTGCTTGAAGTTACATGCTATGAGTTGTAACCTGCCACATCATTAAGAGAGACTGGGTATATATGACACAACCAGGTACAATATAGTCAATAGTCTACACTTTTTCAACCTTTTACTTTTAATTTAATAACAAAAATATAACAGAAGCAATGACATTTTACTGGAAAAAATACAGAAGCAATGAAATTTTACTGAACAAATATCACAGAAGCAATAACATTTTAATAAATAAATATTACAAAAGCAATGACATTTTACTTTTACTGAATAAACAAACATTTAGAAAACGGAAGTCATGAAAATGTAAAAAAAAATAACTAGGACCTGCAACAAATACAATGACAAGACAACATATCTAATTATAGCAATGAATTATATTAAGACTAAACAGCTTTATGGCACTCTACTGTAATATACAGAGTATCTGTAATCAGACTCTCACCTTTTCCTGTCTTTGAATCAATAGCAAGTATCTGCAACAACTGAGAGGTCAAGTCGAACGGCAACAAATCAACTCTGAAAATCGATATCATTAAGTTAAGTCAGGCAGCCTGAAGACTGATTGTAAAGTCATCAGAGTATATAATCATAACTGTACCATTATCATCGCTACTGTATTCAACACAGAAGCTAATAGATTGAAAATCATTCATCTAAATTTTAAAAAATTAACTTTGCTTACTTTTTTTATTCATTAAAGAAAAATAGAGAAAGAGAGAAGGGGAAAATGGAGAGAGGAAGAGAGAGTGTGGTGTGAGAAAGTGAATGAGTGTGTGAATGTGTGAGAGTGCATGGATGAGTGAGAGTGCATGGATGAGTGTGAGTCAGTGGGGGTGAGTGGGTGGATGAGTGTGAGTAGGTGTGTGGGTGAGAGGGAGTGAGTGAGTGGCTGGATAAGTGGATGGGTGAGGGATGAGTGTGTGAGTGTATTTTAAGCAAAATTATATACAATAATAAAATATCGGAAATAGTAGGAAAATTCTTAGTATTTTTCATGCTTAGTCTGCATAGACTTAGATGGCTGGAACACACTAGGAGGATGGAAAATAAAATAACAAAGAATATCTTTTATGGAGAATTATTCATGAAAAAGATCTTGGGGGTTGACCCCTGCATCGGCACAAAGGCATATACAAACAGGATATGCAATACACAGGTATTGATACGGAATCATGAGAACAGGATGACATGGATCATATTACGAGGAGGGGAATGGTCTGGAATGGTATTAAGACAAAGAAGAAAGTGATAGCAGATAGTTCAAGTTAGTTAGTTAGTTAGTCGTTGGATCATCATCATTGCACTCCGGACAAGTCCATAGGTGCTCAGATCTTTCCTTGAGTGTATCCGCCATTACACGTTGACTACAGTCCCAGTACGTTGTTGATTGACCATCATTCTTTTTCGCCCACGAAAACTCTCCTTTCTAGCGACACCACATTTCAAACCAAGCACCTTTATTCTAATCATGGAACAAGAGTCATCGTCACCTGTACAGTCATTTGTTTGTGCGTTTTCACGTAGGGCATTCAAAATGTCTACCCGATCCATCGCTCCACCAACAGCCATAGTAGCAGCGTGGGCCAACCTATCTGCTCTTTCATTACCCCGGACTCCTGCATGTCCCGGCACAAAAATAAAAGTCACTGTACGCACACAGGAATTATTCACTGCATCCAGCCACTGTTCTCGAACGTACCCCGTCTGAACTTTCACAATCATGTTCATGGAGTCACTGAGGATACAGGCATGCTCGCAGACAGTCTGTGAGCAGACCCATTGCAAAGCTTTGGTCACCGCCAGAATCTCCATTGTCAAGCTGCTTGTCGTCTGAATGAATGCACCACTTTCCTCTCTGATAGTCTCCCCCCACCTTTGAGCCATGAAAGCCCAGGAACTCCTGATGTGTCTCTCAACCAACCCATCTGTATATATAACTATATCACCTTCCCTGGAATTCTCACTTATCACAGCGAGCACCTCCGACTCGACCACTGTCGGACACCATTCCCTGCACTCTCTATTGAGTGTTATTACTCTTTCGAAGGCTGTTGGGTAATCCGAGGGTGCCAGACTCCATTCGGCACCAGGTAGTACATCCTCCAATCTGCAGACACTCTGTATAACGTCCTCTGCTTTACATAACATCCACGACTTTCCTCTCTTTAGTCGACTTCCTTTCACTTTGAAATTTCTGGGTGTAGAGGGTGCTCTTTATCAGCAGTGATTTTTAGGTAGTCCCGCGCCCTGCACATTTGTATTCTTTGCTCCACAGTTGGGCAATCAAATAGGTATCGCATAGCCCGAGCCGACGTATCTCTCGTGCACCCCAAAATTATTCGCATTGCTTCATTTTGGATTCTATCCAATCTTTCTGTTTGAGTTTGACTCAGTGACAGAATTGCCAGTGTGTACTCTACCACCGCCACCACCAATCCCTGATACAGCAGAAATAGCAGTCTCTGTTCGCATTGAGCAGCAGCCATAACTTTCATTGCCGCAAGACCTTTATAAGCCTTTACAATTATGTGGTCAACATGATCTTTGAAACTCAAAAACTTTGGTCCAACATAACCCCCAAGTACTTCATTGTGCTGGTTCTCTAGAGGACATCCCCTCTCAAAGTAACCGATGGCGTGGACGTGTTCACTATGTGATTGTTTAGGGAAAACCATGTTATCTATGCCTTTGATGGATTAACAAAAGCTCCAGAATTACTGCACCATTCTCCTATGCGATCAAGCTCCCTCTGCAAATTTCTGGCAATTCTTTCTCTATCTCTGCCCTGCCTATATACCAAGATGTCATCAGCATAAGACATGGTTCTCCCTAGTCCTGCAATCTGACAGCTTGTAATTTAAACTGTATACACATTGAATAGTACTGGGGACAGAGGTGACCATTGTGGTAGTCCTGGATTTATGACTGTTGGTGGCGAAGACCAACTCCAACACCTAAGAACAACCTGTCTCTGATAAAGTGCAGAGACAATCCACCTGACAACAAATGGACTTACTTGGAGTTGCAGCATTATGGTCATCAAGAAATCCAAGGGCACTCTGTTATAAGCATCCTCCAGGTCTATTGCAGCAGCAGCGCATGTCTCCATTCGTTTGTCAAAACCTTCGAAAACGTCCTGCGCGAACATGGCGGCATTGTGCCAAGTCTGCTTACCTGGACGATAACCTCCCAATGTTGATGGTAGTCTGTTATTCTTTTCTAGATGTAGGGACAATTTCCACACCACAATCTTTTCTAACAACTTGCCGATCGTATTCTGCATGGTTATGAGTCTGAAACCCTGTATCTTAGCATGACTCTTGCCAGGCTTGGGTAGTGGGATCAAGTAACTATGCAACCAGTCCTCCTCTACTTTGCCGTTCGCTAGGCTCTTGTTGAACAAAATTGTCAGCTCCTTAAGATCTTCGTCTGACCTGCCTTTGAGATCATCGTACCTAATGCCATCAGGTCCTGGTGCAGAGTTTCTTGATCTTTTCAGTACGGCTGTAATATCTTCAAGAGTAATTACATTATCGTTTTCCAAAGCTTGCTCCTTGCACATGTCTGTGACTGTTTTCATGATTTTATTGTAATTCACTAAATTCCTCTGACCAATTTGTGCCTTGTAATGAGCCAGCAGTGCTGCACCCTTATTCTCATGTGTCTTCTGCCATACCAAGTCTGTGCTTTGAAAATTGGGGATTGTTATACGCTTCCTTGGGTCGTTCATTGATTTATGCAGGCGCCAGAACTGTTTTAATGACTTTTCTTTTGCAATCTCATGACAAAAGTCTTCCCATTTTTTTTTCCTTTGCAGCTTTAGCAATATCTTTAAATTCTTGACACCTGTTGTCTTTGGTCTGTTTTAATTGCACAAGATCGGCTGTGCTGTCACTTTTTTCCTTTCTTTCTGCCACTCTGCAACTGCGCTACGTTTACTCTTCCATGCACATTGGACTTCATCATTCCACCAGGGGGGTTGATTCCACATTTGTGCCTTAGTGGCATGTGTTCTACGTTTTTCCTTCCTAAATCTGTTTATGATGGACGACCCATTATGATCGTACTGGAAGGACTTAACTCTAGCTCTCTGTTGTTTACTTTTTCCTTTGTCCACCAACAAGACACATGGCAAATGGTCACTGCCGTGATGCACCAACACATCCCATCTACATTTGGGTGCGATATCAGCCGTCACTAGAGCCAGGTCGATTGCACTGTCGTCGTCGCCATCCTTAGCAGCAAACCTTGTCATGCGCCCGTCGTTTATGCATACTAAATTTATATCAATCAAGGCCTCCTCAAGATCTATTACCTGTTGATTAGAGGTAGTATTGCCCCAAGAGCTTCCTTTTGCATTAAAATCCCCACAGAAGATGACGTCTCTTTCTTCCTTTACTATCTCAACTAAAGATTTCCATCCCTGCACGTTCAGGCTGGTGTTGCACGCATAAACGTTGACGAGCACGAAAGGGTGATGTGCGTTTTGTATCCTGATAGCTTGCAGCTGAATATCACCACTATCCCATTTGGACACGTCTATCTCGACAGCGTCAATGCCTTCTCGTACAAGAATTACTTGCCCCAGGTGTCGCCTATTGTAGAAACTTTGAAAGCCGGTGACTTGAAGACGGTTTCGTATTCCCAAGCGCGATTCTTGTAGGGCTACAATATCTGCGCTGTAGATTAATTTATCGAGATCTGGTCGCCTTTATCCACACTTGCGACATTCCAGAATAAAACACGTAGCGATTTTAACGACAGACGCTCAACCTTCGATCTGTGGCGCCTCACTCCAGCGCGCTGACCTTGTCGTTTGGCCCCGCCTCGTTTAGGACATTTTCGTTTGCTGGCCATTAGTGTGTACTAGGCCTTGTAATTACGTGGAATAACAGCTACACTCATGAAAATTTCAGCTCTGATGCACGTACTCCGTCGCACCGGCGAAGATCCTGATCAGTGGACTCCCTTGCCAAAAAAACTAACACCACATCCTAGACGAAGTAATGAATAGATCCATCTTTCAAGTGATGTTGACGGTGTCACACAAAAACACACGTCGATATGTCCGCCATTTTGACCGGAAGTCCGATTTAATAGTTCAAGTGCTGCACGTCTAAGACACAACAGCACGTGATGGTGCAGTGTGCCTATGATTCCTTGTAGATACTGTAGAAAACTGCATTTTAGTATATGTCTTGTGAGTCACACCCATCATCACTATGAATAATAGATTATATTCCTTATATCACAAAAATAATACTATTGTCTGAAAAACAAAAAAGGTGCCAGATACTTGAATAATCAAGACATTACGTTACAGAATTAACTTTGAGAATTTTATTTATATCTAAAATATTTATTTCAGCCTTCAAACAATTTTCATGACCATTAATGATTCAGTTTTTGGAAACAATATATAAGCTTTCTCTGTAATCCTAACATGCAGGATTTAACTGATATCAAGTCTATAAATGTGTTACCTGAGGTCATCTTTGAAAGGATCAGCATTGGCAGTGCTAGTTCGAAGAGCAAGTTCTAACAGGGACTCAAGTCTTGATGGCAGTATATCATCTATGTGTTGTTTCATCTCAACCTCAGTCATATCCATAAACTGTACAATGAAGTCACCCTTATCCAGCAAAAAGTAATGTTTGATAGACCTGAAGTTTGGAAAATGTTTTAAACATTAAGAATTTTAATTTCTTCAGCATTCATTCTCAAACTCCAACTAGATCTCTCTTGTAGCAGGGTAATGGTCCTACTAGATTTCTAGCAGGATGTAATCCAGAGAATGGAAATGCGTTGTGTCGTCATTTTATTTGCACTAATGGCTAACACATCCATCTTCAGCGAGGAATTTTAATTTAACTAGGGCAGCAAAAGATAAACAGCAAAATGACACAAGATGTGAATAAAGCAAAAGAGATTTCTACTTGGACTGTGTTAGCATCCTGTGCTTTCAATCACCTAACAAACATCTGGAAATCATAAATAATAAGTATTGTCTTGTCTAGCCATGCATATCATGAGGTGTCATGGAGAGCCAAAGATTTCTATTCTTTGTCAGTAGGAAGGTTTCAGTTGAATTTAGATTGTGTCTCATTAAAAATATCTTTAACTAGCACAGGAAAACAAATAAACAAAATTACACATGTAAATCTCACTTAAGTCTGGCTACAAGTTCTTTTTCCTCTATTAAAAGCGACAACAACACACGACTGGCATAGCTGTAAGCACGTTCAATCTGATCATAATATCTGCGTTCCTTAATTGTGTATACCAACTCCTCTGCAAACGGGCATTTGACATCTCTTCCTGATAAAAAAAAATCAAATATTGATCACAGTAATTACCAAAATTCAAAACAATGATACTTCTCACAATCTCAATACCAGGTATTATGACAATGGACTTCTCCGTAGATATGAAATTAGTAATGTACACTGCTTGTACTGTAAAATACATGAAATCTTGTAATGTACACAGCAGTAAAATATGGTAGAACTTGTAACATACTGTAAAATAAGCTAAAACCTGTAATGTACACTGTACTGTAAAATATGTTAAAACCTGTAATGTACACTGTACTGTAAAATATGTTAAAACCTGTAATGTACACTGTACTGTAAAATATGTTAAAACCTGTAATGTACACTGCACTATTAAAATATAAACCTGTAATGTACACTGTACTGTAAAATATATGAAAACTTGTAATGTACACTGTACTGTAAAATATATGAAAACCTGTAATGTACACTGTACTGTAAAATACATGAAACCTGTAATGTACAGTTTTGTACTGTAAAATATATGAAAAATGTAATGTACACTGTATTGTATAGTATATGAGCATCAGTGATGCACAATACGTACTGTAAAATATATGAACACTAACGCTACTAAGTGTGGCGCATGGACGAGAGGTTAGAACGCTAGTCTCACACGAATGAGATCTAGAGTTCGATCCTTGGTAAGGACTGGGTTTTTTTTCTGTCGGAGGGTAAATTAAAAAACTAACCCTGTACATGACCTGGTGACAGCAAGAGCATGTGGCCTTTATCACATAGCTATTCAATCCCCTCCCTGCAACGCCTGAATTGATAAAATGAAGTATTGACAGTTTTTTTTGGTTTTTTTTTACTAACTTTTTTACTAGCATATTTAGTCTGCATGTACTGTAAATGTATCACTAGGAAGATTAGTGATAATTCGTGTGTTGTATTGCATTACAAAAGTAATATCATATAAAATAATCACATACTTTTGTGATCATCTCTATCTTTAACTACACTGCAAATTTCTTTATTTTCTCATCTGTTATTCATAAAGATATAACATTCTGTCCGGCTCTGTGGCGAAGTGGTACAGAGCGCGTCTGTGACGGCAAAGGTACCGAGTTCGGTCCTCACCACAGGCAATTCTGCATCCGGACCGTTCAGAAAGCAATGGCAACCTACTGAACGTATTTATATTGCCTAGAAAATCACCACAGCCAACAAATGCTGGGTTGATAGCTACGTCCTGGATAGGATATGCTACCAATTTTTTTTAAATAACATTCTTTTTAAAAAATTTTACTATCGGTCATCTTCATTGCACCTCCTAACAAAGGCAGTCATTGATTTACTACAGAATGAAGAGGATGATGTCAGGTCACATACAATAAATAACAGAAGCTGTGATAATTGAGGGAAGAAATATGTCTTCTCTGAAAAGATCCAAAGATCACATAATCAACATCTGACCGGGATTTGAGTCTGCTTAACCTGGGATTTCTGCTGGATCAAGTATCGGAGCACTAATGGAGATATCTCATGTACCATGATGCTAGTTTATAATCAATCTTTTTTTTTACACAGAAATACCTCAGCATCAGTAAATAAACACTAGAGCACCAGCGAGGGTCTACAAAGTAATGTTACCCTTTTAATTAGGGTCTTCAATCAATCAAGTCTTTGGGCTGCCTAGGGTGTTTACACAAATTCATGTGCATAATGCACGGACAAATATTTTCCATATCTATATTCCTGAATACTTACACCAATTTTGAAACACATATCTATCCCGATGGAAACCAAATGGCAAATCATAATTCAATATTCATAGTGTTATCAATGTCAGACATGGACAATAATTAAAGAACAAGAAAGAAAGCTTACTACTTGTGAAATGAGATGTCTAAAAAAAAATAGCAAACAGAACAAGAAGAGATCATGTGAGAAATGAGGATATTACAAGAACTGTTGGAACAACATCAGTGGTCTACTATATTGAAAAACAGAGGCTAAAATGCTTCAGCCACTTAATGAGAATGAACCTATTGGTCAGCATCAAGAGCATGCAACATGAAAATGGAAACAGCAAGATACAGAGGAAGATCAAGAAAAAAGTTGCTTGAAGAAGTTACCAACATTCTGACACTGCACAGTATTACTGCATATCAGGTGATCAAATGTGCCATAGCCCGTAACCAATCGTCATTCAATCCTGCGACGCCTCACAGCAAAAGCAGAGAAAAGACAATAGATATCCTGGACATGTTCTCAACCTCATTTCATGTGATTCCAATCTGTGTAAAGGTCTTCGTGGTCTCTTCTCCATGTATTCTCAATTTCATTTCATGTGATTCCAATCTGTGTCAAATTCTTTGTGGTCTCTCTTCTCCATGTATTTTCAATCTCATTCCATGTGATTCCTATCTGTGCCAAGTCCTTCATGGTCTCTGTTCTACATGTTTCTATGCCTTCTAAGTTTTCCCGCAGTTTACATGCCATTGATCTAGCTATCTTTTACTGGTATCACATTAGTAATGTCTTATTATAGTGTATTATTTGTTAACTTTTTTACATTTTTTAACAGGATAGTACACTCAGCCTACCCATATTGATTTTTAAATTATCAAGAAATTTCTAGTATATGCAACTTGCTTATGGCATTTCCATCTGTAGCATCGATCTCCTATAGGACTAGATAATACGAGTGATGATTTCAAGAAAAATGTTCTTGAAACACTTCACAAACTTTCATTATTGCAAACTTATCTAATTTCCCAGATTTG
Organism: Meghimatium bilineatum; assembly: GCA_034231615.1. Lineage (NCBI taxonomy): Eukaryota > Metazoa > Mollusca > Gastropoda > Stylommatophora > Philomycidae > Meghimatium > Meghimatium bilineatum. Next base: position 29,677,588 of record CM067311.1, on the reverse strand, counting down.
GAATCATCAGAAGAGACAATACAAACTAATGTTTAAATACAGAGTTCTAATCAAACAACAGTAACTTACCACACTGTCTCACCACATTCAAATATTTCCCTGTGTTGAGGATTTTGTCTGCCACTTTTTCTAGAAACACTGGAATTTTTTCTTGAAACACAGTATAATGTTTTTCCCAATAAGTAGATTACGTTAAAGAAAATACTTCACTGAAAATAACACCATCTCATTGAATGGATTTTGTGTGTGTTTATTCTCAAAGTTTCACTGGGTCTCATGTTATAAAAATGTCCTAAGAATATCATGGTCCTCATTTCTTTATGAGAGCTGGTTATATATTGTTGTTTATCCTGTCTAACTTGTTTGTTAAATTGCTCTTGTGAGTTCTCTATATATTGTCTTATTTCTGCATCTTTCCTAGACATGATTTCTTCTGTCTTCTACAAACTTCATTATTATGTTTGAAATGCAGGCTTGTTTCTTGGTTATTCTTTTAGGAACATGTTTTTAGGCAAAATAATTTATGCATGTAAAAAGCATCAGATCTGCTGTACATGGATTTTCATAGAATGCATTGTCATTTGGAAGAATAAAATGTGTACTCTTAATATGATGGAGTCATTATTTTCTGTGACTTTCCTGCTACACATTATACATCTACTAATTCTAATTTTATCCCTTCAATATGAACTATGTTTAACTGGTAGTAATGGCTCTAATAAAAGAAAAATGCCTGATTGCCTTATTTTTAAAATTATTTTTTTAAAAAGCATTTATTCACATTAATAACCAGCCATTCTGTTTCCTACACAGAACAAACCCACTATGGGTATTCGCTATGTCATTTTCACTTTCCCCACTAATGCATTATACAGAAACCTGTACATGCCAGATTCAGATACATTTACAGACTGATATTATTTTGTTCCGCATGAGCCAATTGATCTCATATGCAAATAAAATAAAAATAACTGAAGCATAATCTGTATAGAACATCACTATTTCACAATTGTTGATTTTTTTATGCACCACAAATACATCCAATAACATAGCCAGTACCATGTGGATGATCTGTTTTCAAACTATGAACAAGCTGACAGAGTTATGCTTGTGAGACAGGTCTAAATATTGCAGCGATATATCGTTCTATCCTTCAGTTTACACCAGGTCACTTCTACCCATGAAGTTGATCGCCCCACATCAGTACACCACCACCACCACCATGTGAAGGGGCCTCATTAACGCTGTTCTGGGCATAGCGATCACGGACTGCAGTAAACTTTTTCCGTCGATTGTGTCGCTGGAGCACAAAAGAAGATTCATCACTTAAACAAACCCGTCTCCAGTCATTCCCTACGGTCCATTGACAATTCTGGTTCACCTACTGCAGTCTGCAGTAAGAACAGGACCTCTGTAGGGTCTTCTAACCCAAAGACCAGCGTTGTGCAGTAGGTTCCTGACCGTTTGATCTGAAATTCGGCGAGCTGCTGGCATTGACTGGACTATGGAGGACACACATGAAAATTGATTCCTAGGTGATGCAGCCATATGAAGCGGTCTTCGGCAGGAGTTGTGAATGTGGTTTTGACCGTGACCTCTTTCATGACCTCATGCATCATGAGGTGAGTACAATTCAGGTAACCACAAGAAGTTAATGACCAGGTGGACACAGTCGATAGATTGAATATGCCCAATCAGCGAATATATTTTATAAAAATAACTCCAAAAAAGTTGCATTTTTTTTTAGTATTTATTTTTCCACAATTATTTTCCCAACAGATTTTTTCATAAATCCATATTATAACAATTTATTTCCATATTTCAATAAAAACGTCAGTATCTAGTACCCCTTAAAAAAACATTTTTTGGAGGTTTTTTTAAACCTTTACTAGTTTACACTTATATAATATACATCTCTTCTTATTAATATCACTAACAATTTTAGTTTGGTCTCAAAAGGATATGCATCATTGTAGTCTTCCTGCAGTTTCTCTCTGTTAATGGTCTTATTCTCTTCCACCAAGAACTGAAGGTGAAAATACATCTTATAATTAAAAAACAATGCATAGATATATAAATAGTGATAGCTTGTATTTTACACGATGAGCTGTTGATTCACACTGACTGGAATGTTATCAATGACTACCTACTACCAGAAACAATACCAGTTATTATACCCTTGTGGGATACACCCAAAACTAGCAAGGGAGAGAAAATATCACCTCATTTTCAATTTTCTTCTGTCAGTTATCTTGTAACAGCAATAAATGCTTCAATAAACAATGATTTCTTCAGGTCATCCACAGAGCTCTTGACTAGTGTTTGTCCAGACCTCTATCCTGAGGAAGTGAAGTTGGTATTTTTCACTCAAGATAAGGCAAATTTGGCATCTTTTGTTTTACTCTCCAGTATTTTTTGTTTACTCTCCAGCATTATTTTGAGAACACCTCCAGGTACTAAAACCGAGTATACATAATGAAACTGTCAGATATATGAGAAGACATTAAACATAATTACACATTTTTCTAGTGTGAGACTAGTGTGGATGATGATTCCTTTTCAATGGCTAGGATTAAAGATCAGGGATTGAAATGCGGTGTTGCTAGAAGTAAACTTTTTGGAGGGTGCAGAAGAATGATGGTCAACCAGCATAGGACCGATACTGTCAGCAGAAGTGTAATGGCAGATACACTCAAGGAGAGATCAGAGCAACTATGGACATGTCCAGTTTGCAGTGATGATGATCCGACAACTAACTAACACATTTTTCACCTTTTTTTTGGGGGGGGGGGGGGTTGATTCTAATGTAGTAATGGAGTTGTGAGATCATCTTAGTGAATTAATAATTTAATGATTTTGTGTCTATTTCTTATTTGTATTTGTTTCATTTATGAAATGGAACAACTATCCACTCTTCCACAAGGACTACAAATTTTATATTAACAAGTAAATGACCACCTCTCCTCCAAATGTTTAGTACACTCCACATCAGGTGACATTACTGATATATGAGCTTGATTATTATTATACCTTATCGGTTATAAAATGATTTTATACCCTTTATGCATTATTTTCTCATGATGAACAAAACCAAATTAATATTTCATTTCCCTTTGTGGATTATTTCTAGTGATGAACAAAACCACATTAATATTTTATTTCTCTGTGTGCATTATTTCTAGTGATAAACAAAACCACATTAATATTTTATTTCTCTTTGTGCATTATTTCAAGTGAGGAACAAAATCAAATGATCATTTCCCTTTTGTGCATTATTTTCTAGCGATGAAGAAAACCAAATTACTATTTCCCTTACTGCATTATTGTTTTAATTGGTAGCATATCCTATTCAGGACGTAGTCATTAACCCAGTATTTTTTTTGCTTTATTGACTTTCTAGGCAATACAAATATGTTCAGTAGTTTATGATTGCTTTCTGAACAGTCCGGATGCACAACTAGTGATGAACAAAATCAAATTATTATTCCCCTTAGTGCCTTATTTTATAATCAAAAGATAACTAGGAAAGTGTGAATCAACAACACAAAAGTAGTAATTCTAACATCTATATCCTAAAATATATTCATTCATAAATATTGTAATTAAACATCTACCAATTTTTCCAACATCCAGGATCATACATGGATCTAGTCCTGATCATGCTGTTACCCATGCAAATCAAAGCATAAGATGGTTGCATGAAAAAAATCCTAGTCATGTTGCAGATGACAGAGTCTGCAGTCCATGCTTTGAAAGACAAAACACATGGTGTCGGTATGTGCAGTGTTAACATCCATAGCTTCTTCCAATCTCCTGGGAATCAAATGGATTTACTGTTCTGGAAATGCTAATGTTCACATAAATGAAAAAGCAGATAAGCTTATGTCAAATGAAGCTCTAGCAGATGAACTGAAGATGGATACAGGATGCTTTGTTGCTTGGCACCCGTGTTGTGCCAGGCCTGAAAAGGAGAAAAGAATAGCAACACTGCTTACCTGCCAGGCATGTCATAAGAGGCAACTAAGAAGATTATGGAGTGGCTTTGGCTAATCCATCAAATATAGGGTAAAAATTACCCAGAACCCATGCTGAAGTCGAAGGCCAAAAAGTTGCCAAAAGTCGCAGATATTGCAGCAAAGCTGTCATCCATGACACAATACATTCCGTTCTCAGGACTACACCCTGTTCATGTGCAGGAGTTTGAGAACAAATGCAGAAAAAGAAATATCTTAGTGAGTACCTGCTGAACGAGGACACTGTGATAAATGACACATAAGATGCAATTGGGAGAATTTGATTTTAAGTTTGTGAGAGTAGGACTTTTTAAGAGTAGGACCTGGCACCTTGAATGACCAGATGAGGAATGTGTTCAATCAGGCACAGTGGAACCATTTGTATGCATAAATTTAAACATTGAACTACTACCATTCAAGTTGAATGGACCATGCTTATATTTTGAATACAATCAAGGAGTTAGACCAGTTAGATGATGTGGGGTGTGTTTCATCTTCCGTGTCTATGTCTAGAATGCAGGACCTGGGAGTGAGTCCATGGAGTTGCAAGAAACGAGCAACTTATAAGAATCAAAAGAAGAGCTGTCAACCAACACTGAACAGGAACAGTCAGTTACCACATGCTGAAGAACATACTTAACCTTTAGGACTCTATGGTCGCAACATTGCGCCTTACGTCTGCGTCCCACCTTGCCTGTGGTCGCAATCAAGCGCCATACGATATCGCTCCATTCCCGGGTACGCAACTTCACGAAGTTAAAGCTTATATGACATAGAATTCCCGCTACACGAAGCTAGGAATACGTCACAGTTTAACGGTCAAATTCCTTTACATATTACGATTGTAAGAGAGAGAAAACAGGTTGAATTTGTCAACGCATTTCAAAACGACTGTAGCCATTTTCTGCCGTATTTTACTATCAAATTGAGTACCCCGCGGCATGGGTAAGTGATCGTGACTACATGTTCTAATTGTTGTTTTTTGTGTTTAATATGTTGTTATTTGATAAGAATGTGTGTGTATTCATTCAAAAACACAAAAATAATATGTATCAGGGGTGCCACGTGTGTGCATGGACAATAATTACGTTGTGTGTCGGGCTAGACCTAGTGTTGACCGGACAGACGTTATATGCTATTTCTTCACGTTTTATTTGTTTTTTTTAGTCCATATTATATTAGTTTGGATATAGAACAATATATATATATATATATATATATATACATTAAGTATAGGTATTTATGAGGATTTTATCAATGTTGTCACACATTGCTCATGTATTAGGGTTGTCACGAAGATATATTTGCGATTTTGAAAATGGCGTTTTGCGTTTTTCGCCAGAATTTTCAACTTCACAACTTGCTCACAACTGTCATATCACAAATACAACAACAACAACAAAAAAAACACGATTATATTCACTATTCACTCCTTTATTTAGATGTGCAAAAATTATTTTGATATCTTTTAAAACAAAAAAGTTTTGATGTTTTCAAAACACCCACCATCAATAACGCAAGTTTTCCAAAAAATAAGATCAGTTTCTTAATTTTTAAGTCAGAGCCCTAAAGGTTAAAGTGAGATCAGAGCACCTAAGGACGTGTCAAGCATGCCATCATGATTTGACTGACTATCAAACTGAGCACCCATGGGTTATCCTGGATATAAGCTCATGATCAATAACCAATAATCAATGTTAAAGAGAGGTAAGAGAGACACTGTAGATGCTTAGCAATAGCGAAGTTGAAAAAGGACACATCAACTGATAACACAATTTATACTGTGATTTAAGGAACTTTGATCAAATGTTGCATAAGAATGGCTGGGAATTGATCACCCAGCAAGCTACAGTAACCATCAGCATACATATCTCACAACCTTAATGATAGAATTGGGCAATTATAGATTTGTTCTTCTTCTTCTTTCTCAGTGTTTATTCTTAAACTCATGCTGGATCTCTATTGTAGCAGGACAATAATACTACCAGATTTTTGCAGGATGTAGTCCAGAGAATGGATATGTAGTGTCACCATTTTATTTGTGCTACTGGCCCAAAACATCTGTCTTCAGCAGGTAAGTTTATTAAAAATCCTGGAAGTCTTGGAATTCTAACACTATCTCTCAGTGACAGTGCTGATAGACATTCTAATACTACCTCTCAGTCACAGTGCTGATAGACATTTTCACTTACTAAAGTATTAACTTATCAACTTTACTTTGTTAAATATCTGTAAATAAGTACATTTACAATCATATTTTTTTTAGCGTTCGTTCTCAAACTTAAAAATATTAAAAATATTCTCAAATATTAAAAATGCTGGATCTCTCTTGTAGAAGGACAATAATCCTATATTTCTAGCAGGATCCAAAAAAGTCCAGGAACATTATTGCATTGTGTTGCCATTTTATTTGCACATTTGCCCAACACATCTATCTTTGGTGGTGGTAATTAATATAGTCCACATTTATTTTTGGTGGTGGTAATTAATATAGTCAGTCTTTTTTCCACTTCGACTGAAACAAGGACGCCGGTGACCATATAACTAGTGATCTAGCCATATGAGAGAACTGGTCCTGCACTACACACTGGTCACCAACTCAAAATATACCACGATCAAGCTTGCTTGCATGTGTGGTCAATGTTTATTTCACACCATTGACAGCCATAGATGCTGTGCCTACTGCAATAATATTTTTATTGTCTTTTCTCTGTCCTGTATGTTCTTGATAAAGATCTTGGAAACACCAAGATTCAGAAGAAGACCAAGAAAATGTGGATTGAAGGAGTTACCAATATTCTGAGATAAAACAATATTACAGCATATCACAGCCTGAAAACCGATCGTCATTCAATTCTGTGACACCTTACAGCAAACGCAAAGAAAAGACAATAGATAGAATTGTTTGGTGTTTTTATTTCGTGTCAATCTGTTTAGTGAACTGTAGAACTTAACTTTATGTTTTCCATCAATACCCACTGATCAACTGTGTAAGCAGTTGCACCAGTAAATCACACATGGAAACCACTAACTCTCTGACAGGTGTAATGGTCATAAAATAACAGATGTCTACATCTCACCTCTGAATAGGGATCCACTATGATACCTCTGTATATCCATTTCTCCACAATTTCCATATATGGGACACATGCCTATAAATAAATGTAAATTCCTGATCAAATTATCGTACAGCATGGATATGTAAGAAACAACTACCTTCGTTAGTCATCAACATAAAAATCTTTAACTACCTTTGTCATAGTCATTAATGTAAAAATCTTTAACTACCTTTGTCAGAGTCATTAATGTAAAAATCGTACATACCTTTGTCAGAGTCATTAATGTAAAAGTCTTAAACTACCTTTGTCAGAGTCATTAATGTAAAAGTCTTAAACTACCTTTGTCAGAGTCATTAATGTAAAAGTCTTAAACTACCTTTGTCAGAGTCATTAATGTAAAAGTCTTAAACTACCTTTGTTAGAGTCATTAATGTAAAAGTCTTAAACTACCTTTGTTAGTCATTAATGTAAAAGTCTTAAACTACCTTTGTCAGAGTCACAAATATAAAAATCTTTAGAGTCATTAATGTAAAAGTCTTAAACTACCTTTGTCAGAGTCATTAATGTAAAAGTCTTAAACTACCTTTGTCAGAGTCATTAATGTAAAAGTCTTAAACTACCTTTGTCAGAGTCATTAATGTAAAAGTCTCTTAAGAGACATGACTTTTGTTTGGCCATTTTAAAAATAATTATTGAGTCATTTTAGTAATTAAAATTTTTTTAATTTAATGATACAGGAATGTATCATACATCTAGCTGTTCAGAATAAAATGCTTTATGTATCCTTATCACAAATGTGATCTTTCAATAAAGGGTTAGTATATCGTTTAAAATGAATTTTGTAATTTGTAATACAAAATGTTCCTTAAATTATATAAATGGCAATGACAAATAATAATTAAAAAATTCATATGAAATGCAAATCATATAGAAGTTAGTTTTTAATTGCATCTAGTGAATTTATGCAAAACATTTCCGAAAAGTATATCAAGAGAGCAAGAAATGTAAGCACAGCACACACATAAAGAATTATATGTTGCTAGAATATTAAAGTTGATTTTTTTTAATGGATATTTTAGTTCCTTATTATTTAAGGATCAATTAAAATACTTATGAATATATTCCTATTACTATTACAGTTATTGTGTTTTTATTTTATTTCAACTCTGATGAATGAAATAAATTAGGAGTTCAGTATACATAATGATTTCAAGTTTTTAGGCTCTGTGATACTCTGATAAGCAGTTTTCTTTACTGTTGAAACATAAATATGTATCACAGACTTTATGCTTAAGTCTACTATTTTATTTTCAATTTTTGATTATATATAACAAAGTTTGCAATTTCTCTGTGTGCTTGTAAATTCTTAGTTATTGCATGGCGTGAGAAAGTAGCCAGCTTTCCTGCAACTGGAACATTATCCTATATTCCATAACTAAATCTTCTGTAAAATTGAACATATTATATCTATTAGGTTTTTCTAAAGCCTTTACATTTGGATTTTTTCAACAATCTTGGAACAATATAGACATTTACCCTAGCTATATCAATGAGATGAAAGAAAATTATTTTCCAGTATTTGTTTGTTTTCCTTAGACAGTTGTATTTACCTATCAGTTGATCACTTGTATCTTTCCCTTTCATATATTTATTGTAATCTTTAACAACATTAGGCTGCTTGACGAATCTCCCTAAAAAACTCCATTTACTTTTCTTATTCTCTTTATATATGTAAATATATTTCCTTTATGGATTGTAGAAATTAATGAAATTGTTTTACTAACTATTCACTGTACTATTAATTGTTCGTCATTACTCCTCCACCTCATAGTCCCTCTTGTATTGCCTTTTTCAATACAAAAGCTATGATACTTCAGAAATATGGTAACCTTAGCAATACTGTTATTAAAAATAGTTCATCTGGGAAAGTATGTTATTCCAAAATGGCAGCATCTAGGAAACACAATCTATAGATGCCATTCATGAGTATTAATCATGCAGAAATAAGAGTTAGCAAAGGTGGGATTGTATGATCTATAGAAAGTAATGTAAATCTAGGCTTATCATTATAATAAGTAGGATTGATTTTGCACTTGAAATAACTCTGGAGCTTTCAAGTTCATTCAGAAAGTGCAATCATTCATTAGGACACATAAAAAATTTCAGGCCACTCCAGCGGGAGTTTTTAATTTATACAGATATTTAAAGGCGGTGATGTCGATATCTAAAAATAATTATCATAAACCATCAGTTACTTTCATTATTGCATGTTTTCCTATGAAGGAGTGCAGGGTGGCTTGCTATGAGCTGTGGAAATAACCGCCGCTTTGCTATAGCAGATGCCGCAACATGTACAGGAAGGATTTTATTGTACCTACGAAAGAAAAAAAAATCCTGTCCTAGCCGTGAATTGAACCAGAGACGTCAAGTCTGAAAACGGCGTTCTCACCACACTGCCATGTGCTCCACTCAGCACACCCTCAATAATGAGAGATAAGTAAGCTCTGGATTGCTGGTCATTAAAGTGTTAAGAGCGTTGCTGTACATGTTCACATGGCAAAGCTAAACATGGATACACACAGGAGAATCATATAAGTATATTCCACAATTAATGACAATGAAAACATAAACTATGAACTATGTCTCTTAAGTCAACTTTAGAACAACAAAATATAAGACTACAGGTGTAGTATACTTACTGTTTGAGTCAGGTAGAGCAACAGTTCTGAACTTCGGCTGTCTCTGAAAAGTAAAAAAGATTAATTTCACAATAAATATACAGAATTTTATACACTAGAAAAAAATGCACACATATGTAAATCCTACCATTAAATATCAGAGAACAGATTATTAGAGTCTAGAAGTACACAACAGACCACTGTTTCCCAACGTGGGGTGCATGCCCCACAGGAGGTCAATTTGACTATTCAGGGGGCAATTCGTGTAAAAATGTTAGGGAATAATTCAATTTTTTACATATGCCTCTCTGAGTAGAAGGCTACTTCAATAGGCATTGCACTAAGTGGAAAACTGAAGTCTCCTGGGCATGAAAGGAAGCTCTGAGAAACCACCCTACTGCACATAAGAAGTAAGAGCAAATCGCTTGCAAATTCTGGGGATAGAAACCAACCAATCCAACCAGCAGTTCTACAATGCACAATACACAGGATAGAGATTTCGACCAAGAAAAGGTCTTTATCAAGAAGGAATGAACAAACACAGAATGGAATGACAAAATCAGAGACTACATGCAACACTAAATCAATGTTATAATATACAGTATACATTTCTAGAAAACAACAAATAGTGATGAAGAGAGGCAGGAGCGACGGAAATGTGATTACATAATGAGAACGTACAGTTGGGCACACAAAGGAAATGCACATTTGAAAATAAAAGTATTAAAATTAGTACAATAACAATAAAAAAAAGTCTTATCTAAGTGTAATTAGTGACAACTTGAGAAGCCATAAGTATTTTAAGAATGTTATATATTGCATTATATGATATATACTGCAGTCTCCCAATCACTCAATTTTTGACTGCAGTCTCTCAATCACTCAATTTTTGACTGCAGTCTCCCAATCACTCAATTTTTGACTGCAGTCTCCATATCACTCAATTTTTGACTGCAGTCTCCCAATCACTCCAATTTTTGACTGCAGTCTCCCAATCGCTCAGTTATAACTACAGTCTCTCCTGATCATTGAATTTCCAACTTCAGTCTCTCCTGATCATTGAATTTCCAATTTCAGTCTCTCCTGATCATTGAATTTCCGACTTCAGTCTCTCCTGATCATTGAATTTCCAATTTCAGTCTCTCCTGATCATTGAATTTCCAACTTCAGTCTCTCCTGATGATTCAATTTCCAACTTCAGTCTCTCCTGATCATTGAATTTCCAACTTCAGTCTCTCCTGATCACTGAATTTCCAACTTCAGTCTCTCCTGATCACTCAATTTCAGAAAGAGTAAAGGAATTAAAGAACACAATGCTATTGAATTATTGTAGTCAGAAGAGGTACATTCTTACCCAATCATAGAAGCTGTTTTTTCGTGGAGAAGACTTAACACTGCACCACCAATACACTTGCCCTAAAGGTAGAACATTAATAAAATTAAATCATGAAGAAGTGTCCACAAATACGATATGTTATATACAGTGTGTCCGGCAGAATCAATACCAATAACAAATGTCAAAATTTCTTATACCATTAATGGCAGACTGACTGGTTTTGGATTTTCTATTAGGAAAATGTAACAAGTTTCAGTAATAATTCACTAAGTTTTTCAGTAAATCTCAGCATGAACACCTTCAGGGGTGAGAAGAATGCCGAGATGGTATTCTATCTTTCTTCATGTGCTTTGAAGCATATGAGTTGTGTCATAAGCATCAATTATTCGCTGCTGAAGATTATCCAGTTCCTGCACCAGAATTATATAAACAAAGGTTTTTACTTATTACCATATATGGAAATCTAAGGTCAAATCTGATGATCTGCATGGTAATTTAATGAAATTTAATCTTCCAATCCATCTGTCTGGTAATTGATGACGGTATTTTCTTACTTCATTGGCATAGTGGAGGTGCTCCATCTTGCTGGAATATGAATCCTTCTGGTATCACACAAACCAGAGATTCATGCCTGAATCTCCTTTGCACAACAATGAGAAATTTAATTTTGAAAGTCAATTAAAGCATTGAACTTTCTGCAGCACCGTGAACTCTATCATCACTATATGCTGCATCACATTCCACAACTGTGAATCGCATCTGCTCTATCCATACATTACCAGAAAATTTTTATATTTTCTTCACTGCTCCTAAAAATTTAATATAATATAATATTTAATATATATAAAATATGTATTAATATATTTAATATTCTATAGGAGATAATCATAGTAAATATTGATATTTGTTACGGTAGTGATTCTGCCAGAAACACTATTTCTTTGTTCTTGACAATTTTGTCTTTAGCTTTCAATCTCTTTCTCTGTGTACCTATTCTATTCATTTACTTCCGGTTGCAATGGCGCAGAATAACAGTTGTGTTTTTTCTGCTTGCCGATAAGCAAAGTTTCAAAGTTTCAGAGAGGATTTCGTATTCCCTGAGTAAAATTCTGCCCGTGGAAATGTTACAATGGAGTATCAGCACAAATAAGGAACATATTTAATTGTCTGTGTTATGCCGATGATATCAATCTCTTGGTTGTTTCCGAATCTGAACTCCAGGAAATCATCTCAAAGTTGAAAGACATTAATTGAAAATATGGCATGGAAATTAGCATTGATAAAAGCAAGCTATTTGTGACTAGTGAAACCAAGCAAGATCCTACAAATATCCTGTTTATATGGTCACAAACTTGAAGAAGTTAACACTTTCATTCAAATATCTCGTGTTCCAAATATATAATGATGGCAACTCTGGAAATGAGATTAAACTAAGACTCGAGATGGCCATGGCTGACATGGCAAGGTTGAATATGAATTGAAAAAGTAAAATCAATATTATAGTAAAGATCAATCTATTTAGATCACTAATGCTAAGTATACTTTTATATGGACATGAAAGTTGGACACTCAATACAGACACAGAAAGAGGGATTCAGGTTTCTGAAAACAAGTGACACAGACATTTGTTAAGAATTAGCTATATTGAACACAAGACCATACTTGCAGGTTATCAAGAACCGCTTTTGGCAGTGGTGAAACAGAATAAACTTGTTTGGTTTAGATATGCAACAAGACATGACTCACTTTCCAAAATTATTTGTGTTAGGAACTGTCGATGGTTGAAGGAGAAGAGGGGATTGATAGAGAAAACCTGGATTGATAACATCAAGGAATGGTATGGGCGTGATTTATCTAAACTTCTCAGAATGACTGAGGATAGAAATGTTTGGAGAGCTTTTTGTGCTGATGTCTACAATGTGGCTTCCCCTACAACCCTGACAGTTATGGGTCTGTATTATTATTATTATTAACTAAAGTATTTCTATAAAATAATGATAGCCTTTTGCATTTTTACAGATGCTTAGGAGTAGGCCAGTGTGAAAATTACATGTGGACTACAAAAACCTCAAATAGCAGTCATTCTATTGGCAGAATTTAAACAATATTGATAGACCAGGTGAGAGTATTATATACATGATAGATCCAATATGAAGTGCATTTCATCTACATCGTTTGTCTTCCATTTTCTTCCTCGATCACTTCTATGCCTTAATGCAGCAATGTTCTCAATGTTTTACAATTATCAGCCAATTCTTACCTAGAATTTTGATTGATCAGAAAATCGTGCATGGATATTTTGCAGGAGTCCTTATATCTTAATTTTGGTCTATCCCTTTATCATTTACCAGATGAGAGTTGAATACTAAGTAGTTTCTTAGGAATGTAATCACTTAACATTCTGTTTGCATGACCATGCCATCTTACATGTCTAATCTGTGAGTCAATTAAGGTTTGACCCATCAATCTGCATGATGACAAAACAACAATTGATAAAACAGTATTTTTATACCAACTGTGTGTTACCAATGTCAAACATGGCCCTTGACAAAGATACTAACGAAAAAATCACAGTATGTGAAATGCGATATTTGAGGAACGCTATAAATGTCACCAGAAGAGACTGACAGAGAAATGAAGATATCAGGAAAGAAATAAAGACTATCATAAGTCGAGACTACATTGAGAGAGAGCAAGCCAAATGCTTGGCCACATCAAGAGAATGCAACCAAGAACTAGATGGGTTGAGACAATCAAAGAGATGGGGTTGACTATAGCCAAAGACAGACAACTTCTGCTTCCCCAGTGACGCTTAACAACACAAGTGGAAATTATAATAGATCTATAGAATTAAAGATATATAATAAGAAATTGTTACTCTCACCCTGTTTATGGAATTGGCAATAGATGCCAAAATCTCCAAGATTCTCATAGTAGGCTGTAAATAGTAACACAGTTTCTGTAGAGTAAGTTGGCCCTAGTGAAAGTAAATATACATGTGATACAATATATCATCAGCAGACATGGTAATGATAAACAAACGAGCAGTATTTGCATAAAGTACAATAGTAATTGCAGTTTGTGGTCCATTCTTCAACATTACATGTCAATTACAGATAATGTAGTGAGAGTTACAATAGACTTAAAATAAGAGTTAAAATAGAATATCGTCTTGTCCTATCCATGCGTGAAACTAGGCGTCATGGAAATCTGACGTCTTCTTTCTTTAGCTAACTGTGATGCCATTGTCATAGTGCAGCCTTTGTGTTCTAGCATTTCTCTGATGTCATATATCCATCTTCATTTAGGCCCTCCCTTGTTTCTCTTTTCAGAAGATCTTTTATTGAAGGCTATCGATGGAATTATCGATGTAACTTAGCTCCAAGTATTCACAGGAACACAAACACAGAACATGCATATTCGTACACAAGGACCTAAAGGCCTTCTTGTAAACATAAATAACATAGAGACAGAACAATGTTGCTTCAAATAATATCTTGTACAAATAAATTCAAGTAGGAAGCATGAGGATAAATGAAAATAATTATTACAGCTGACAGGAATTGAACCAGGTCTGTTCTGGCAGCACCGAATCGCTTTGCAACACAAGTAAACAGGTTTTCCGTATTTGACCAACCACATCCCCAAAACAGATGTGGCGCGGGCAAGACATTCAGCCTGTGTACTCAAGTCACTGAGAACAGACCAATCGAAACATGGACTATTATAACATTAACGAACATCCCGTACAAGTATTTAAGTATCCTCAGGAACACAAACTCAGAACATGCATATTCGTACACAAGGACCGAAAGGCCTTCTTGTAAACATAATTAACATAGAGACAGAACAATGTTGCTTCAAATAATATCTTATACAAATAAATTCAAGTAGGAAGCATGAGGATAAATGAAAATAATTCTTACAGCTGACAATTCTTACAACATTGTTCTGTCTCTATGTTATTTATGTTTACAAGAAGGCCTATAGGTCCTTGTGTACGAATATGCATGTTCTGTGTTTGTGTTCCTGAGGATACTTTAATACTTGTACGGGATGTTCGTTAATGTTGTTATAGTCCTTGTTTTGATTGGTCTGTTCTCAGTACACAGGCTGAAATTGAGTACTTGAGTACACAGGATGAAAGTCTTGACCACGCCACATCTTTTTTGGGGATGTGGTTGGTCAAGTACGGAAAACCTCTTTACTTATGTTGCAAAGCGATTCAGTGCTGCTAGAACAGACCTGGTTCAATTCCCATCAGCTGTAAGAATTATTTTCATTTATCCTCATGCTTCCTACTTGAATTTATTTGTCACAGAAATCAAAGAAGCCACAGGAACAAGCTTACAAACAGCACACAGGAAGGCCATCTCCAGAGAACTCTTCTACCCCTGATGCCGCAAGGCAAACAAGGGCCACAGCGTATAGAAAGAAAGATAGACTAAATAGTTTCATAACATCATCAGTTCATTATTCCTTTTCAGTCTCTGGGAATACACAAGCTAAAGGATAATAGTGAGTTACATATCATAAGCAATATATTTAAATATATTTAGGTAATTTGGCAACCAGACTATAAAGTTAGTTCAGAAAGCAATAGAAAACTACTGAACACAAATATTGCATAGAAAATCACTAAAGCCAAAAAAAGTAGTGTTGATTGCTAGATCCAACAAACCTTTTTTTTTAAATAGCACATATTCAAGTTAATAAGTGGTAACCTACCTTCTTCATCTGCTGCTCCAGCTGGGCAACCATCACAGTGTAATCCTAGCAACAGAAAGAGTCTTGATTAAGAAATGTCTATTTGGTTCATAAATTTAAGTAAATAAAATTGCTGGAATTGCAGTTTGTCAATAAACATATTTGGGGAATCAACGTTTCAACCAAAATGACTTTATAAAAATAATAATAATAATAAAAATAAGACCCATAACCCATCAGGGTGGTAGGAGTGTCACACTGGAGACAGCACAAAAAGCTCTCCAAACATCTCTATCCTTAGAGATTCAAAGGAGTGTAGAAAAATCATACCCAGACCATTCCTTACTATTATCAAACCAGGATTTTCTTTGTCTCTTCTCTCTCCACTCTAGATTGTTTCTTTAAAAATAATTTTAGAAAGTGAGTCGTGTCTTGTTACATGTCCAAACCAAACAAGTTTACAATTGTTTCACCACTGACAGGGTTGTCACTATCACAATAAGGACAAACAAACAAAGAAGAAAATAATAAAATAGTCAGAAGACTACTTTGAATAGGGAAACCAAAACAGAAATTAGAGAGACGCAAAAAGGAAAACAATGGAAATAAAATTACATGTAAAGAAAATGCAGTGTACATGGGAAATAATTTTTTTTTAAATTAACAGTATTGTAATATCTTATTATCAATAACATAATTTTAATTAAAGTGCTATAGAATAGTTCTGAGAATACCATGGACAGCAAGGAAAAACAAACCAGGTGGTGTTAGAACAATTAATGTCTAGGAAGGCTGACTTTTGAACACCATATTAACCTTCACTGAGCCTATATCAATCGCAGCCGCCGAGAAACAAAATGGCCGCGCGCGCTTTTGGCGGTCCGGCCCACCCAACGATAATATCGTGAGATTTACACGTACCACAGTCCGTGCACATATCTGGGGACATGCGCAATCGAAGCCGGTACATCCCCCACTTCCGACATGATCGTTTGTGAGAATGGCTAGCTATTCGTAAAAGTTTAAGAGCAATTAATCTGACCACATCTGTACACCGGTACGATGCCATGATGATGGATCGGTTTTACAGACTTTTATTTCATCGTATTTCGAATAAAATAACATTGAATCGTAGTTTGAATCATGGATTATTAAGTTATTTAGTTTCACAGCAGTGAATATACAGAATGCCGTGCTGATTTGGGGACTTGTACGTTTGATATCGAATATTTTGAAGTGGCAGAAAAAATAACTCTAGGCCTAAGCTCAAAGAACGATTTTACTGCAAATCTACATGTTTTATACAGTTCCCCCGGCTATATTTTGATAATTTCGCAGTGAAAGAACATAAATACAACAGATTTGCGTGATTTAGTTTACAGTGTTGCCAAGGAATTCGATATGTAAGGTAAGTTATTTTTTTCTCTTATTTTTTCCCTCTTTATTTGTTATAAAATATATGTTTTTTGTGAAAAACGTCTTTACCACTTTCTCATACGTCTGGTATCACACACACACGTACATAAATTACACCAATATATGCATAATTCAATTCTTTATTTATATGTGCAAATATTATTTAAATATCTCTAACAACCAAAAAATTATCACATTTTCAAAACAGTCACCATCAATAATGCAAATTTTCAAAAAAGAATCCGGTGGCAGGGAGACGTTTCGTATTTTTTAATCTGGCTTGCTAAAGGTTAAAGAAAAAGCTAGTTTTATTCAGCCAAATTAAGAGACACGACGGCATGTAGAGAATGTTACTGGAGGGTATGATAGAAGGCAACAGCCACCCAAGACACAGTTGGACAAAAGACATTCAAGAATGTCTGTGCATGTCACTAAAAGAGGCAGGACAATTTGCTCAAGACTGCAGACAATTCAAGAGATTAATAGGGAAGACTACATTCTGGAAAGAATATGTCACCTGATGATGATGAATCTATATTTTGATGAGTCAACTTTTCAAAATAAGCACAGTAAGTTGATCCGATGTTAGTATGGAAACAGTAATGTAAATGAATTGAACAACACAAAAATCAAAACAAAGTAACTGCTGTTCTGAAACTGAAGCAAATAGAGATCAAACAATATTAATGGGTAAAATTGGTGGTGGTGGGGGATGGGGATTTGGGTGTTATATGATGTGAATCATATTCAATTTTGGACATATTAAAAGACATGACACCTTGTTGAAGACCTTACTTGAGAGTAAAATCGAGGGGAAACGAGCAAGAGGTAGGCAAAGATACAAGTGGGAGAGTAACATCACTAGATGGACAGGTTACAGCCTAGCAGAGTGCACCAAGATGAGACAGGGGATGTTGGAGGTCTGTTGCAGCCAGCCTTCATTGTAAAGACGGCAATGATGACAAATCATATTCAACCCAGCAGGCTTCAATGTAAACATGGTGTTAACTCTCTAGTCTACCCAATACTGAGATTTCCTGTCTGGGGTCTTTCCATGTAATGTCCTTTTTGAGCGAGAACTTTCATCTCTTTTCTCCAAGTTGTTCTAGGTCTTCCTTGTCAATGGAATCTCCTGAGTGGATGACCTCTATAGCATGTTCCAGCCTTCTGGGTGTCAAATGCATTTACTGCCCAGAAGATGCTGGCATTCACAGTAATGAGAGAGCAGAAATTTGTGTGTCAAATGCACTTATAGGAATTCAGAATGGATAAGGGAGAGATTTTGTGATTGCCAATATAAATACTGCCATAGATGATCTTCTCGTTCGCAGCAAATATGCCAAATAGGCGTGTTGCATGGTACCATGGTTACTGGTGCGGCTCTCTGCCTGGTATCTCTGACTTCAGCATCTGTGATTGCTGGGCAGGACTGTGGTCCTGCTGCTCTATATTGGGAATGGCCTGACCAATCATAGTTTCCAGTCTCTGCTGGCAGAACTAAGCCTTACCTCCACTTCAAGGAGTTGGCCTCAATAGGGACTATACATGAATTTAGGATATGATTGGGAGAATTTGATGATTACCACTGGGCATCTGTAGGGCAGAATGAAAAATGTGTTCAACAAACAGGCTACGGGAATCATAAGTATGTATAGACTTTTATATTTTCTTGGGAAGACTGAGCACCTATGGGAGTGCCGGGCATGCAGTGACATCGGTACACAATTAATAATTAATCCATGTTAATACCTGTCTTGCAATACAATTTTCTACCTTCTTTAGATTGTCTCTAATCCATTTTCATTATGCATCAATATACTAAAAGATGAGCATTCTAATGACAAAAAAGAAATTGAGATAGATTGTAATGAATACTACATCTTTCCACACTTGCAACAAATCAAATGACATGAAGAAATAAACAAAATATGAATGAAGAAATAAACTAAATATGAATGAAGAACTAAACTAAATATGAATGTATGTGTACACCAGAATTTGTCCATTTCTTGTTAATGTTCTTACCTTGATAAGAGTTTCCATTGCATGACCAAGTGCATGGTTGACAAGACCGTATTCAAATGAAGATTTCTCTGTCAAGGAGAAAAAAAAGGCAATAATGTACACAATAAAAACTGAACAAGGGTGCTAAACATAATGCTATCAAGTAAATTCTTCTTTCCTTTTAGTTCCGTATAGAACATAAGACTCAAACTCTTCTTGTGCTGTATGTTTGCTTTGACTGTGCCCACAAGGTCCTAATTTATTAGATCTCTCCCTCCACTTCTTCTCCAGGACTATTCCTTGGTCTTCTCTGGATTCTTGCAACAATGACGATCTAGTATTAAATTAGCTAAAAAAAAAGCGACTGACAATCCCATAATCCACCATTGGATGTATTTGGTTGACGATGGTTCACTACTGTTTACAGGGATCATAGCAATAAGAAATAGCAAGTGAGGAAGTATAGATTTTAGTTTCAATGTATTTAATACAATACCCGAGTTCTAACCCTGTTTAACACTTTCCCTGCTAAGGCTTTTTATTCCAACTCTTTTCCACTGCCAGGTCATTTTTTAAGCATGATGAGTTTTGTGAGTGATCATTTTAAGAAATCATTAAAAAATTCAAAAATAAAGTTAGGGCTGTGAAACTTTCAGAAGATATTCAGAGAAGAATAAGCTTTCCAAAAACATGTGCATGAAGTTTTTAACAAAAAAAGGTTGCATTTCCATCCATGGCATCCATCATTCACGAAGGACCAGCAGATCTTGTATCAACTCCTGACCATCATTAATTGAATCATACACCAATACTTTATCTGATTCTAAGTCCACTTTACCGCTATTACTCGTTAAAAAGAATGAAAGTCACTTTCGACCAGTCATCATCATCTACATCATCCATTTTGAAGTGTTCATTCAAAAAATTCTATAAAATTATTAAATCTCCATTTAGTGGTACTGAATTGGTCAAAAATCAATGTTGCAATATTGAAATATTTATAATAAACAGGAAGTAGGGAACAAAGATTATATTTTACAGAACTTCCCACTGTATGACACCACAAGAAGAAAATTATCCATCTGAAATGGCCCTGTCTCAGGGCTGGTGACCACAGTACAGTTCATTAATGAGATCCATATCAGTGCCTGACCTAGACGAGAGCGAGAAAACAGAAGAATGAAAGTCCAGCATTGAATACCAATGTAGTCATGAGAATTCTACATCAAAACAGTCATATTCACGAACAACAATAGTCAGTGGAGCAGTGACTTGTACTTCTACAACAGAAGTCAGCCATGGCAGCAAAAGTGTTTATGACCTGACCGCAGATGATAGAAAATTAAGTATTTTCATAATATACTGCAGACTAAACAGATTTTGTAGGAAATTAAACTACACCTAATGTCAACATCCACACATCAAAGGTAGCCAGCAAGGCATTTTTATTATTGCTAGGATACCTAAGTAATGTGAAAATTCAAAGCTAACCTTCAATAAACCTCACAACTGTAGAATAATTTGAACAAACAGGTAGCATTCTTTTAACAAGGTCTTGAACAGATGTATCTGAAACAAAAATTGCAGAATAAATTGTTACAAATTTGAAGATATTTTAGACCTATATAAGAAAGTAAGCATAATTTCATTTTCCATTTCTAAGGCATATCGGAGAACACAATATTAGACAGATATTTTAACTGTACTAATGGCATACTAAGACAACAGATCAAATGGTTTGTCCACATCAACAAACTACCATCAGACAGCGTACCACAGCAAGCTACACAGATACAGTGAAGGCAGACCTAGAGGTCGGCCACAAAAACAATGGACCACCGATATAAAGAGGCAACAAACTTCACAATATACTCAGCACAAACTGGGGTCATCTCCAAAAAATTCTTCTACCCCTGACGCCGAAAGGCAACAATGGGTTTAGCGAATAGATTGAATGGCATACCTAGTGATGATGTGGTCAGCATCATATCAGTCGCCTTTACTTCCCCAGGAGTTCTGGTACTCATTTGCCTATGATAGGCTAACCTAGCACCTGTTGGTAATATTAAAAAATATTTCCAGTTAAACTGGAAATTGAACCTCAGATCACCTGGATGGTAAGCCAGCAAGTAAACAGTTCAAAGTTCTTTAACACTGTTCTTTCTAGAGCAACACAATGAAGCAATTATCCTACTAAGGTAGGATCTCCATTTCATCTTGTTTATTGTAGTTTTGGTAATGTTCTTTACAATCTATGATTGTATACTCCTCTAGCTGTAGCTTATCATCAATATTCCCTCTAATTTTTTTTCTCTTGTGAGCCACATATGAAGATATCTGAGCAGTGAATATTTAGTTCATTCTTTATGTGTGCGGATAGTACATTTCAAGTGGTACCATTGTGGGGTCAATGTTCAATTCTCAGTAGATTAATCGTGTGTCTTGTAGGATATGTTCAGCTGTCTGTATTGCTGTCTATATCAACACATGTGCAGGGGTAATGAGAGTCAAACTGTGCTCGTTCAGTATGCTATATCCAGATCCAATATGGTTTTCTTCTTCTTCGTTCAATTTTGGACTTCCACATTGATAACTGTGACAGTCAACCCCAGACTCCTAGTAGTGTCTGAGTTTTTTATGAAAGGAGACAGAACTTGGACAATTGTTTCTGCATTGCACATAGAGCAGGTCAGCAACAAGTGTTTGTATCACAGGTGCATAAGTCTGTTGTGTCGATCTTGTATTTGTGATATAGGTGGTCTGTTATGCCCCGTTCGTAGTCAGAATATAACATTGTTTTGTCTGGACAGCTGATGGTAGACATCATTTGTGACTTGATCTTGGTGATCACATTCCCATTTTGATTTGAGAGTGGCTTTAAATTGATGTTTTGACTTCCTCGTAGGTAGTTCTTATGTTACTCTATTGCAATTAACCCCTTTCTTTTGCAAGTTTCTGGTTTAATTTCCTGGGATGTTACAATGTGATGGTATCCACTAAATTGTGCGCCTCCTGTAGCAATGGGCTAGCTTTTCGAGTGAATTGACCAGTACACACAAGCCACTGCTAATCTGCAAATATGATCTAATCTAGGGTGAGACTACCAGAAAATTAAGAAATAGTGGTTTAAAAAAAAATAATATTGTTCCAGATCAGTATAGCAGAAAACTAAGCCTGTTAAAAAACAACAATATACTCTGTCTGTTCAATCCAAAAATAATGTTCATACAAAAAAAACCAAGTCTGCCAATTCAAACAGAGAAACCAAATCAATATATTATCAAGACAGGTACGACAGCAACATTACCTAAGCTTTGATCAATGAGAAATTCCTTTGCTGCGTAACGTTCTGGTAAAGTTCGTGATAGAATGTACTTGCCATCAATTCCCTAACATCATAAAAATTGTGCATGTGTTAAATCTAACATCTCATACATTTTAAAGTATTAAACTTAACATTTTACACATTTTTAAAGTGTTAATTCTAACCTTATATATATTTTTAAAGAGCTAACTCTAAAATCATGCACATTTCTAAAGTAAAGTGTTAAACCTAACATACACATTTTTTTAAAGTTAAATCTAATATCATACACATTTTTTATAGTATTAAATCTAACATCTGAAAAGATTTTCTAGTAATATATTTGACATTAAAATGTGTACAAGTGTTAAATCTAACATACATTGTGTTAAAGTGTTAAATTTAACATTGTAAAATATTATAATCTGAAAGAGTTGTGCTGTTTAATATGCATAAGAACACCACAAGCATATCTTCAAATTGAATATTGACATTTTTTCATGACATGAAATTTAGTACCCTAAATTGAATCCCATTCTATATTGATTATTATACATGATATATCTTAGATATGAGGGAGTTTCAAAAAGCTCCCAGAATTATTGCATTGTATGGAATTAAGTAACAATAAAATTATCTATACTACATTTTCTTAAAGTAGTTTCCTTCAGCAACTACACACTATAGCCAACGTGCATACAGCTACTGGAAATATTCATGGAATCCATTCTTTGACACCTCTCTCAGCTGTCTTGTCGCATTGGTGAAAATGTTATCTGCATCCTTGAATCACTGTCCTTTCATTGCCGATTAAGTCAAGGGAACAAGGAAAAATCAGCTGGTGCAAGGTCAGAAGAATATGAAGGCTGTTCCAAGGTAATCCGATTGTGCTTATAAGTGTTGTCCATTTTTACGGTCGTGTTCGACACTACCACAACCTTCACAAACACGCGTGCACACAAATACTTGTGATTTCTTCATTGCAGTATCACCATATGCTTTAATGAGCAATGTTAGTGTCTGAGGGTGATTTCTCACAGAATTTGACATTTGTATGGTGTTCAATCAAGGACATGTTCTACTACGATGATGCTACTAGCACAACATACAAACAAATATCTGTATCTTCTCTTCAAGAGTATATATCAAGGTCATGTCTGCAATGTCCTTTCATTAAAGTTATTACCAACTTCTAAACATATAATTTCCATAATATTATTTTTCATTCAAACACTAGTCAACTGTTTCAGGACCTTGTTGAAGCTATCATATGTCAGTTTCTCATGACTTGAGTAATAAAAACTGTTATATCTCTGATGTTAATAATAAGCTTCTCTATATTAAACTCTTTCCGCAAATTAGAATAGTCTTTTAGGATTCTCAGCATTCTTCTGTAACATCATATCTCTGTTGTTTTCAAAGATGTTTAGGTCCAATCCTGACACAAATGATAATAAATCTTGGACAATAAACAGCCAGGATAGAAAAGTTCTAGATACTACAAAATGTTGTTTTGAAGAACTATACAAAATCCATGTATGGATAAAAGGTTAATGTGGATGTGAAGAAATAAATTTCTATCAAACATGAAAGAGACATTTATCATTTTTAGACATGCATGCAAAAGATACAAATTAAAAAATTTGAAAACTAGAAACATTTCTGAGAAGCAAGATAAACAATAATAGAGAAAAGTACCATACATCATAGCATCATGTTCTGGAAAGATTTATCAACAGAATTAATTGCCAACATTGGAGACATGAAATGTACATGAAAAATAACATAATGAAGACCAACAAAGATAAAAAGCGTGTCTCACTATCATAAAATACAAACAAGTGTTGAATCTAACATGATTAAAAATGAACAAATGTAAAATTTGTATGTGAAAATAATGTAACAAAGTCACATGAGACACTTGGTCATGGATGACCAAACCTACCCTCATACACAACAGCAGGTTCTCCAAGACAGCTTGTTCCTGAGTATATGTAGGAAGTGTACCCAAGGCAACAACACCCTGAATGTCAATCAAATTGAGAATATTAGAAAAACAAATTACTGGAAATTTTTAACAAATGTGCAAAACATGATCACACAAAAGACATAATTACATGTAAACAGAAAAGTATTTTCTGAAACAGGTCACATAACAATTTTTCTCAAAACAGAACAGGACCATACTTATCTCTAATGTTTTCTAAGAATATTATTAAAATTATATTAGTGATAAATATTGAATCATTCATTTATCAAAAACCCATTTTCACTGTCAAAAGTGAGACATGATGTATGAGGTGGTCTCAGAAAATTAATAAGGGAAATAAATATACAGGATCTCATCCTTTCCACGTACCAAAAGCACCATGGAAGTCCTTTACTTTAAGACAGTTAATACTGTTTGTGATTCTATTTAGATGCCTTTTAGTTAAATGTCCGGCTCTGTGGCGAGTGGTACAGAGCACGTCTGTGATAGCCAAGGTACAGAGTTCGGTCCCCACCACAGGCAATTGTGCATCCAGACCGTTCAGATAGCAATGGCAAACTACTGAATGTATTTATATTGCTTAGAAATCACCACAGCCAACAAATGCTGGGTTGATAGCTATGTCCTGAATAGGATATGCTACCAAAACTTTGAATCAGGGTAATGAAGTTTTGCTAATCAAACAGGAAAACACACATGTACATTGACATTTTGACCAAAAGGCCTTTATAAAGAACACAACGTAACACATGACAAATAAAAACGCCACTGTCCACCATCACATAATAGAGCTAATATGGATACATGGTGCAAGTCCAGAAGAGTATGCATGATGACTGAAAATTTTAAAGCTAGAATGATAGAGACAAAACAAAACAAATGGAAACTTCACATAACACAACAGAATCCCTCTAAAAAAAAAAAAACATAAAATTGACAGAACACAACATTCTACATCTAGACTATAATCTACATGTAGAATGATGGACGTTAATACCAAAAGGCTGTAGTGTACCAAATTGGTGGATATACTGATATTCAAGAGCATGTTGAGTCAGGTAATCCCAGGAACTCGATTTAGTGACAGTTACCTGGAGCCATGTAGCGCAGTGGTTAGCGCACTGGCTTCGCATATGAGTGGTCCTGGGTTCATTCCCCAGTTGAGGCGGAAATGCTTTTCAGGCCGCATTGGCTTCCAGGTGAATCCAGCCCTAATTGGGTACCAGATTAGTCAGAGAAGTAAAGACTGCGAGGGAGAGGAGATGGCTACCACCATCATATAGCAGAGCCACTGAAATGTGAGACTGTTAACATCTCTCACTCCTATGGCATTAATAAATGCTATGGGTTAATTTTACTTTACTTACCTGGACATTACAAGCACCCAGATGGTCTTTGCTGCTCAAGAGGTCACCAATAAGTGTCCTGGAGTAGTTGTTAATACTGTGCACATGTTGACTGAATCGGTTTCCAAGCCTCTTACCAATCTTCCCTATGTTTGGTGCACTATGTATATCACTACTGTTACTCAACTACTGCTGCTGCTACTTCTACTGCTGCTACTGACATCCACATACATATATAAAACATGACTTACCATATCACCTGGCGATTCACTAGGAGAAATAAAGTCTAAGGTCAGGCAACGTCGCTGAAAAAACCAGTCTGGTAACTGTGGAATATTGACTGTAGAAAAGACCATAAAAAAGTCACACTACTATTAATTTATAATATTTATATTATCAATTTCAGCTACAAAAAAAAAGAGACTTCTGTGAAAGAAAAAAATTTAGTGACCAACAACCAGCGAGTAATTTCCAATACAGCTGATTGTGCACTAACACAGATGAAAAAAGTGTACATTTTGACTTTTATTGAACATTTTGGAATATCACAGGGTCTACTGTGTAAATACACTAATGCTGACACTTCCAGATAACAAAACCTGTGATATTATCCTTTAGCACGCTGTGTTTGCAATTGGGGCGGTGCATTCCACCGGAATTGTGTCATGTCTTGATTTCGGAAGGTAAAATCCACCGCCCGGTTTGCTAAGCCCGAACACGAACGAAAAAATTGAGATTGATAACTTTTGACAGAATTTTTTGGCAACATTGTGAATAGAATTTATCTAACTTCCTGTTTCTATTATCAAAATGGTGATAGACGATAGTGTTTGATTATAAAATGGAAATCCGAGCAATCTTTAAGCATCGGACTTGCGGCGAAGCGGCATGACAGTGAATCAAGTTTACTATACTTTTCTATCATCGTATATTCAGTGAAATCATTATTATCTATAAATGATATACACATACATATTATCTCTGTTTGTGATAATATCTTATTATATTATCTTCTCATGGTTCTTAGTTTGAATCATCAATATAATATTATTTATATTAAATATATTTTCAGTGATTTACCAATGCTGCAAGCAGGCCTATCAGGCAGCCGTTTTCATTAAGTATAGCCTATTTAGTATTTAATGTGCTGTAAATTATTTTTGTGCGTGTCAATATCGCTGGCTATTATAGTAAAAAAAAAGTACTACCACTTTAAAACAAACTTTGAAAGTACAAACAAATAATTGTACTGTTAATCTGTTGATGTTTACCACACAAAATATTCTCAAAAAGACTGCTCAGGCAATTACTTAACATTTACACTTATTTTAAAATGTCATTAATTATATTATACTTGTGAGTGGTTTGTCTGATGTTCTCTGCCCATGCAGCCTGATTGAGCATGTCGGATTGATTCAGTACTCTGGCAAGCGCAAGCCTGTAGATGGCGGGAAGGGGGGATTGTTATTGAAGTGTTCAAATCCCCCTTAGAAAATCAGATCAAAATTTTTAGTACTAGGAATTTAGTCAAGAGGTGAGTAAACAGCACCATCTCACCCCAAACAATTTTTTGCAAAAAGGCGAACAAACTTCTTATGAAAAATGAGGAAATCGATCTTACAAATATACCTTTCTTTTTTTTAAGGTCGAACCCTACTCTTACTAAAGGGAACATGGTCAGCTCGTTGATTATTTACAGAAGATACTCATTTCATTTTCTGGTTGTATCACATATATCACATGACTTTTTTGTTCTTAATGTTGCAGTTTTTAAATATCATTTTAAAATTTCATATATATATATATGTCTAAATGATAATTATAAAAACTGCAATATAAAGAAAAATGTCAATTTAATTTTAACTAAAGGTAGAGATCTCTCCCTGAATGCGCGCCTGCCAATGTAATTTTATTTTGATTATTTCCCTTAGTTATGTTTATAAATTTGTTTATTTATGTTTATTAATTTAACCTTACCAACTGCATCAAAAAAGGGTAATTTCTGCCTGCCACTGCATTCTCTATTTACCCGTATGCTCTATTTATGGAGGGTATTTGGAAAATGCAATAACTTTGTTTTTAAAGATATGCGTATAATGTTTGTGTTTTTAGAAATAAGAAATAGTTACTGAATGTAATGGTGTAAGTTTTGTTGGTGTATATGTGAAATCTGCGATAAACTGTGAACTAAGATCTCTGGCTAGGACTAGAAACTTGGTGAAGACTTCCAATACATTCAATCCAGGACGCATGCCGCTTACTAGGCCTAGATTACTTCGCCGATATTTTATAATCAAACTATTTGTACATATAATATTCAACATTGTAAACAAACAAACCAACTTGGTCAAACTAAAATTATCTGCTACACAAAAGAAATCTGAATATAGAAAAACAAAAGAAATCTGAATATAGAAAAAGGTTGTAATTTTGAAAAGTTTTGACGGATTATGTCGGCGGCTGAACAGTCACAACTGATCTGTAGCACATTGTATTTAGTTGAACACTAGCGGAAACAGAAGCTAGTTAGGTCTACTTTCATTGCCTCTGCTAACCGGGTGAATATCATTTGTTTAAAATCGCAATATTTTTGTTAAAAATGGTATGGCCTCTATGTGCGCTTATAATAATGGACAACTACTGAAAATACATATCTTTCAATTATAGTCGCCGAGAGTGTTGTAAAGGTTAAATATTTATTTATTTAGGATGGCTGTTTTAGTGGTAAGGAGAGGTTTTAGTGGTTAATGATCATTGTGTGAGTTAGGTTTTTTTTTCGTTGGTAGCGTATCCTATTCATGATATGTGATAATATCAACGTGGTAGTCATCAACCGAACATTTTTGGGCTGTAATGATTTTCTAGGCAATATAAATATGTTCAGTAGTTTGCCATTGCTTTCTGAATAGTCCGAATGCACAAATGTCTGTGGCGGGGATCGAACTCAGTACTGTGGCCATCATAGACACGCTCTGTTAGGGTTATGGTTTATTAATACATACCCGTTGTCTGACAAACAGAACCAAGGGAAATAATCTTTAAAAAATATATTGGTAGGCACGCACTTAGGGAGAATTCTGAAGATAGTTTGCAAATTGTTTTTTTAAATTGTAAATTTAAAATGTATATTTTCTCACCATTTCTTGTGAGTTGTTTCTCCCTCAATTCTTTTTTCAGGAAGTCTGTTGAAGGTTTATCAACAATCTTTGCTTGCTTGATAAGAATATTTTTGAACTGTGGATTTAAGAACCAGACAAGACAATTAAGTATTATCCCAAATAATCGTTCACGTGGCAACCAGGTTCAAAACTTTTAGTTCAGTGTGAAAAGAATTGGACCACTGTTTTCTTTCCAGGGATATCATAAGAGATGACTAAGGAAAGTTGGGGTATATGCTAACAATGTGCCACCTGCGAAACAAATTTAACATTGTCATATCTTACTTTCGTCTACTATCAAATAATCCCCCGTAGATGACAAAGAGATGCTGGCTAGCAGATATTGCTTCCTTATCCTTTTGTGATAGAATCCTTGGTGATGGAGAATACTAGATTTGCCATCACTGTGGATGGGACAACAAATTGACAGAATAATGATGAGTCATTTGGCTCTGAAGTGTGTACTGCACTTCTGGCAGGATGTGATAATCCTAAGATATTGACACACTGGAATACATCCCTTCAGGGACTAAACATGCATCCATATGGTGTGGTTTCCAGAATACGAATAAAGGATTAGATTCTATTTCAGTGTAGAAATGGCTACAGAAAATTGACTGAAACTGACATTAAGAGCACCAACAGTCTTTGCCTTAAGACTGCTTTAAGAGAACTTAATCCTAATGTCAAACTCGCCCAAAAGTGGCCCGAAAGTTCTTTCTATATCATCACTTTGATAGCACTGTAACACCAAAACATTTTATGAACGTAAATCAGAATTTTCCCAATCGTACATTGGAGATAACCATTAGCATTGAATTTCTCATTACTTTCCCTGCTGTATTTGTTATACATTGCCCATTGACACGCATGTGGTTGCGTCTGTGGGTCTCACCAATGGCCCACTAGACATACCATCCATGCAACAGAAAACCTTAGTGGATGACATGCCGTTATATTGAGGTTATCTTCTTATAGAAGCTTCATGGCACGTCATCTATACATTTATGATTTTGTTTTATTATTGAAATGTTTTTCATGTTTGCCTGAATATATATGTATGCACCCTCTGTGGTTGGGAGGGAGCCAGAGATATACTGTGCAGCACTGAGGAGGAGGAAACTGACATCACTGTTTTTCCTATGGCTGAGGCCCATTATAGGGGCACAGTGGCTCAGGACATGACAATCCTTTTGACTTGAACATTTGGTTGCATGCCTGGAGCAATAGAGAAGTTCGGCATAACCAGTAGTCAATTGGTGGCGGGGAATGAGCATAGTGAACTCTATCTTGGCTACAGTGGCTAGGCGCAGTGCATAGGTTGAAACCTACCTTCCTGGAGGTGTGATAGTTATTCTCAGCTCTGTCCCGGGGTGGGTCAAAAATCCACAGATTTCCCAGCAATATAATGCCATCTAACGGCATTAGGTCAAAGGACATGAGCCCATGGACCGCTGGATCAGCAACTAACCAACCAACCATTGCCCATTGAACACGTCTTCTTTATTAGTGAAAAATATTTTGGATTTATTTTCAGTCATCCTGTCTGAAATTGAATAACTCCTTCAAGATGATATAAATGTAGATCAAAACTTTGGAATATATCTTTTACAGACAATCATATGGACTATAATTTTTGCTGAAATACTAATATGGGCCTGTGATCATTACAATAGTAATGCTTCGTGGTTTATGGAAGACGCGGAAAAAATCTGTCTACGATTTAGTGTTGCTCCTGACAGATTTGGGTGGCAACAGATGGAAAGTGAATGCAACAGATCTCTCTCTTTCTCAGATTAGGAAGAAAGAGAATAAGTAGAATATAGTTGAATAAATATGTGTAATATACTAGACCATGGATAAATGTAATAAATAAAACAATCAACAAATTTCTGATGGTTTTTTTGTGACCTTAAATAACCATTATGTATGGTTACATATTGAAAAAAAATTCTTTTAAACAAATTTTTTGTTAAAAGCCTGTAAAAATCATTCATTTTCTTGTAGGAAATTATTTGTAGCATCTAATAAACGTAACTTAACAACAAAATAAATTTAACAGCGATCATTCAGGTTGCTTGTAGCATCTAATAAACATAATTAGTTGACAGAATAAATATAACAGTGATGGTTTAGGTGGTTTGAAAGAAGATGACATAACATTTGCTTTTATTTACACAATGATCAAGGTCAAAGTAAACATTTTTATGATTAAGACACCCAAAATGTATACCATACTGTACCTTATTCAATACACTTTCAAAATATATACAATTATCTGGTAAGTCAGGTGAGTATATTTTAAACCCTGAAACTACAGACATTTCTATCTGAGTTTGAGAGTTAAACAAACTTGTTTTAGTAAAAATTCTGAATATTTCACCAAATTCCAAATCAAGTTCCTATTTCCAGCTAGTTGGGGAACTACAATAAATGGATCCCTATATGTTGGCGATTTAATCAAATTGACACGCTAGAAGCATATGACACAAAATTACAAGTCAATCAACGCTTACGAAGACCTACTCCACTCTTGAGTAGTAGCCCTAGTAAGAGGCAGCTTACCACAGTCTCGCTGATTCGAAACAAAAGACTGAAGATTGCTTTGGTCCAATATATAGATGTATCAGAATGAAAACATACTGTGCAAACAAAACAGCCAGTGCAACAAAAACTTTCTTGTACATGTCAATGGCAAAGATAGCACACTACAAGCCATGTGAAATATCAGAATGATACACATCTACTCTGCTTCTGCATTCATTGTCAAACTCCTGCAGATTAGAAAGAACATTCGGTATAATGATAGCAGACTAACCCCACAATGTTTTGCTGGAAAAATTTTTAGTTGTAATCGTTGTCGCACAATTTGGTAGTCGTAATACACTATTCATGAACGTTATGACAAAACATAAACAAATGAAAATATGGCAGAGAAAATTGGACAAGTCAAATTGTACACACTAAATGATGATGTCATCGTGGAATAAAATTATCAGCCACATGTGTTCCATCTTGCGTTAGATCTTAGGATTAGGGGTTAATGTTAGGCTCTAGATTGTCGGCCCTCGCAAGTGCTTTTGAAGTCATTCTCCACAACATTGAAAAATACTGACCTCCAGAAAATGTTTAGCAAGAAACAACCCGAATCCTAACCCAAACCTTAATACTTAACCCAAACACTAACCATAACTCCTAATCTCTAACCCTAGCCCTAAGATCTAACTAACGCAACACAGAACACATGCGGTTGACAATTTTATTCCACATCATTTAGTATGTGGAATTCTGCTTATAATGTTTAAAAATTGCACACATTACAAACCCCAAAAAAACATAATTCATTGATGAGCAACAGGGTTTGGTCTGCATTCATTATACCGAATATTGATATAACAATGATTTAATAATTGACAGATTTACCTCAGACAGTTCTTCCACTGTCATTTTGGTTCCAGGTTTAGGCAACTGACTTGTAACTCTGCTGTGAGGAAGCAAAGTGAATCCCTCCGCCTTGGCCTTGTCATGAGCATTCTTGGCAAGAAATTCTTTTATCTGTTAAATGGATAAATTGCAGTTAAACTATGTACCGAATGATAAAACATTTCAATCCCCAGATATTATTGAGCAATTATCTTTTACTTCCTATGTGCAATAGGATGGAAGCTTTATTTCATATCCAGATGACTTCAACTCTCAACAAAGTGAAATTTTTTGCGAAGAAGTCTCCTATTAAGAGGGGGTAAATCCTAGGGGTTTTGTGGCCTTTTTCTACTTTTTAGCAACACGCAGAATTGAAGTCATAAGCTTCAGTTCATCTGCCAAGTTAGAGGCGTCCATACTTCTGGCATCGATGCGACAGCCAGCTATACATTCCCCACTATCCAAGGAGTTCTCCAATTATGCAGAGTCATGTTTACCTGATTCTGTGCTCTTTGGAGAATTGTTACATTCTGTACTGAGTAACTTTTCACCATACTTCAGCATCACATACATGTTGGTAGCTAAAACCATGGTTAAGGCTGGAGATCATCTCATTCCCCCGGCTGGGTTCTCTAAATGTTGCTAAAAATGGGAAAACCGTATGAATGAAATGCTGTGGGCTTCCACAAGATGTCTCCACTACAAAGGTATGTCATCTACTGATACATAACAGTAATCTGATAAGTGAGACCAATAGTGGGACCTTCATACCCTCATGCAGTTCAATCAAGCATCTTACATAGATTTAATAAAATATAGAAGTATCAAGGATTAATTACACTAGTCAACATCAAAATTGTACCAGTAATGAAAAAAGTTGACTAAATTTGGGGTGCTGAAAACAAAAATGATATTAAAAATTTTTAATTTGCTCTAGTTTTTTTTTATAGATATATGCAATATATATATATATTATATATATATATATATTTGTTATGAGACAAGGAGGTTGGAGAACATAGTCACAGTCACAACAGGCAAGGCTGAGGTCACCAGAGACTGAGGGCGAAAACATGAGAAAATATTAGTTTGACATATATATATATATATATATATGACAAAACAGTTGTGGTAGACTGAATTATTGATTCTGACCAATAAAAATGTAACTAGAAGCTTATGATGCAATCCTACCTGGTATTACATCAATTTTGTGTATACATATCTTTTCTCTAATTAAATTTCCTTATCAGTATTGTATTTTTCCTTCTCAAAAGTGTTTTGCTAGAAATGCCTAGGACATGTGTCAACAGTGCACATTATTTCAGTTATATATGTGGCGAAGTGACTTTTCTATCAAAAAGATATGTCTAGTGATTAAGAAAGTGTACAACTTGTATTTTGGCTGCAGGATAAGAGATCAAGATAAGAGTTGAGCACCACACATATGCTGCAATACCACATCTAAACTGTGATTGGTTAGCAAAAGGCAAGCTATACCATTTGCAGTTCAAATAATTTGGAGAGAGCCCACTGATCATATTGACTAGCAAAATGTAGCCCAGAGGTAAAATCTCCGGCTCTACGGCATCGTGTTACAGAGTAACAATTGTTACTTTTGCATGGTGCCTCCAATTGGAAAGGAATATCAAAGAAAAAAATGGACTCTGCAATATCCAAGCATCCTCTCAGCAATACGTCTGGTACAGCATGATGATGCCCTACATGTTCATAAAGTGCCAGAATCATTTTCAGCTGCTTCCAATGATGAAGAAGAGAACATTTCTGAGCCACCAACCTCAAAAGACCCAGAATTTGAAGAAACTATATCTACAAACCACACTTAATAACCCAAAATGAACTGAATGATCTTTAAGAGACCTGAATTTACCCAAGAAGAAGACGGAGCTTCTGGGTTCCAGATAACAACAGTGGAATACTTTAACAGAAGATATTAAAACTTCTGTGTTTAGGAACTGCCAGAAGCCGATTACTAAGTTCTTTTTTAAAAGAGAGACCTGTCTGTGTGCCACATTTCAGGTTTAATGGCAGCCCTCAATATCAATTACAATCCAGAAGAGTGGAGGCTTTTCATCGATTCTTCCACGACAAGTTCTTCCACGAAAAGCTATTGTGTTGAATAATGGTAACGTTTTACTGTCAATTCCAGTTGGTCATTCTTTTCATATGAAAGAAATGTATGAAAAAATTAAGCAACTTTTGTAGTGTATAAACTACAATCATCATCATTGGTCACTATGTAGGTACCTAAATATGGTAGCTCTTTTGCTTGGATTACAGGGTGGATACACCAAGTACCGTTGCTTTTTCTGTGAGTGGGATAGTCGTGCACGAAGTGACCATTACATTAGAAGAGATTGGCCAATCAGGCAGTCATTACAGTGTGGCATTAGGAACGTGGAGAACCCAGCAATTTATGACAGTAGCAAGATTTTGTTGCCACACTTGCACATTAAGCTGTATCTCATGAAAAACTTTGTCACGGCAATGGATAAAAACTGATGCTTTCAAATACCTCTTCAGAAAAATTTCCAAAGTGAAGCTAAAAATAAGAGGTTGATCCTAAATTAGAAAACTTCTTTGTGATGATGAGTTTCTTTGCTTGTTGCATGGAAAGAAACAGAAGCGTGACTTGCATTTACGTCAGTTGTGGACAATTTTCTTGGAAACAGATCTGATAATTACAAAGAAATTGTAGAAAAATCTCCTCCTGAGGTATAAAAGTCTAGATTGCAATATGTCTTTAAAAATTCATTTTCTGGATTCTCACCTGGATTTTTTTAAGTCAAACTGTGGAGCAGTCAGTGATGAACATGGTGAACGATTCCACCAAGACATTGCTGCTATGGAGACAAGGTATCAAGGCAATTGGAGTCGTTCACTGCTTGCTGATTACTGTTGGATTTTGGACAAGAGACACTCACCAAGTGATTACAAGAAGCAAGCAAAGAGAGCTTGAACTGCGACTGAATAATAATGATAGAGGTTCAAATGTGCCTTTTCGAAACATTATATGTGAACTTTAAATAGTGTTTTTTATTTGTTCTAACATTTTATGGTGAAATATCACTTAATTGAATTTGTAATTACCATATTACCACCTCTTATTACTCATCAATATATATATAAAATATATGCAAAAAAATATATATCCGCATATTGAAAGCACGCATTTTCTCTTTTACTGGACATGCGTTTTCGCAACCGGTACTGGGTTATATTTCTGCGCAAGTGAAACATGGTCTGGTCAAATTCAGTAATAAATTTTGTGTGGTTTTGTCTAGTTTAAATGTTATTAGTTTCTTGAAAAAGGTCCCATTTGTCGAAAATTGTTCTGTTTTGTTTTATTGCATGTTTTTATATACTTTTTCATCTATATTTAATCATAGTTAAGTTTTTCTGGTAACCTGTTTAACTAATTTTGTATTACCACAAGATAATTCAGCACTTTAATTATAGCTTTTGTCTCACTATACTAGAACTTTTGTATTTTCTTCTTCCTCATTTCTTCTCAAACTCCTGTCATTATCAGGATATAATACAGAGAATGGAATGATTTGTATCATGGTTTACAGTTTGGATGCAATATCTGCCCTTTTCAGACTGACATGTCCAGCATCAGCATGATCTTTTGGTTACAATGATTTGAGACAGTCAACTCCACCAAACTCTCTTAGTAGCCTTTTATGCATGGCAGATCACAATGTTATTATTCTTTGCTCCCAAAGAGGTCCCATCAACACAGGGGCAACTTCCACATCAAAGTTCTTCATGTTACAATACTTACCTCATGTTCTTCACATAACTTGGAAAGCAGGTAAACCAACGGATCCAAGTCTCTCACACTATCAATTGAAAGATATAATTTTTTGAGAATTGTTATAACAATAAAATGAAACGCAACTTTCAAATAAGATAACTACGAAATTGCAGCTTCTTCTTGTGGGTTCATTCTCAAACTCCTACAGATTAACAGGATGTAGTCTGGAGAATGGATTGTGTTGTGTCATGGTTTACAACTTTGCTGTGATATCTGCGTCTTTCTGCTATTCGACTTCAGGATGGGTTTTAGGTCACTTTGACCCTATATGGGATGGGACAGCCAACTCCACACCACAATCTTCTAAGTCACCTCTTAACACATGTGTGGAAAGTAAACAGTGTTGCTCCCCGTTTTTGTACCTGGATACGTACAAGCATAATAACTAGAAACAGAATATTTTCTTAAATATAAGTTTATATCTACAATAATTATAGTGGTGCATGACCAAGAAGTTAGGGCATCTGTCCTACCCCCTGAGGCTCTGGGTTTGAATCCCAGAAAGGACTGAGTTTTTTTTCTGTCTGAAAGTAAATTAAAGAATTCACCCTGTATACTTTGTGGTGACAGCAAGGGAGTGCGGACTTTAATCACAGAAGCCACTCTCAACCTCTCTAAAACTCACTCTCAACCTCTCTAATGCAGTATTGACAGTTTTTTAATTCAGTATCAGATGTGGGGCAACTATTTAGGCTGTATGTTTCTTAATTCTTGATTAGGAAAGAGTGTCACATCACTGGGGACATTCCCATATATGCTCTGCTTGCCATTCCGTCAGCCATCTAAAAATGTATACGCTCAAGTGTCCCAGTCAGTTGCTGATTACGCACTCTTCTGATCTCACGGGAGAGGAAGCACTTTCTCCCATAGCTTTTAGTCACTCCTATTTCTACCATTCTCTGAATATGTACATTGTCTCGTTCGACTTCCTCTTCATCTTTTTTGTAGGGTATTCATGACTGCTCTAATCAATTCAATCCTGTCTCTTCTTATCTCGGTGTCAATCCGTTCACCAAGGCTTTACCAGCCAACACATCAGCTCTTTCGTTTCCCCTGACCCCAGCATGACCTGGATAGTAAATCCATGTAATGCACTTTGCGTTATTGAGAAGAGTGACCCATTCAGTTCTGATCATACCTTTTTCTATCTTGCGCAGTATACTTTGAAAGTCTGATAGAATCACTGAATCTGTTGGTGGTTGCGTCGCCAGCCAAATGAGTGCTGCTGTCACCGCCTCTATTTACATTCTCATACTCGATATTGTAGTTGGGTACACAGCTGACTTCTTAGCTAATTTCTTGCCATTTTGGTAGGCCATGAAACCCCAACCGCACCTGTTTGTTTCTTGTGTTACTGAGCCGTCTGTGTAAATTACTGTATCATGTCGCTTCGAGTGCTGCAGTATGAGTTCTTGGATCATTTCCTCTGTTCTGTTGGCAGCCCAGTTGCGGCACTCTCTTCCCATCTGTATCACAACTGTTGTCAATAACTTTTTCTCTTTGCCAAATTTTGCCTCTTTCCACTTTCTCCAGCTCACAAACTCTGAGTAGGGTATCTTCTGCCATCCATGACCTTCCTCTCTTGATACGCCTTTCTTTTATGTTGTATAGAGATCGGTGTAAGAAGTGATTATGTTCGATGCTGAACATTTCTCTCATGGGAAATGGTTTGCAAATAATTCTGTGAAGTTTCTATTGTCATCAAAGTACTTTTGGCTCTGATATTTTATGATTTTATATTTCCTGAGATGAAAATAATAGTGAAATTCATGGAGATAACAGAATACTTTATACTTTATTAAAAAGAAATATATTCATATCACAGGACCAAATATGCTGAAATGCGTGATCAAATATGAAATAATTGTAATTGAAATACTCAGGCTGTCAGGACATATCAGTGAATGAATGTTTGACCAAGTAGTAATTTATAATTTTCCATTTGCATGTAAATGTGATGAATAGGTCAGGAAAAAAATCAACAAATATAGTTCATTGAAACAGTTTTCTTTCAAGCATGTAAGGTGGCACTCTAGTAAAACTGGATAGAATGCAAATTTGGTAAATATCAGCTGTAATGAAATCCATTTTTAGCACACAACTAAAGTGTATTTCTAGGATTCTCTTCTCAATTCCTTTTGATGAGATCTAATGTACCTAAATCTTACTGACTCTGCTTTTGCATAAATGTCTGCAGCAAACTGATGGTGAAAATTTCTAGGCACCATATTCATTAACCTTAAGCACGCTTTAGGTTAACGGTTTTGCCAACCTTTTTCCTATTCCGGAACACTGTTGGTGAAATCATTCCCTTCCATTGCTATGCACCCCGTGATCACTAAAGAAACACCAATTTTAATATTTTGGTTACTAGATTAGACAAATCTGGCTAACTATTCAATTTGACTTCCTTTTCCTATAAGTTTAATGGGTTGTATGTTGTAATATTGAAATAAACAGCATCCATCCACATTTTCATACCAGTGTAGCAGCATTAAAGTGAATTGGGTTTTATAGACTTTTGTTTTAGGTATTTTCAATAAAATCATAATGGATTATGATTTAGATGATGAACTCTGTGTAATTAGTTAGTTTTCACACTCGAATATACAGAAGACCATGCTGGTTTCTATATTTTGAGGCCAAACATCAATTGGTCTGGAGTAGATCTAGTTTTGGACTAGATCTAGCTTCAGAGAAGGATTTTATGGCAAATCTATAAGGTTTATTGATTTTTCCCAGTGAAATTTTGTTATTTTGACAATATAACAACATAAATACTGTAGAATTAAGTCTGTATTACAGCATTGCACCACCAGAAAATTTTCTTGAAAAAAACAAGAAAAAAAAAACATCTGTATAAAAAACATCTTTACCACATTCTCACATGTCTCGTATCAACACAAACAAACAAAACTTACACAAATATATGCAGAATTCAATTCTTCATTTATATGTACAAATAGTATTTAAATCTCTAACAATAAAAAAGTTATAATGTTTTCAAAACAGCCACCAATGTTGTAACACAAGTTCCCCAAAAAATAATCCGGCTCCAGGAGAGAAATTGCGCAATTGTAAATATAGCATGCTAAAAGTTCAATATTCCATGAGCCGTTACAGACAAATGTTGACATGAATGCAAATTGTGTGTCTCTGCCAGAGGGTCAAAGGCCAACCAATCACATAATCGATTACGTTTTCTGGACAACAGCAGTCTAGGCCAATTTCATTGTCTAAAAGTGCTACGGAATAGGGAATCGACCAATCTGTAAAATGACCAAAATTAATGCCTGTATGTGCAATATTCGAAGAGTGTACACGTAATCCTAAACACTTAGTTACGGATTTAACCTGCAGCCATCTGCTGCAGCATATTTCCTTTCTCGATAGAAACCCAAGGGCAGTGTATTCACACTCCAATTAGCCATTTGTTGTCTCGCATGATCTTTTTCGATCATGGTTTTATAATAACTTTTTACCAGTTATTTCCCTTGGAATTTTCAGCAGTATTTGAAAGACCTGTACAATATATTTGGTTTATTAATGTTAGGGAACCAAGCCACATTGTTTATTTTACTTTCTTCTTTTTCTTTTTCAGCGTTCATTCTCAAACTCCCGCTGGATCTCCCTTATAGCAGGACCATGGTCCTACTAGATTTCCAGCAGGATGTAGTCCACAGAATGGAAATGCATTGTGTCACCATTTTATTTGTGCCAATGGCTCGACACATCCTTCTTCAGCGGGATTTTGCTTTCAAAACCATTGTTCGAGTTGGTCTATTCTCCTTGAATACTGATTGATCAAAGGAGATTTTCAAGGCTTCATTGTGTTAGTTACTGCAGACTAAGCTAAAATAGTGGAAATGTTGATAATATTTAATAATAATAGTAATGTAAATTATGTCAGTAGTCCGAGTTTTCTGACTATCATCATCCTTGGCTCCGTGATTGGACTAGGTCTAAACTAGGCCTATCAGGAAACTATAAGTAATTATGTGTGTGTGTTTTTGTTATTGTCTATATTTGTAGTCCCACTGACACACACAAACAAATAACACCACCATATACAGCATCTACTTATCTCTATTGTCTCCGAATTTGAAATCAATAACTCAATAAATAAAATAGTTATGCCCAAAAAAACAACACACAAGCAGAAAAACCAGATGTCATAAAAAATGTGCCAGGGGAAGTAGGCTATTTTTAATATGGGTTGCTACAGGATAAATTACTTTCTGGACATTCCAACAGTTCTCAATATTTATAAAAACACAACTCAATTGTTATTGGTACTTCATAACAGGAATTTTTAATTTCATTTTATTCATCATTCTTTAAAAAAATTATAGAATCATCATCAGGTTAGTCAAAGATTGATGTTGAAGTCTCAAAAATCCCCTGTTCTCAGACATAATTCCAAACTTCATCAACCACTAAATTCTTTTCCAGATATTTTTTTATTATTTATGTTTAAAATATATACAGTATCAAGACTCAAATATGTGTGGTAATTATTCTTTTAATAACTCAACACTGATATTACTCGGCTACAGCAATACTGATATTACTTGACTACAGCAACACTGATATTACTTGACTACAGCAACACTGATATTACTTGACTGTGGCATTGTTTTTCTTAGTATTGTATCAACTTATATATTTATTAACATAAGATTATTATTATGAAAATAAACCTACTTTTTCTCCTTCAGCTCATCATATTTAGCAAAAAATTCAATTGGTGTGTCTATGGATTCTGCTATTTTCTTTTTGGCTTGACTGGAGGACACCTTAAATTACATTTTTTAAAACACCCTATTAAACTGCAAGTATAGTATGAACATTTTCATCCATGAATAAAATAATCTTCACTGTCAATAATAACAGCACTGAAAGTTTATAACAGCAACAAAGATGGGTAATAACAGCACAGAATATATCATAATATCACTGAGGAGTGATAGCAGGGCAGTAATTAAAGCATGTCTGAGAAATTATAACAGCAACAAAGATGGGTAATAACAGCACAGAATATATCATAATATCACTGAGGAGTGATAGCAGGGCAGTAATTAAAGCATGTCTGAGAAATTATAACAGCAACAAAGATGGGTAATAACAGCACAGAATATATCATAATATCACTGAGGAGTGATAGCAGGGCAGTAATTAAAGCATGTCTGAGAAATTATAACAACAACAAAGATGGGTTATAACAGCACAGAATATATCATAATATCACTGAGGAGTGATAGCAGGGCAGTAATTAAAGCATGTCTGAGAAATTATAACAGCAACAAAGATGGGTAATAACAGCACAGAATATATCATAATATCACTGAGGAGTGATAGCAGGGCAGTAATTAAAGCATGTCTGAGAAATT
This sequence comes from Meghimatium bilineatum, assembly GCA_034231615.1. Taxonomy (NCBI): domain Eukaryota; kingdom Metazoa; phylum Mollusca; class Gastropoda; order Stylommatophora; family Philomycidae; genus Meghimatium; species Meghimatium bilineatum. The sequence continues at coordinate 29,635,923 of CM067311.1, read as the reverse complement.
ATAACAGCAACAAAGATGGGTAATAACAGCACAGAATATATCATAATATCACTGAGGAGTGATAGCAGGGCAGTAATTAAAGCATGTCTGAGAAATTATAACAACAACAAAGATGGGTTATAACAGCACAGAATATATCATAATATCACTGAGGAGTGATAGCAGGGCAGTAATTAAAGCATGTCTGAGAAATTATAACAACAACAAAGATGTGTAATAACAGCACAGAATATATCATAATATCACTGAGGAGTGATAGCAGGGCAGTAATTAAAGCATGTCTGAGAAATTATAACAACAACAAAGATGGGTTATAACAGCACAGAATATATCATATCACTGAGGAGTGATAGCAGGGCAGTAATTAAAGCATGTCTGAGAAATTATAACAACAACAAAGATGGGTAATAACAGCACAGAATATATCATAATATCACTGAGGAGTGATAGCAGGGCAGTAATTAAAGCATGTCTGAGAAATTATAACAACAACAAAGATGGGTAATAACAGCAGATGTGTTATACTAACATTACTGAGGAGTGATAACCACAGAAATTAAAGCATATCTGATGACATTATAACAAAACTGATGGTTTATAATAGTAGCTATAATGGACAAACTAAGCATGAAACAGAAAACCTTAGTAGATGAAATGCCTTTATATTGAGGTTATCTTTTTATAGAAGCTTCATGGCACGTCATCTATACAATCCCGTAGTCATAACCTTTGATAACAGTTACCATGTTGTTCCGACAGGCTGACGTTGTGCTTGAACTAATTACGGGCACGGCATGGGTGGGCGGAACAACAAATAAACCTGTCGCGAGGGCCAGAGTTGTGCCCTGATGTCGATGTTTGTTTTGGCGGCATTAGACTCAAAACACAATCGAGTCAAATGGCTGCTGGAACAGAGGGCAGAGCACTTATGAGAATGCCACATGTGCTGTGAGGCCAGTTTTCTAATCAAGAATCAAGCTATAATGGGTTATAATAGTGGTTACCTACACCATCAGTGGCAAAAGTCAATAAAATCTATGCTGAAGAGGTACCTTCTTTTTTGTGCCTGGAAGGGGAAATGAAAGAGGACAGACTTGCCCAAGTGGCCATTATGGCTAGTGGTAGTTCCATGGACTGTGCTGATGTTTTGAATGCAATCATATAGTTGGAGGACCTAGGAGTGAAACGTGGTGTTGCACGAAATAAGTGGCATATAGGAATCAAAGAAGATTTATCAACTAACACAGAATCTGAACAGTCAATTACCACATGCTTAAGGATTTACTCAATATGAGATCTGAGCACTTATGATGTGTCCGGAGTGTCATGATGATGATCTAATAACTAACTATCGATAATGGGTTATAATAGCAGCACTGATCTCCAGACAAACTGAATAAGATCTCATGGACACCCGGATTAAAGGGGAAAAAAATAAAGATGGATTGGGCACACACTATGTAAACCAGTATTTAGATACAATATCAATGATATAGAACTCGCAGGGAAAAATGAAATAAGGAACACAGAAGAGAGATCATAAAAAACTTGACAGATGGTAATTGTATGGAATGATAGCATATATAATATTAATAAAACCCATAACCCGCCAGGGCCATAAGTGTGCCACACTGGAGACATCAGCACAAAAAGCTCTCCAAACACCTCTGTCCTCAGCCATTCGGAGAAGTGTAAAAATATTATGCACAGACCATTCTTTGATGTAATTAATCCAGGATTTTCTTTTACATCCTCTTCTCCTTCCTCCTTTTGTTTTCTTGCAAAATAATTTTATCCAAGGATGGAGACAAATGGAAATTCCTTGTTCATTGCATATACACCTAGGATGTGTAAACACTTTAGGGATAAGAGCTTGATTGATTGATTGCTCAAGTCATTGTGTACTCCAGCTACGAAATAAGCATTGATGAAGCCATGTTTCCACAATGGAAGGGGCTGTCTTTGCATTCTTGAAGCGACTGATGGACAGTCACTTATCTTCAATTTCACTAACAGCTTCGTCCTCAAAATCTATCAAATAAAGGTCACAAAGAACCATCATAAGCTAGCATTGAAGGGGATGTCATATGGCATTTTGCACAGAACAATGCTATGAGCTGTTGCACACAGCTTAAAACTTTTGGCTGTAAAATATAATAAATATGAGTAGTACGAATATATATATATATATATATATAAAGTGACATATTCTTTCCAGAATGTTGTATTCGTCGTGGATACTCTGAACGCCTCTCTGTTCCGGGCAAGCAGACCTGCATTGGCCAGAGACATGTGCATACATTCTTCGATGCCATTGGTCCATCGTCATCTTGGTCTTCCTCTTCTTCTCTTACCTAGCACTCTGCACTCTAGAGTAAGCCTTTCGATATCATCATGTCACTTTAAGTGTCCAAATTACTGTAGCTGCCTTCTTATGATGGTATATATATATATATATATATATATATATATATATATATATATATATATATATATATATATATATATATATATATATATATATATATATATATATATATATATATATATATATATATATATATCTTTTTGCATTGATATTGATTTCTCCATCATTTGTCAAACATAAATACCACAATGATTGTTTTACATGTCATGACATTTGGGATATAGTGTGTAAACAATATTTTGTTACATTCTTGTTGACAACTTTACAAGCCACATGATAACTATGTGAGGCAATATTACATAATTTAATTTCTGGATTTTGTTCTCCATTCATTTTTGTGCAGTTACACAGAAAATATGGATTAAGATAAATGTGAATTATGTCATTTTTAGTATGCATAAGGAAAGGATTCCTGACTCCTGAACATAATCGTATCCAATAACAAAGTCAAATACTTCCGCCCTAATAGATAACTCTGAAGTCAATGTGGCTATTCCACAGCAAATCGACTACATTAATACAACAGCAGTAAAGAACCTGAAGACTTCTATCAGCTGGTAAAGAGCGGCGTCCTAAAGGATCTGGATGTCCGCATCCATAAGGAACATCTCCAAAAGCTCTTGCTATCAGTATCAATAAAGAACCGTATGAAAGATCTGGTTATCAGCAACAGTAAATAACTTCACCAATGCTCAGGTTATCAGCAACAGTAAAGAACTTCACCAATACTCAGGTTATCAGCAACAGTAAAGAACTTCACCAATGATCAGGTTATCAGCAACAGTAAAGAACTTCACCAATGCTCCGGTTATCAGCAACAGTAAAGAACTTCACCAATGCTCAGGTTATTAGCAACAGTAAAGAATATACCAATGCTCAGGTTATCAGCAACAGTAAAGAATATACCAATGCTCAGGTTATCAGCAACAGTAAAGAATATACCAATGCTCAGGTTATCAGCAACAGTAAAGAACTTCACCAATGCTCAGGTTATCAGCAACAGTAAAGAACTTCACCAATACTCAGGTTATCAGCATCAGTAAAGAACATAATCAAAACTCTGGTTATCAGCAACAGTAGAAAAGATTATAAATGCTCTGGTTATCAGCATCAATAAAGAACATCACAAAAGCTCTGGTTATCACAAAAGCTCTAAGCCAACACTGTGCAGAGAATAGTAGATTACTGGGCACATGATAATGCTGCACCTCTTTGCCTGTTTTCAATATATCCAATGTGATAGTTACTAACTCAAAAGAAAACATTTTTCAACTGTAATAAATGATTGACTTTGTATATCCCCTGCCGAAGATGGATGTGTCGGGTCATTGGCACAAATAAAACGGCGACACAGCGAATTTCCATTCTCTGTTCTACATCCTGCTGGAAATCTAATAGGACCATGGTCCTGCTACAAGAGAAATTCAGCAGGAGTTTGAGAATGTACGCTGTAGAAGAAGAAATATAACCACCAGGAAAACTAACTCAAAGTGAACTCTTTCCATCTGTAGTAACTGCAACATTAATCAATTCACACAACACTGGAAATTGTACAGAGGGCGCATTTCAAGTGATCTGTCTCGTAGTATGATCTCCCTACTTACTATTGAACAAAAAAACTAACTCTTCCTCACTAAACTCCCGTATATGTATTTTTATCCACTATCAACACCAGGTTACCCTAAAAGTCCATTGTTTCTTTAACTTCGCTTACCTGTACCTTGTCTGGTTACATGTTACAAATTATATCTAAATATTTAACTGATATTACTAGCATTTCTGAACAAGCTAATTAATCTGGTTGTCCAGTTTGCATCATGGTTTTAAATTCTCATGTTTGTTAGCACATTTCATTTGACCTCAAACTTCCTGTCTGGATTAGTTCAATAACCTGTCCGGTCAATAACTAATTATATTTGATTACATTACTTGATTTATTTCTAATACATCAGTTAATTCTTTATGACCATAATACCAACACTGTGATTTCTAGATGGAATATGTGGTTTCTTTTCTGAATGGGATAGATTAGAACACAGTTTAACCATTTGAAGACACTGAAACAACATTGACAGGTCTAGCAAACCAACAGTGTCAAACTAAAGCGCTCGTTGGAAACATGGAGAGTTCTCAGAAAGTCAACAAAAACAAACATATATGAAGCACATAAAAAAAGCCATCTCCAGAGAACCCGTAGAAGAGTTCCCTGGCGCTGCAAGGTATTCATTTCATTCATTCATTTTCCTTTTGCGCTGAAGTTAGCGCATAGGGCAGAGGTCAGATCTCTCCAATTCTGTCTGTTCATAGCAATTCTGTGCAGTTCTTGAATAGTATTAATATTGGTTGTTTTACTTTCTCTAAGTATTGTTCTTCATTCTGTTGGTGTCTGTGTGTAGGATATGCCCAACGTAGGACCAACGGCGTTTTCTGATAACATCTGTGATGAAATTAAAAAGAATTGGAATGAACTGACTTCTGTTACACAAATCGGTCTGAACTTTGCGATGTTAGTTGATTAATCCAATGATCGACGGAATTACCCAGACTTGATTAGAGAAACACCCTCCATCAACGGACGTCACTACCGGAGGTATAAAGAGGTATAAAGCAAAAAGAAAGAGCACTAAGTACTGGATAACAATACCTACACTCTGATGTAATTAACAATTTTCCCTCTACTTTAAGACAACTTTAGAGAAAGTAAGCATCACTATTAAACTATCACAAATAAGTTATACCAGTAAGCTATCGCCAGTAATAACCAAATTACAAAATACAAAGTTTACCTGAGTTGTAATATAAGGGGTCCGACTTTTCAATAAATTTTCTGTATATACCTCCTCCCCAACTGGATCTGAAGATCGAACACTGGGGAAAAATTATTTAAGTTCAACACAACCTATAAATGATCTTTGTTTTACATAATATTTTCCTGACAAAAGCAACCAATAAATAATGATAGATCACCATACAAAAGGTGAAATAAACATGTTACTAACATCGGAAGTGTTGTTGACAAAACATAACAGAAAAAGATATAAAAGCTAGGATGGTCAAAGCTCAAAGCCAGTACAGAATTTGTGCTTTTAAAAAACATTTGGAGAGCAGAGAATGTTCGGAGAGCAGAGTGAGCAGAGCGGAGAACCTGGACACAAAACTCAAGAAGTTTAATATATATATCCATGTGACACGTCCTTTACAGAATGTCGCCCTCACTACTTTAAGCCTCTCAGTTCTGTGCAAGCTGCCAGTCTTTTCCAGTGTCATGTTGAGGTCTTCAATATCCTGTGTTCATCTAGTCTTGGTATACCCCTTGTTCTCTTTCTTATAGCTTTTTCCTCCATGATTAATCTTTTTATCTCATTGTATTTATATACATGTCTAAAATATATTAGCTTATGTGTTTTTAGTTTTGAGAAGCGATTCTATATTCAGGTCTTTGCGGATAGTAAAATCACTACAGCATAAACTAGAAAATTTTGAATAACTGCTTAAACATTAGGTGGTAAGGCAAGATAAGAAATGAAGAGATATAAAGATGAACAGGTCAGAACTGGTGGTCACCCAGGTTAAGAAGAGATAATGGAAATGGAATGGGCTCAAAAACCAGTCAAAGATATAGCTAGATGATGAATGACATGAAACCCACAGAGAAAAAAAGAAAAAGGAAGACATGAATATATGGAAAAGTGACCATGAAGGACTTGTCAGAGATGGAAATCACATGGAAGGGCTTAGAACATATCCAAGGATTTAGACCTGAGATAGGCAACCTTTATGGGATGGCAGACCGCATTGAGCTTTATCATGAGTATGGGATCAAAAAACATTTTTTTAAACACTTTGGAGTTTCAAGTAGTTTATTTTTTTGCTTTGGGGCCTGTACAAATAGTATTTTTAAATCAGCCTGGTAGAGATTAAAAACCTGACGTGTGATCTGTATTTTGTCCACCACTGATTTAGACAAATGGAAATCGGTGGCTATACATCTGAGGATGTATAAACACCCTGAGTGGCCCAAGGGATTGATTGATTGGCTGAATGATTTATTGAAATGAATTACCAGCACAAAAAGGATACACATTTTTATCTGTGTTGCCGCAATCTGTAATGTGAACAAAAGTACTTACACAACATCACGTCATTCAACTGTACAATAAATGCTCACTCTATTAGATTATTGGGTATGGGTATGAATAACAGTATACAAGTCTTTTTTTTAAATACAAGACAAACAATGAACAAATAGTAAAAATAATGGCTCTATCACAAAAGCACTAAAGACGGCAGACATTTAATAGCAGAGGCATTCAAGGTACTCAATGATGTAAGTAGGTGTACACAATTATTGTCATAGAGAAATGCATTTTAAAAAAATGGGGAATGAGAAAAAAATAAAACAAGCTATGCCTGAAGACAACATGAATGACAACACAACAAAGGTGAACAAAGAACAATACAGTTCTGACCTGCCATGCATGTCATAAAAGTGAGTACAGGGTGATGTGCTCCAGGGATTGGTACCCAATACTTGCATGATTATTAGTCATAAATATCTTAGCCTTATTCGTCATTCAAAGAGCACAAGAAATGATATAATTCAAGATGCAGGAGGGGACGTGCAGCTGGTACCACATGAGGTTCACAGAGCAAGAGATTTGCGTTCGCTCCATTGTAACCAGCACAGATATCCGTGCGATTTCCGCCGGGAGCGTGATTACGTTGTGCCACCATTATGCGCCTTGTAGGCCTAGAAGAGATATGGTATTTTATAAATGGTTATATCTCTTGTTCTACGTTCATCCGCAAACTTCTGCTGATTAGCAAAATGTAGCCCAGAGGTAATATCTCCTGCTCTACAGCATCGTGTTACAGAGTGCATCTATGACAGATCAAGGAACAGAGATCAAATTCTGCCAAAGGAAATTGTGCATTCGGACCGTTCAGAAAGCAATGGCAAACTATTGAACATATTTATATTGCCTAGAAATTCACTACACCAATGAAATGCTGGGTTCATGGCTACGTCCTGAATAGGATATGCTACCAATTTTTTTTAGTCCAGAGAATGGATTGCATTGTGTCATGGTTTACAGTTTAGCTGCGATATTTGCACCTTTCAGCCTGACACATCAGACTTCAGCATGGAATATGGGTCATTTGCATCAGATCACTAGTGCTAAGTATACTTCTACACGGATGTGAAAGCTAGACACTCAATCATGGAAAGAAGGATTCAGGCTTTTGAAAAAAGCGCTAGACATTTGTTAAGAATTAGTTATATAGAACACAACTTATATTTGTCCGGCAGCAAATAAACAAACTTGCAGATTATCAAGAGCCACTTTTGGCAGTGGTGAAATGGTAAACTGTTTGGTTTGGACATGTAACGAGACATGGCTCACTTTCTAAAATTATTTAGCAAGAAGATGCGGACAAAGAAAATCCTGGATTGATAACATCACGGAGTGGTCTAGGGACGATTTTTCTACACTCCTCCTAACGGTTGAGGACAGAGATGTTTGGAGGGCTTTTTGTGCTGATTTCTCCAGTGTGACACCCTTATGACCATGGCGGGTTATGGGTTTTATTATTATTCTTGGTCACTTTGACCCTCTATGGGACCAACTCGCCAAAGCCTCCTCAGTTAAGTCTTACAACATGACTGGCAGGTAACAGTATTACTGTTATTTGCTCCCCTTTCATACCCTGGAAACATACAGGTGATTATACCTGTTAAAAATGGTACCATTTACTTGTCATCTTTGCAAGATTGCTGCAGATTTTTCAAGAAGTCAAGAATAAACATTTATATTAATGCTACAAAAAATACACATGGAAACAAGCTTTTTTCACAATAGTTTCACAGCACACAAAAGCATAAGATTGATGTTGCGACAAGTAGGTCTTTATCAAGACAGAGACAAACAACGACAGAAGAAATAATAGCTTCAATGTACCACATCGAATGTAAACATTCACAGGCAGTGTCAACTTAGAATTTTTGGATATAGGTGACAGGATAAAGTCACCAACAGTGAAAAGTTAGAAAGAACAGGCAATAGAATAGTAATTTCTATGCTTAGTCTGTATAGATTCAGATGGCTGGGACACACTAAAGGTAAAGATAATATGAACTATGAGACAGTGTCATAGCACAGTTTCCCATACGTGCTCAGCTGTTTAGTCAGTGGTTAACCAGAAACCCCCTGACTAGTGTCACATGATGATGATGATGATGTTCGTCCGTCGTGATCGACGATGACCAAAAACTCAACCATAATAATAATAACAATAAATAATAAAATAATAAAGTTAATAGTGCGTTTTTAAATGACTAGCAAGTCCAATGCGCGCACAAAATGTTCTTTTACAGAATTGACAACAATAGAAGGTATCTGTGTGAGGTTGAGATGTTTTTTCTTTTCTACGTGTCCGCTTCTGTCTTGCAGTTTCTTGTCTGAATTCTTCTGCCGCTAGTGCTCCCGTTCTAATGCTGTAACGCCATGCTGCTCTATCCTGAGCGAGGCTCTCCCAAGCGCCTACGTCAATGTTAAGATGTTTCAAGGATGACTTGAGTGTCACATACACACTTGCTCAGTAGCGATGGCAACATTCCTTGACCTTCCCAGAGCAGGAGCACTGGTATCCTACTTCCTGGTGGCTGGGTGAACCACTGTAGTAATATTTATTTCAAACCACGAATGAGTGAATTCGATACCCGGGTTTACCGGCCAGCGAGGGAATTAACTAACATTACACTATGGCAGATCCCACTGTGGGATCCCTTTATGGAAAATTACAATCTGTAAAAATATCTCTGGGTCGACCTTTATTCAGTACAAAGATGTATGCAAATGGGATATGCATGATACTTCTTCTTCTTCGGCGATCATTCTCAAACTCCCGCTGGATCTCTCTTGTAGCAGGACCATGGTCCTACTAGATTTCCAGTAGGATGTCATCCAGAGAATGGTAATGCGTTGTGTCGCCGTTTTATCTGCGCCAATGGCCAGACACATTCGTCTTCGGTGGATGCATGATACAAGTATTGATACACAATGATGGGAACAGGATGCCATGTATTGTGTTGCGTGGATAGAAAACATCAAGGGCTACACATCTAGAAGACACAAAACAGCACATGATGTGCACGTCGTCCTGTGATTTCTTGTACATGCTGTAGAAGACACTTTGTGGCTCATATTGGTCTTGTGAGTAACATCAATTATCACCATGGATTATTTCTTATAGCACAACAATAATACTATCATCTGGAAAGATACTAGATGAAATGAGAGTGCTGTAATGAACTGCATAACAAACAGAATATCTTTACATTGCATAGAACTGCATTTTAAACCATTTAAAAAAAATTATATTAATTTGTAAATATAGTGCAGAGTTTTACTGCCAGTCTTCCTTACATTTACTGATTAATAACAAAATGACTGAATACATACCCAAGCAAAGTCACAAGTTCACTGACATGGTGGTGAATGGTAAACTCATTCATGATGAACTCAAATCTGCATAGAAAAATGTATACATAATTGTGAAACATTTGTAGAGATCTGATAGAAAAGATATTTACTATAGAAAAACCTTCTTCAAGTTAGTTTTCAATTAAACAAAAAGAAACATTCTTCTTCTGCATTCATTGTCAAACTCCTGCAGATTAACAGGATGTAGTACAAACAATGGAATGTGTTGTCATGGTTTATAGCTTAACTGTGATATCTGCCCTTATGTCCTAACACATAAGGCTTCAGCATGACTTTTGAGCCAACTCCACTCAAAACATTCTTAGTCACCTCTTACGACATGCATAAGTGTCTCTATTCTTTGCATCCCTTTTGGACCCATCAACACAATGGCAAGACATTTTTTTATGCCTGGTCATACAAGTGTTTGGACACAATGAGATATCAAAGATGCTGGTGAGTTGTGCTACTGTCAAATGGTAGAGCAGTGGACTGGGCTGATATACAGAAATATTACTAGAAACCGCATAGACAATAAAATTAATTAAGGTCATGATCCATTTTCCATGTCAAGAATAAAGGAGTTGGTCTTGAAATATGGTGTTGTTAGAAATGAGTGTCCCTGTGGGCTTAGAAGGATGTTCATTAGTCAACAGTGAACTGGAAATGTGCTCCCTCTCCCGAAAGATCAGAAGAAGACATAATCAGCAACTGACTGGGACACTGAACTTTAACACTTTTAGATGGCTGACAGAAAAGCAAGCAGAGCATAAATGGGAATGCCCCCAGTGCTGTGACTTAATGTTCCTAGAATCAAGTTCACACTTGTGTATTTAAGGATTTTTTAGGTTCATTAAACATTTTTCTTTAAACATATGTAACTATTCAGAATATTTGAGATAGCGATAAAATGCTAATAATTTTTATTGATGACATCCAAAATTATTTTCATCTTCAAGGCACGGTCTAACACTCTTAAAAGTTAAACATATCAACATAAAAATGGTCAAATAACTTACTAAAACTACTAAATATGGCGTAACGGGAATTGTAAATTAATGAAATTGTTATAACTTACCTATCTTACACAAAAAAAACACCAGAAAGGGCGATTCAAGCTTAAAATGGCATGGTGTTCAAAATTTATTTTCATCGTCAAAGCACTGTCAAACAATTTTACTAGTTGCACATATCTATATAAAAATAGTCAAAGAACTTTCAAAAACTATTAACACACAGACGATTGAAAAAAATGGTTATAACATACATATGAGCACTAAAATCGGTATTATTCCCATATAATTTAACATTTCCCAAATCATCGATGTCCCAAATACGCACCAGAAATCGCTGAATAATAATCATACACTCTTTTCAAAGTAAAAAATAATTTAGTATCGAAATTTCTGGAATATCCCGTCTCTCCTATATAGGCAGTGATAAAATGCATAATCATATATTTTATCAGCACGAAGAGAAATCAAATACGTGTTTCCATCGGATGTCCAAGTACCTACTAATCCTTCTCCCCCTCAAATATATGAACTAATTCTAACCTTTTAATCCCACCCACCCCCCCCCCAAATGTATAACCTTACTAAACTTATCTAACACTGCAAAGGTTAGGTCACAACGGAGACCTATACTAGAGATTGGCCAACAAAGATCATTTAGAAATTAGCTACATTTTGTTGTCACAAGTTTTATTTATATTTTCCTATTATGTTTATTATGTAAATAAAATATTTTGGACACAGCACCTTGTTGAAGACCTTACTTGAGGGTAAAGTCAAAGGGAGGCGAGCAAGAGGTAGGCAGAGATACTAGTGGGAGAATAATATCACACGATGGACAGGTTACAGTCTAGCAGAGTGCACCACCAAAACAAGAGACAGGTGATGAAGGAGATCCATTGCAGCCAACCTTTGTTGCGGAGACGGCACTTGATGATTATGTTTCATGTAAAAAAAATGTTGATGACAAATTAATTAGAAATAATTCATAAATGTTTTCATAGTTGATGTACAGACTTGGTTGATGTAGTATTCATTGTATCATTGGATTGCAATTTTCAAGGGATATCTAATATCTAACTACAGTATTAATGATGTAGCATTATTTTGAAAATTTTGTCCAGTGACGTGTGTGTTGAACTTCCACATTACACTGTAGATTCCATTTCTGTAATGATTACCAGGACATGAGTGCTAACGTCTACACTTACAGGGGAACACTAGTCATCTAAATCTAACCCACATAAATTTATAAATTTCTTTTTAATACAGAAAATACTGTAGGCCTCCACCAACCTTTTTATTCACTAAAATTTCATGGTTTTATTCGCATTGTGATTAGGCCAACTCGTGTATGCCTCATGATTAGTAAATGACACTTACACTCACTCTCTGTGTGTTTACATCTGGTTTATTGAAATTCAATTGTTGATTCAACTTGCAAATGTCTGAATCTCCGATGATGCTACTTGCGATTATTCATAAAAAAAGACAAATTTTAAGGATAAACAGCAATTCCTTGCATCGCATTTCTATCCCTTTTGCTTATGCGTGATAATAACTGATTTCGTGCATAAATTTGTAAAATGTTTACATCTCATTAGAAAATATCAGATATCATATTAAATTGTCAAGTCCGAGCTAAACTTCGCGCTGTTTCAATAACACAGTATCATTAGTTTGTTCTTCTTATCACGTGACTATAGTTACCACTCGGAACTGAAACGGTTAGCATACGATTTCGATGTAATGCTTCTGCAAGAGACACAAGCCAAACAGTTATCATTTCAGGGCTTAGTAAGCTATGAAAGCCCTACAAGTCCCACGCATCAAGGTGAGGTTATCCTCGTACAACGTGGCGTGACATGCCATGCTGTCTTCTCAATCTGACAATTTAGGATAATGGAGATAGGGAGTTGAAGGGAGTACAGATCATAATTTGTGGACGAAGATGGAACTTTATTAATATCTATGTCAACATCCTAAGTTGTAACAGATAAAAAAAAGGTAATACTTTATCGGAGCAAAAGGATATTATCCATAGATGCAAAGAGTACTTTCAAGAAATGTACACTGAAACTATACATATTAACACAGAAAACAAGATCCAGAACCAACACAGGAGGATGTCAGGAACTCAATGCACAATGTTTTATAAATTCAAATTCCCAGAATGCGATTTATATAACAACATAAATTATTCAGGCAGGTGAAGAAGAAAGTGTCCTCATATATCATAGCCTATATTGCAAGATCTGAAAATCTGGTATGTGACCAAAGGATTAGAACAGATCCGTTTGTATCCCTTCACCAAAAAATGATTGCCTACAATTATGCACTAACTACAGACCTATTTCTTTGATGTCAAGCTAGTAAAATAATATTGCATATCATAATGAAGAGAATGCAAAATAAGATAAAAACAGAAGTTCATGAGGCACAGGCAGGTTTTAGATCTGGCAGAGGCACCAGAGACCACATCTTCAACATGAGAATCATTATAGAAAAATGCAGGGAATTCAATATAGACATACACGCATATTTCATTGATTACACCAAGATGTTCGATTGTGTACGGCATCACCGATTATGGAAAGTTATGGTCGACATGGGATTTCCAAAACATCTCACATATTTAATCGCAATGATGTACCACGAACAATAGGCAGCGGTAAAAATGGACGGAACAATATCAGAATGGTTTAATATACAGAAAGGAGTTAGACAAGGATACACACTATCACCGTACCTGTTCAACATCTACACAGAAAACATAATGCGAAACGTAAAAGACGACATGACATGTTGACTTCCAACCTATTACCACGGCATTCAGCAGATCCCATAAATCAGATATGCTGACGACACAGTTCTCTTAACATCAAATGAAGATGGTCTAAAGTAAATGTTACTATCAACGTAATAACACATTGAAGCCCAAAACATGTATTTAAATATGAATATAACAAAAATTATGTCAACGGATATAGTGAAAGTAAAACCTAAGATAATAATTGCCAATTTCGAACTAGAGGGCGTAAACAATTTCCTGTATTTGAGCACAAACAGAAATAACTCAGGTGACTGTGCTGTCGAAATCAAGAGAAGAATTGATGTGACGACATTGAAACATGCACAAATGAAAAGTCTTTGGCAAAGTACCAGCAGCATAGCTAAACTATGCATGGTCAGAACATGTGTATTCCCAGTCGTAATGTACGGTGTTAAGCATGGACATTAAATAAAACACTAGCAAAGATAATTGCTGCTTTCGAAATGAGACGCTACAGAAGAATGTTACGTGTATCATTGACAGCTAAAAAGACGAATCAAGAAATGTTAAGATCAATATCGGTCGAAGACGGTTGCTTCTTTATCAACATGCTAACAAGAAAATTTTTGGTTTTTTAAATTTTGTTTTGTTATATTAAGAGACATAACAGCATGAAAGATTGATAATGTAAGCCAGAGTTAACGGCAACGGGGGAAGAGAGCGCCCACGACGACATGTTAGTTAGTTAGTTAGTTATTCCTCTAGGGCCAAAGACGGCACATAGGGCGGATGTCATAGATTTCCATGTCTCTCGTTTCATTGCAATTTGCTTTAGATCTTCATTGTTTCTGATACTATGGTGAAACGTTCCCTTGTAATAGTTCTACGTAAAGAAATGTAGACGACATGTTGCAGTGATATATCAGATTGCTTAAACATGTCTCTAGCTGCGGCATGTCAACTCGCCTAGAATCGCGGAGTGTTCAGATAATCCTATAAATAACCAAATGGTCGGAGGGTGTCTGACAAAGTGGAGGGTGCCGCAGTAACCAAACTAACAAATAGTAATGCAAAATAAGATAAACAGGTTACTGAGAATATCTAACTATGAACAAATCTAGATAAAAAGGTATATAAGAAATATACAATAAAATAAAACATGACAATTTTCCTATGTTGCGGTCCTATTGGGACCTTTTTTAAGAAACGCAAAAAACTAAAAAAGACACCAAACTGTAAATATATTAACATTTATTTTAGCTGTTAATATTTGTTCATAGTTAGGTATTCCCAGTGTCCTTTTTATCTTATTTTGCATTACTATCAGATACGCCTTAAGGAAGACCACGTTCTGAAAAGAATATGTCACATGATGATGAGATGTTGCAATGTTAGATGTTGTGACACTGAACAAGTAAACGTTTATGTGGAAATTCTGGAGTTTCTATGAGCAAGCTTAACTATGTAGCAAGAGAGTGATAAGAAATAATGTGTGAGTGTGTAACGGGTAGCGTTACAATATTGTAATGTGTGAGTGTGTAACGGGTAGCGTTACAATATTGTAATGTGTGTAACGGGTAGCGTTACAATATTGTAATGTGTGAGTGTGTAACGGGTAGCGTTACAATATTGTAATGTGTGAGTGTGTAACGGGTAGCGTTACAATATTGTAATGTGTGTAACGGGTAGCGTTACAATATTGTAATGTGTGAGTGTGTAACGGGTAGCGTTACAATATTGTAATGTGTGAGTGTGTAACGGGTAGCGTTGCAATATTGTAATGTGTGAGTGTGTAACGGGTAGCGTTACAATATTGTAATGTGTGAGTGTGTAACGGGTAGCGTTACAATATTGTAATGTGTGAGTGTGTAACGGGTAGCGTTACAATATTGTAATGTGTGAGTGTGTAACGTGTAGCGTTACAATATTGTAATGTGTGAGTGTGTAACGGGTAGCGTTACAATATTGTAATGTGTGAGTGTGTAACGGGTAGCGTTACAATATTGTAATGTGTGAGTGTGTAACGGGTAGCGTTACAATATTGTAATGTGTGAGTGTGTAACGGGTAGCGTTACAATATTGTAATGTGTGAGTGTGTAACGGGTAGCGTTACAATATTGTAATGTGTGAGTGTGTAACGTGTAGCGTTACAATATTGTAATGTGTGAGTGTGTAACGGGTAGCGTTACAATATTGTAATGTGTGAGTGTGTAACGGGTAGCGTTACAATATTGTAATGTGTGAGTGTGTAACGGGTAGCGTTACAATATTGTAATGTGTGAGTGTGTAACGGGTAGCGTTACAATATTGTAATGTGTGAGTGTGTAACGGGTAGCGTTGCAATATTGTAATGTGTGAGTGTGTAACGGGTAGCGTTACAATATTGTAATGTGTGAGTGTGTAACGGGTAGCGTTGCAATATTGTAATGTGTGAGTGTGTAACGGGTAGCGTTACAATATTGTAATGTGTGAGTGTGTAACGGGTAGCGTTACAATATTGTAATGTGTGAGTGTGTAACGGGTAGCGTTACAATATTGTAATGTGTGAGTGTGTAACGGGTAGCGTTACAATATTTTCTGTCATATTATACCCTGAGATATTTACTCAGGCGCGCGGAGATCTGAGCACCTGTGGACGTCCAGTGTGCGAAGAGGATAATCAACATATCTAATAACTAAAGTAGTATGAATTAGCAATAAGAGTAGGAAATCAATTTGGCCCTTTTCAACAAATAAAACAAGGAGTCAGACAGGGATGTATGGCTTTCACCAGACCTGTTCTCTTTATACAGTGAAAACATATTGCGTGCAATAGTAGATATCCCAGAAATATCAGTGGGGGATATAACATAAATAATTTGAGATATGCGAATGATACTGTTCTGATTGGAAAAAAATGAGGAAGTCTTAAAGATTTAATTAATGTAGTAGTCACAGAAAGTAAAGAGAAAGGCCTCTTCCTAATTATCAAGAAAACAGAAATAATGGTTATTTCAAAGAAACAAAATAACACACCTTGCAAGATCAAAGTGAATGATATAGTATTAAAACAGGTCCACCAATTCAAATATTTAGGTACAATAATTACAGCAGATGGAAGAAGTTCAACAGAAATAAGAAGCAGAATAGGACAGGCAAAAACAACATTATGAAAAATGTAAAATATACTGTGTAATATGACCTTGTCATTAGAGGTGAGAAAGAGAGTTCTGCAGTGTTATATAACCCCTATACTAACATATGGGTGCGAGTCTTGGACAATAAACAAACTGGAAAGTGGGAAATTAGAGGCAACAGAGATCTGGTTCTACAGAAGAATGCTGAGAATACCATGGACTGCCAGACAATCTAATGTAGAGGTGTTGAAAGAGTCGAATGCGAAACGGACCTTCGTCGGGGTGAGCGTGGAAGCCTGGGGAGCGATCCTGGGTGGAGTCAACAATATAAGAAAACGGCAATCTTCTTTTTGTTTGGCCACTTCATGAGACAGGCAGGTTTAGATAACCTAGTCACAATAGGCAAAATTAACGGCAACAGAGACAGAAGGCGACAACTGGAGAACATATTAGACAGTTTGACAACCTGGCACAGCAAGGAAACAACAACGACCTTGATACATAATACTGTGGACAGATAGCTGTGGACAGTGGCGTAGCGTGGGTTAATGGCGACCGGGGCGGAATCATAATTTTCCGCCCTTGTGACATAAAAAAAATATGGCAGTGATTGTGAAAGCTTGGAAGAAAATAAATTTGCCGCACTCCCGATGATGCCACTCGGGGCGGTCCGCACATCCGCCCCCCCCTCTCGTTGCGCCACTGGTTGCGGGGCATCAACTTTGGCACGGCAAAGGCACTTAAATCCCATTTCAATGTTTTCACTATTTGGAGGGGCATTTTGATGTCAGGTGCGACCTCAACCCCCTCGGCACGCCTATCACTCAAGGACACGGGGAGGAATATGCTAACAAAGATGGCGGAAACCCCCGTGAATCATAGATTGTGTCCTGATATAGCCTAATTGGACTTTGTCCGCTGGTTGAAAGGGCACGCCTCTCCAAAAGAGAGTCAAACTCATTAACCTACCTACCTATGAATTATACCAATCTTTAGCTTAAAGCTGCATAATTACGTGCTATGAATCATGATACTCTCGGCTGGCGCGTATCGCTTTGTTGAGAAGGATGGAATTCATATGGGATAATCCAACTACAATTAAATAAATCATCTATGTCTTGTCAACATTTTCTCTATATAACCACATCACTGTTGCCTCTAATTTTTCCACTATCCTGTTTATTTATTGCCAAACTTAGCATAAATATTTTAGAGTCAGTGGAAGGTCCCTATATAGGCCTGAGAAGATTACATGCTTTCGAGTACAAATGCTACAGACAAATTCGACGAATTTCTATAGGGAACATAAGACCAATGTGTACGTAAGAAATAAAGTAGAGATGTGTGCAGGAGTTCAGGAACCATTGCTTTCAATAGTGAAACGACGAAAACTAACATGGTTCGGACCAGTGGCGTAGCATGGGTCAATGGCGCCCGGGGCGGAATCATAATTTTCCGCCAATGTGACATTAAAAAAAAGGCAGTGATTGTGAAAGCCTGGAAGAAAATACATTTTCCGCCCTCCCGATGGTGCTGCCCGGGGCGGTCCGCCCCCTCTCGTTAAGCCACTGGTTGCGGGGCATCAACTTTGGCATGGCAAAGGCACCTAAATCCCATTTCAATGTTTTCATTATTTTGAGGAGCATTTTAATGACCGGTGCGACCGCAACCCCCTCGGCACGCCCATCACTCAAGGACACGGGGAATAATATGCTAACAAAGATGGCGGAAATCCCCCGTGAATTATAGCTTGTGTCCTGATATAGCCTAATTGAACTTTGTCCGCTGGTTGAAAGGGCATTAACCTACCTACCTATAAATTATAGCAATTTTAGCTTAAAACTGCATAATTACGTGCTATGAATGATACTCTAGGCTGTCGCGTATCGCTTTGTTGAGAAGGACGGAATACATATGGGATAATCCAACTACAATTAAATAAATCCTCTATGTCTTGTCAACACTTTCCTCTATATAACCACATCACTGTTGCCTCTAATTTTCCCACTATCCTGTTTATTTATTGCAAAACTTAGCATAAATATTTTAGAGTCAGTGGTAGGTCCACTATATACTAAATAGGCATGAGAAGATTACAGGCTTTCGAGTACAAATGCTACAGACAAATTCTACGAATTTCCTTTAGGGAACATAAGACCAATGTGTACGTAAGAAATAAAGTAGAGATGTGTGCAGGAGTTCAGGAACCATTTCTTTCAATAGTGAAACGACGAAAACTAGCACGGTTCGGACATGTATGCAGAAATGATTCCTTGTCAAAAACAATACTACAGGGAACTGTCGAAAGGGGGGGGGGGGAACAGAGGAGGACAAATAAATACATGGACAGACAACATCAAGGAATGGACAGGACAATATATTTCCACACTCATCCGCATCGCTGAGGATATAATTCGCTGGAGGACTCTGTGTGCTGAAGCAACCAATATGGCACCCCTACGACCGTGAAGGGTTACGGTTTATTAATTGATTGATATAGGCATAGCCATGAAACTCTCTTCAGCGCTTCTAATGACAGTGACATATTACATAGCATATTCTTCTCAACATCTTAACTAGAAATCTGTGTACCCATACAAATAGAAAATGTATTTCTTTTTAGATTTATAGTTCTATATTGGTACATATGGCATGCGTGGCCTATTCTTCTTCGTCTGCGTTAATTCTCTTATAACCACAACGAATAAATCGTGAGATTTCCGCCAGCGAGAGCGAAGTACGTTGTGCCACAAGTTCCACAGTTGAACTTTGTTATTTGTACCTCGATTGGCTCACTTTGTGGTCTAGACATCCGAGGTCCAGCACATCCGTTTTTGTCATGCCTTTAATTCGGGTAGTAGGCTTCCCTAGCCGGTGACAGCCTGCCTATCTGTCGACAGTCACGTGGGTGTGTAGTGACTCTTCGCCAAGACGATTGTCGTTCACGTCTATCTCGCGCGAGGTGTTCCGCCGTCTGTGAACCTGCCTCGTGTAATTCGACGTTCCGTGCCTATGCCCATCGGATGCTGAACCTTTTCTCATCCACAAGAAGAGTTGGACCATGGCGCTTTTGTCTTCTTAGCCGAGGTGTCGTTCACCGACAGCGTGAACCTCTCGCCCAATTCCGAGTCTCACACCACGACATGACCTATAATGGTACACATGGCATACAATGGTATCTAGGCGTATCTTCACTGATGTAGGCGTATCTTCACCTACATATTCTGCTCTCCCATATGGTTTTTAATCTGGGCATTGCAGCCGTGGCTATTTCAAGTCTAATTTTCAAGCGTTGACTGCAACGGATCTCCATCTTCTATATCTTCCACGGGGTTTCTATCTCTTCCACAGGGTTTCTATCTCTTTCACGAGGTTGCCATCTCTTTCATAGGGTTGCCATCTCTTTCAGATTGTTGCCATCTCTTTCACGGGGTTTCTATCTGTTTATAGTTTCGATATTTCACAGGGTGTCCATCTCTTTCACGGGGTTTTTATCTCTTTCACGGGGTTGCTACCTCTTTCACGAGGTTTATATCTCTTTCACAGGGTTACTATCTCTTTCACGAGGTTTCCATCTCTTTCAAGAGGTTTCTATCTCTTTTACGGGGTTTCCATCTCTTTCATGAGGTTTCTATCTCTTTCACAAGGTTTCTATCTCTTTCATGAGGTTTCTATCTCTTTAACGAGGTTTCTATCTCTTTCACGGGGTTTTCATCTCTTTCACAAGGTTTCTATCTCTTTCACAGGGTTTCTATCCATTTCACAAGGTTTCTATCTCTTTCACAGGGTTTCTATTTCTTTCACGAAGTTTCTATCTCTTTCATAGGGTTTCTATCTCTTTCATGAGGTTTCTATCTCATTCACTGGGTTCCTATCTCTTTCACCGGGTTTCTATCTCTTTCATGAGGTTTCTATCTCTTGCACAAGATTTCTATCTTTCTCATAGGGTTTCTATATCTTTCACATGGTTGTCATCTCTTTCACAGGGTTGCCATCTCTTTCACAGGGTTTCTATCTCTTTCACAGGGTTGCCATTTTAAATATCTGGCTCATGATTAAGTTGAATATGACAGGCCAAATGGTGTAGATATCTCAACAAGGTTCTAGACCATGACACATGCATTCCGTTCTCTAGACTACATTCTACCAATCGATTTTGAGAAAGAATGCAAAAAACGAAATATTTGGCAATTTTTTGCCTATTTTGAAAGCATATCTACTTTCACATTTAATCTTGTTTAAATTTATCTAAAAATGTACTTAAGTAAAACACATGTTTTTAGAATGGTCCACCCCCATCGAGGCCAGCTCCTTGGCGTGGAGATGGGGCGTAGTCAAGCCAGCAGAAGCTGGAAACTAAGACTGGCCGGGCCCTCCCACATTCGGGCAGGACCACAGTCTTGCCTAGCAAATAAAGGTGCTGAAGTCAGCGACATTTGGCCAGAAGGCGCACCGCAACAATCAGAATGTCATGCATTATCGCACATGAATGTCTATATCTGCATTACCCCGTTATGGTGCTAACCCTGTGACGACTCACCAGGCAGGAGTAGCACCGGGCCCTATACCTCGAAAGGGCCCACCCCATACGACTGGAGGTTCTCTTCAATTGCCTTGTGGAGCCAGGAGGCACAAGAGTAATATCACTGACCAACAAATATTACCAACCAATGAGACATCACTTACAATAATGCACTGGAATGCTGAGGGTGTAAATAGCAAAAAAGATGGCTTTAGCAAGAAATTAGAAAACACCCTTCTTAAGGAACAGGTCAGCATTTGTTGCATACAAGAGACACACCTCAGCAAAGATATAGCCTTTAAAATTGCAGGTTATCAGTGCTTTAGAGCTGATCGAATAGACAGAAGAAAAGGAGGTATACTAACCCTAGTCAAAAATAATATCAGCGCACATCAAACTGAGCTATACATGGAAGGAGCAGAATATCAGGTCCTTCAACTAAAGACCAAGAACACAGACTTCAACCTACTAAATTATTATTGTCCAAATGACCAGTCCCTTTCCCTGGACACAATACCGTACAGAGGAAGACTGATAGTATGTGGAGATTTTAATAGTCACTCACAAAGCTGGGGTTATGACCACATGGATAAAAGAGGAGAAGAACTTGAAAGCTGGCAAGACGATAAATGTCTTCTATTGCTTAATACGCCAAAAGATCCTCCAACATACTACTCAAGAGCATGGCAAACCACTTTCACGCCAGACTTGGCATTGTACTCAGCAGACCTAAACTGGGAAATCAATAGAACAGTGGGGAAGCAACTTGGAGGTAGCGACCATCGACCAGTCCTCCTTAGTATTAAAAATGAACTCACAGGAAATGCATGTAGCCTTCCAAGATGGAATTATAAAAAAGCAAATTGGGGACTATTTAAACACCGCAGTAGTGTTTTAGCTGGACAAATAGATATGGAAGGAAAAGACATAAACGCCATAGTCAAAGAGTTCAATAAATGTATTCATCAAGCTGCCAAGGAAGCAATACCAAGAGGAGCACGCAAACAATACAAGCCATACTGGAGTGAACAACTAGAACTGCTGCAAGAGGAATTAGAAAAAGCACGGACGGAAGTGGAAAATAACCCAAGCCAGGTACATCACAACAAACATCAACACGCAAAAGCTAAATTCCAAAGAGCCAAACTAGAAGCTAGAAGAAAGAGCTGGAAAGAGAAAACAGAATCCTTAAATTTTGAAAAGGATGGAAGAAAACTGTGGAAACTGGTCAAACAACTAAATGATGAGGGAACAGGAAGAAACACAAACATAACACTCGTACAGAATGGCAAAATGATTACAGGAAAGCAAGCAGTAGATAATTTCGCTAGGATATTTGCTCAAGACTGCAATATTGAAATTAGTCCAGAGAAACAGCATACAGTGCAGAGCGACCAAAAAAGTAAATTGGAACATGCTCAGACTAGAATCAGTGATGAAAACAGCGCAGATGAAATTATGGATACATTGTTCACATATAGTGAATTGGAATTAGCAGTCTCTAAACTAAAGCTAAATAAGTCCCCAGGAATTTATGTTATATCAAATGAAATGATAAAGAATCTAGGAACAACAGCCAGAAGGAAACTATTGGACATCCTAAATATTAGCTGGACTACTGGGAAAATACCACAAATCTGGAGAGAATCAATTATGGTTCCTTTGCTTAAACCTGGAAAAGATGGAACAACACCAACTAGCTACAGACCAATTAGTCTTACAAGTTGCCTGTGCAAAACAATGGAGCGCATCATAAACCTAAGACTAAAATTTCACCTGGAAAGTAGAAAATTCCTTGCACCACAGCAGGCAGGTTTCAGGCAATGCTACTCCACAGAGGATCAAACCACATACCTCTCACAGGAAATTGAGGATGCTTTCCAAGACAAAAAAATCAGTTTTGGTGGCATGGATTGATTTACAGAAGGCATTTGATAAGGTATGGAAAGAAGGATTGCTTCAAAAAATGAGAAACTACAAGATATGTGGAAATATGTACATATGAACGAAAGCCTTTCTTCACAATAGAAGAGCCAGAGTACAAGTAAATGGCAAAAAAAGTAGGAAAGTATTACTACGCCATGGAGTGCCTCAAGGAGGAGTTCTATCACCCACTCTTTTTCTCATATTTATCAATGATCTAATTGAAGAAATACCCTGTGGAACTAAGGCAGCACTATATGCAGATGACTTGGTTCTATGGTGCACACATGAGAGCACCATGGTTACCACAAAAATGCTTCAGAGAGCCATGGATATTTTGACTAATTGGGCTGACAAATGGTGTGTAAGTATCAATATAGAGAAGTCAGCAACAACCCTTTTTACACTTTCACCAAAACAAAGAGCAGGAAACATCTATGTAAATAAAACTATCTCAAAGGTAGATGACCAACCCACATATCTTGGTGTAACATTTGATGCCAAAATGACATGGAAACATCATATCAGCAAAGCAGAAACAAAGGCTAGAAGGAAGATAGCTATACTAAGAAAACTGAGTGGGACAACTTGGGGAGCTAATGAAAGAATTCTAAAAAATGTATACCAACAAGCCATTCGACCACACTTGGAATATGGTTCTACAGCATGGAGTTCATCATCAAACACTACACTACAAAACCTAGATAGAGTACAGAACCAAGCACTTAGAATCATTACAGGCGCAATGAGATCCACACCAATCATAGAAATGCAGAATATCGAAGGGATGCAGTCATTGAAAGAGCGTAGAGATACTAAAATTATAATTCATGGAGAAAAGTTTCTTTCCCACCATAGTCACCCAATGAAGGAAATATTCCAGAATCTATCACAAGGACGGCTTAAAAGAAGCAGCTTCATACACCAGGCCAAGCGTCTACGTAGACAGGTATCGGATCTGCCAGAGGTAACAATACCACTGACATCTCAACCAGAACACACCCCATGGGAAAAACGGACGTGCCTACCAGTGACCATCCAAACAACAGTAGCTGGTGTGCATGGGGATGAACATCAGAATAATCTGCAGAAAAGAGTAGCAGCTCTCAGTTTCCTTGATGATGTTTACCCAAGTGATCTATGGACCAGAGTATATACAGATGGATCAGCACAGAATGCAGTAAAAAATGGAGGAAGTGGTGTATATGTAGAATACCCAGATGGCACCACTGATACCACTTGTATACCAACAGGGAATTACTGCAACAACTATGACTCTGAAGTCAAAGCTATTTATACAGCTGCAGAGAAACTGTTAACATTGGACAGGACCTCACACCCTATTGTAATACTTACAGATGCATGGTCAGTACTAGAGGCATTACAATCCAATAAACTTCCAGAGTTAAAAGAGGTATTGTCCATAGTACAAAATAGGTGTAGAGTTATACTGCAATGGATTCCATCACACTGTGGAATAGCAGGAAATGAGAGAGCTGATCAACTCGCCAAGGAAGGTGCTAACATGCAGCAACCGGATATACCAATCAGCTATCACCAAAAGAAATCCATGATAAAGGCACAACGAAAGTCTAACTTACCTCCACGGGATGACTACCACCTACTTAACAGACAAGAACAGGTCATCATATTTCGACTGAGAACTGGACACAATAGACTAAACAGCCATATGTATACAAAATTTAAAATTGGCACAACAGCAAAGTGTAATTGTGGACAAGTCAACCAGACTTCAGAACATATCCTTCAAGAATGTGCAAACTATGACACATTAAGATGCACATACTGGCCTTCTGATACACCAATGAATGTTAAACTTTATGGTACAAAACAAGAAATGGAAAACACTGTCCAATTTATACAAGAAACAACACTGCTGATATAGACATTATTAGCGAACGAAAGAAGAAGAAAGAATGGTCCACTTAGACACAACGAACTATCACTAAAACTAGAGTGTTATGATGTAAACAAGAAAACCTACAAATTAGAATACACAAAACATTTTCAACATTTATATCAAAAGGCTGATCATGCTTTCTTGTTTAAACTATCATTCAAAGCCTCCAAGGAAAAATTTTTAAAGCAGCATCTTAATAAAACTGGCTTGTTTATTTGGGTGGTCTTTGTTCATTTTTTTTCTTCTTTAATAAGCCTCCATTGAAGCCATATCTCTCCACATCTCAAGGGGTTCTACATTTGTAGAAACAACTTGTAAAAAACTGGCTACCAAACCACAGAATAAAACAAAAGTCAGTCCTGAGCCATGTCGATGAAATAAAAGGCAGCTATCACCCCCCAGACAAGAGACAAGAACTGCAAAGAGTAGAAAAATGTTAACCACCACATGCAGGTTTTAAATTGCTGGAAATCAAGACACAATTAAGAAATAATGCACCGAAAAGTTCCAACCCAGTAAGTCTTATGAAAGCAACACAGAAAACAATAGACACCTACCCAGAACAATGGATTCATGTCTATACTGATGGGTCTGCTATCAAAGCAGGTTATGGTGTCTATATAGAATATCCAGACAAAACATCTGATGAGTTGTTTGATGCCTGTGGGGAGATATGTTCTAACTATGAAGCCGAAATAACAGCACTAGAAGTTGCATTGTACCACCTGAAGACCATATTTGATGCCTTTCCATCAAAAGTTCAAAACATTGTTATTTTCACAGATTCTATGTTCACTCTTCAAGCACTAGAATGTGATGGACATTGTAAGCCTGAGCTGGTGGAAATATATCACCATGCCAACCAGCTACTTACATTGTTATGCAGTGGATATCTGGCCACTCAAACACACCTGGCAGAAATCTAGCAAAGATGGGAGCTCAACAAGAACAGCCATATGTGACTAAAGAAATTTGGGTGAATAGATGAGCTATGGGAAACACTGGGAGGGAAATCTATAAATATATGACCAGCCCAAATCCTAAAGATAACATCAACCTCCTGGAAAGAAAAGACCAGAGTATCATCTTCCGACTGCACACCACACAACATGTACAGCTTAACAATCACCTGAGCAGAATACAACCACAACACACAATCCAGAGTGTCGACTGTGCACTCATCCCTATGAAAATGTTGACCGCAACCTTTTTAAATGCACAGCACTGGATGACATCAGGAAAATGCTTCTCCCTCCAGGGCTAGATAAATGGAACACATTATTTGGAACAAAACAACAGCTCACAAACACATGCATATATCACACAATGGCATTGGGTCAAAAGGAATGAGCCCATGGACCGCTGGATCAGCAACCAACCAACCAATAAAACTTGCCTAGGAAAGACATCGTGTGAAACATAGACACTATGCATTTTGGCAATTTAATTAATTTGAGGGTCTCCTTGTTCATATGAAATTTTGCACTGGCCAGCTTTTCGACAATCTGTAAAGACGCAAAAAGCTGTAATTTTGTATGTTTTCTTCTAACTATATCAAGACCTTCTTTTAATGTATTCTGGTAACTTTGTTTCGTAAAATGGAGTTGCAGATCAGATTGTTTCTATAAAATGGTGTCATGTGTCAAAAATATTTCAGAATCAGACCGATTGATGTAGAAGAAATCTCTCTTATTTCTGAGACGTGTCTCTAAATCTGGACAATCATTCTTTGATATAATTCTGTCATTCATTGAGGTTAAAAAAAATGACAAAGTACTTCATATAATCTTCAACAATTTTATTTACATTAAATATCTATTTTATTTATAAACCTGCACCCATCAGGGTCATAAGGGTACCACATTGAAATCTTTAGCACATAGTCCCCCAAGGGGTGAAAATTCTTGAGAATAATGGGAATCGAACCAGGCCCATTGCAGTGGCACCAAATCACCTTGCAAAGTATGGTTTTAACAATATATTTGCGAGAAATGAGATGTTTGAGAAAAGTTAAAAGTATCAAACATTGAGACCAACGGAGAAATGAAGATATCAGAGAAGAAATAAAAACCATCTCAAGACTACATTGAGAGACAGCAAACAAGGTGGTTTAGTCACATCATTAGAATGGAACCAAAGCAACCAGCACTTTGTGCATACAACAGCTGAAGATCGGGCTACAGGGAACAAGGAAGACCAAGAATTAGATGGATGGAGACAATCAAAGAAACCTTAAAGAGACGCGCGCTGACAATTGCCAAAGTCTGACAACTCCAACTTCACCCACAACATTTAACAACACAATTGGAGAACCCATGTAATAGGACAGCAAAGTACACTCCATAAGCTTCCTCTTTGGGCACCCCAATCATGAAGCCCTGATTGTTTCCATTCATGGGCAATAAGGTTAGTAAAGCATCGAGAGGTTTCAGCAGCTTTAGCTAATATTTTTCTTTTCCACTCTTCATATTCCACTACTGAAGTCATTTGTTGATGTTTATCTGCAGTCTGTTCTACTTTCTGTCTTTTTTATCTCTCATTATCTGAAAATTAGAAAAGTTAAAAAAAAGGGTTCAAAAGTTGTAAAGGATTGACTTCACTGTACTCGGTTTCCCATATATACTATTCACTCTCAACAAAGTGGCATGCCGCCTGCCAAGAGTACCACTCATATCACGTAACTCCATAGCTTCAAGTGATAACCCACAGGGATCTCTGAAAAAATCCACTTTATACACAAAATGACATGAGTCAGATTCGAACTCATGACCTCTTGAACTCAAGGTGAACAGCTTAACCCCATTACACTAAGGAGATCAAGCTAGAAAATTAGAAAGTTGTGACAAATCTTCAAATTAATAATATTGACTTTAATTAATGTTTTATTTGGGTCAGTACACATCACACTCAGCCCCTTGTCATGGATATGAAGATTTAGTTGCCCCCAGTATGTTGGCTTAAAGTGTTGCGCAGAATAGCAAAACTATGACCTGCCATGTATGTTGTTAAAGATGAATAAGGAAATTTGGGGTTGTCTTGATCCATCCCATAGAATACTAAAGTAACCCAGAAGTCATTCTGAAGTTGGAATGTGTTGCAGAAAGATGAGATATCGCAGATAAGCTGTAAACCACACATAATGAACTCAGTTCTCTAGACTCATTCTTTGACATGGCTTTATGGTCACTTTGACCCATGTGATAGGATAGAAAAATACACCCCTAAAGCTCCTTAGCTGTCTCTTACAACATGCATAGCAGGTCACAAGGTTGCTATACTTTGATCCCCTTTTGGGCATAAGCAGATCAATAGAATAATGTCATGTCTGTCCTTGTCTGGAACACATGCCTATGTAATAGTTCGTCTATAAGCAGAAAATAGAACAAACTCAGAAATTATGCACAGGTTCATTGAAAAATTGTTATGGTGTACACAGTTTTCATGTAGTCAATAATTTTACATCACTTGCAGAGCGTGCCACCACAAATTACAAAAATGGCTAATGTTGGTAAAATTATGCCATGATTTAATGAGAAGGGATAATGCTAGAGTTTGGAGGGGAGAGGTGTTAGGTGCAGTGTTAAAACTAATTCTGAGGAGCACAGTAGCCTAGTTGATAGTGAGCTTGCTTGCTATCACTGGATTACAGCATACCAGGTTCGAAACCTTGTCCTGACAAACAAAAATTCCTGTTGTGATTTCTCGCTGGACACGACCACTCCTCCTGTCGACTCAGCTGTAATAGGGTACCTGACACATGAGTTAGGGGAGGTAAAGACAGTAAGAAAGGGAACTGGCCACCCCAATTAATAGCTGCTGTGGCTTAGTGCATGAAGTTATATTCATCCGTGACATCAGGTGGCTGCTATGGGGCCTACCTTTACTTACAACTAATTCTAATTCTATCCCTACCCCCTCCTGCTGTGTTTCAAAAACTGTGTTCTTCCTATTTTCGTTAATTATTTCCCTGGCTTCAAACTACTAAACAATTGTATTCTGCAATGTCACAAACTATTAAAAAATTATGACCAGACAATTCTTTAAAATCTATGAGCGCTGTAAACATTGGTAGGCACATGTTCCAGACATGATCCGTTACTTCTTCTTCTGCTTTCATTCTCAAACTCTTGTAAACTATCAGGATGTATTCTGGAGAACAGAATCTGCCAAATCAAGGTTTACAGCTGTCTGAGATATCTGCTCCTTTCAGTACAACAAACCAAATTTAGTACAGCTTTGTGGGTCACTGACGTCACATGGGTCCATTCATTATTCGTGGTTTAAATAAAAATTACTCCCATGGTTAAACCAGACATGAGAAAGTTGCATATCAGGGCTCAAACTCTGGGAAGGTGCCATATTAATTAAGCAAGTGTTGTCGAGGACCCTCTTCAGGAGGTTTCTGGTCTTTTTCTTCATTCCAAAACTTCCAATACATATCTCTTGCAGCAGAACAATGGTCCTACTAAATTTCCAGCAGAATTTAGTCCAGAGAATGGAAATTCTCTGCGTTGAGTCGCCGTTTTATTTACACCAATAATACGACACATCCATCTTTGATGGGGGTTTCTGGTTTGTTGGTTGGTTGGTTGCTGATCCAGCGGCCCATGGGCTCATGCCCTTTGACCCAATGCCATTGTGTGATATATGCATGTGTTTGTGAGTTGTTGTTTTGTTCCATATAATGTGTTCCATTTATCTGGCCCTGGAGGGAGAAGCATTTTCCTGATGTCATCCAGCGCTGGACATTCAAAAAGGTGGTGGTCAACAGTTTCATATGGATGAGTGCACAGCCGGCACCCTGGAGTGTGTTGTGGTTGTATTCTGTTCAGGTGATTGTTAAGCTGTACATGTTGTGTGCGCAGTCGGAATATGATACTCTGGTCTTTTCTTTCCAGGAGGTTGATATTGTCTTTAGGATTTGGGCTGGTCATATATTTATAGATTTCCCTCCCAGTGTTTCCTATGGCCCATCTGTTCATCCAATTTTCTTTGTTCACAGATTTCAGAATCATTTTAACTGTGTGCATTGCTGTTTCTGTATAAGGCTGTTCTTGTTGTGCTCCCCTCTTTGCTAGTCTGTCTGCCTTATCATTACCAGGTGTGTTTGAGTGGCCAGGAATCCACTGCATAACAATGTTGACATCATAAGATGTGAGCAGCTGGTTTGGGGTTTCTGGTCAACCACTGACTAAACAGATGAGCACTTATGGGAAACCGTGTGTTATGACACTGGTTCATAACTCATATTACCTTTACCTTTTACAGTTGATCCCAAATCATCATTATCGACTATGACGGACGAACATGACAGGATGATCATGCAGTCTCCGGATTACATCCTGCTAATATGCAGGAGTTTAAGAACGAACACAGAAGAAGAGTGCCCAAAGAGCACTAGAAAACACTTCAAGCGAATGGATTCATCAAACTCTGTGGTCTGTATCAAAAGGTGAAAAAAAAACATCTGCCAACTGGGTCAGATGGTCTGCCAAAATTAATTAACAGCTTTCTGTGAATATCCATCTCTGTGGGCCAGTGTTCCTCCTTTAGCTGGTTTAATGAAATGTAGTCTTGCAGGACATGTTCTGCTATCTGTCTACATAGACACAGAGGTAATGTTACCAGTCTTGGATGAATATATAGTATATGAAATATAATAGTTGTAGTGTGACAAGTATGTCAACAACAATATATTCACGTGATCAAATAAACATGAAAAGTGAGACAACATTATTACCAAGTGTTTGAGGTACATGTTTATTCAACTGGATAATCAGTCTGTCTATAGTTGCTTTCCTGACTCCACTTTGTTCTTTAAGTTTGAATAAGTCAATTTTAAGCTTCAGTGTCCTGTTTTCAGAAAGAACACAACTTTGTTAGCTAGTAGATAGTCATGTGAACTAGAAAACAGATGTGTGAGCTAGAAGACAGATGTGTGAACTAGAAAACAGATGTGTGAGCTAGAAGACAGTTGTGTGCGCTAGAAGACAGATGTGTGAGCTAGAAGACAGTTGTGTGCGCTAAGACAAGCATTGATCTAGAAGGCAGATGTGTGAGCTAGAAGACAGATGTGTGAGCTAGAAGACAGATGTGTGAACTAGAAGACAGATGCATGAGCTAGAAGACATATGTGTGAACTACAAAACAGATGTGTGAGCTTGAAAACAGATGTGTGAGTTAGAAGACAGTTGTGTGCGCTAACACAAAAGTTGATCTAGAAGACATATGTGTGAACTAGAAGACAGGTGTGTGAGCTAGAAGACAGAATGTGTGAGCTAGAAGAAAGTCATGTACGCTAATACAAACGTTGATCTAGAAGGCAGATGAGTGCATTTTTAAAATACATAATTAAGCAAGGCTGTAGTTTCCTAAATATTTGGGGTTACGGGTGAGTGGGATGAGAAGGGTAAAACCTATTGACGAATCTATGAACAGCACTTTAGCAGCAATATCTCATCATATCAAACTCTAGCAGGAATATGCTAATTTGCTGCCATTTTTCATATTAATTAGTTCTGCACGCACCTAAAAATTGTAGAAATAGCCTAGGATCTTACTTTCACCAACACAAATATATATACTTTCTGTGCGCGATGAGAGCCCTGACCACTCGACATGCGCGCTACACAGAGTGGGAGGTGGATAGCCAGTTCATTGCGCGCAAATTGCTAGATCGGTAATTTATGTTACGACTCTCTAAGTTTCTGAGATAGTGCAATAGCATATGAAATTAAAAAGTGGTATGTTGTCACATGATTTGTCCACGGATTCTTGTATTGAACCCAAATATATATCATTTCTGTCGTATTTAATTATATTCAATAGATTGATAATTTATTTTCATTTTAATTATGCTAATTTTCTGCAATTTTAATATTAATTAGTTCTGCGCAACTAAAAATTATAGAAATAGGATCAACAGATGCATCTTGCCTTTGCCAATACAAATATAGGTACAATATAAGAATTAGTGGACAGCTTTCTATGGAACACATAGCTAACATAATTAGATGGAACGAAATTCCTAAAAGTCGCATATACAGACTATTCAACACATTGCACGCTGCACACTGAGTGAGAGGTGGATGGCCAGTTCATTGCGCGCAAATTTCTAGATCGGTAATTTATGTTACGACTCTCTAAGTTTCTGAGATAGTGCAATAGCATATGAAATTAAAAAGTGGTATGTTGTCACATGATTTGTCCATGGAATCTTGTATTGAACCCAAATATTTATCATTTCTGTCGTATTTAATTATATTCAATAGATTGATAATTTATTTTCATTTTAATTATGCTAATTTTCAGCAATTTTAATATTAATTAGTTCTGCGCAACTAAAAATTATAGAAATAGGATCAACAGATGCGTCTTGCCTTTGCCAACACAAATATATATAATTTCTGTGGTATTTAATTATATTCAATAGTTTTATAATTTATTATCATTTTAATTATGCTAATTTGCTGCCATTTTAAATATTAATTAGTTCTGTACGCACCTAAAAATTATAGAAATAGGATCAACAGATGCGTCTTGCCTTTGCCAACACAAATATATATAATTTCTGTGGTATTTAATTATATTCAATAGTTTTATAATTTATTATCATTTTAATTATGCTAATTTGCTGCCATTTTAAATATTAATTAGTTCTGTTTTCACCTAAAAATTATAGAAATAGGATCAACAGATGCGTCTTGCCTTTGCCAACACAAATATATATAATTTCTGTGGTATTTAATTATATTCTTCTTCTTCAGCATTCATTCTCAAACTCCCGCTGGATATCACTTATAGCAGGATTATGATGCTACTAGATTTCCCGCAGGATATAGTCCAGAGAATGGAAATGCATTGTGTTGCCGTTTTATTTATGTCAATGGCCCGACACATCCGTCTTCGGCGGTAATTATATTCAATAATTTGCTGCCATTTTTAATATTAATTAGTTCTGTGCGCACCTAAAAATTATAGAAATAGGTTCAACAGATGCGTTTTGCCTTTGCCAACACAAATATATATAATTTCTGTGGTATTTAATTATATTCAATAGTTTGATAATTTATTTTCATTTTTAATTATGCTAATTTGCTGCCTTCTTTCATATTAATTAGTTCTGCGTGCACCTAAAAATGATAGAAATAGGATCAACAGATGTGTCTTGTCTTCACGAACAAAAAAACATATAGTTTGTGGCTTGTATTATTGAAAATAACAAAGATAAGTTAGAAATTATCAGCTTGGATACATTTTGTCACTGTGGTCACAAGTTTTATTTATATTTTCCTATGTGTTTCAATGTAAATTATTTTGATGTCAAATTCATTAGAAAAAAATATGTAACATTTTTTCAGGATTGACGTACAGACTTGGTTGAGGTATCGTTGAAATGAATTTTTGAAGGGCTATCTAACCAAATAACATAGTATATTATTTGTAATTATGTAGAAATGTAGCACAATTCTGAAAATTTTGTCCAAGTATCTAACTAACAACATTTTAGATTCCATGTCTCTCGTTTCATTGCAATTTGTTTTAGATCTTCATTATCGAATTAAATAAGGTTGAACGAATCATGATGTAAATATGGAAATAATTAAATCCGTTTCAGTAACACAGATATTTAATTTCTACGATATTAATGTGTTAAATTAATGATCAACGAGTTCTTGATTCAGCAAAACAAAAACATTATTTGAACCGGAAGTTAAAGATAGTAGCATTTATTTACCAAGGGACATAGCCGGACATGTACTCCAAAATCAAGGGTGGTAATAAGTATGAGATATTAATAAATCATCAAAACACACAAATTTTGATCTGACAATTGGCAATATCATTTAAATTAATAACTCTAATTTATATTGGGAGATTTTATGTAACTTTTCCCCGTTGTCCTATATATAGAAACGTTTTTTGAAAGCAATATGCGCGACATTCTTCCCTCACTGTGGACATGGGTAAAAAAATGTGTGGCACATAAGCCTTTGAATGTTAAGGGATAATGTCCGTATAAGGTTCAAGTTCCCCGCGGAACTTTACAAAAGTTGGATCTTGACTTTGTATGGGAACCAGTGTCAGTAGTCCGTTCACATGTCTTAGACTCCCTCGCGGGGTCAAGGTTCAGCCAGTGTCGAGTCAGCTCGCTCGTCACAGTACCGCTTGGGATCTAGGCTGGTTCCTCCCCATATGACATGTTAAGACAGGACGAAGTCACCGGGGTGAAGTTTTCGGTCGTACGGAATGTTAACAGCATAAACGTGCTCAGCTGAGTGGTGAGCTATACTCAGCGTCCGAGTGGCTTTCGATGTCGGCGCCTGCTATGTCATACCGCCTCGAGAGAGGATTACGGGGGTATAGGAGAGCTGCTTAGAAAGTGCTTCACTCGACTTTTTTGTCATGAAATAACTTTGTAATTACTTAAATTTTAGTATTTGTAATAATAACACCCTTACACTTAAACGTATTTTTTTTTTTGCTTCGCTCGACTTTTTTGTCATTTATTTTTTACTTTTGTAATTAAAATACTCTGTGATTAAAAACAAATGTTTAGTCAAATTATTTCATTTTGTTTTATTGTAAAGAATACATCTTTTTGAAAAAAAATTAAAAAAATATTTTGATACAGTGATAATGTATTCTTAATTGTCACATTTTACAAGAAAATGTTTTTTTTTTTATTTCTGAGGATTCTTGATTTTTTACTAGGAACAAGTGTCACAGCACCGGGGGCATTCCTATATATGCTCTGCCGTGCCGTCAGCCATCTAAAAGTGTATAAGCTCAGTGTCCCAGTCAGTTGCTGATCACGCGTTCTTCTGATCTTTCCGGAGAGGGAGCACCTTCTCGAATCACATCTAGTCAATACAATTACTGCAATTCTCTGAATATGTACATTGTCACGTTTCCGGGGGGAGGGGGGAGATGAAATTGCAGTTTATGAGTTTTAAAAACTTAATGGTTGAGATAGCATTTACTTTAAAAAATAACGCAAATTCACACTATAAAAACATATATTGTGTTGGTTGAGTTTTTTTTAATGTAAACTTAAAATATTTTGACTTGATAAATATATTTCTCACTATAATAGCGGAAATATGCATTTGTTTATGTGAATGGCAGATATGTGTGTTAGTCACGGTCTCACGGGAATTGTCTTGGTTTTATATCGCTGCCTGATATCTCGCTCGGTTGTAACGTGTCCCGGTTTCTATCAGTTTAATAATATGCATATAACGAATGTGTCACGTGTTTGAATCAACACACTTGGTATAGCTTCGTGAAAACAAGAGAAGTGTGATCATGTTTACGAGTTTGGCACGCTTTTTGACACGGGGCATGGTAACACTAAGCGCAGGCGATTGTAAAGGCTTAAATCTATTTATACATAGATCAGTGGTCATAACGTATTTTCTGTAGACGTATTAAATTATTTCAAAATACTATGTGATTGTCAGGAGTCTGTCATGGGATCATCCAATGAATAAATTAGATTTCCAACACAGTTAACATGTGTTCTTTGATACAATTAAAAAGAAAGAATATCTTTGACAATTTGTTTCTAGTGAACAATCTGAAAGCAATGGTAGTTAAATGAACTTAATTTCCAATAGAAACTGCCCTTGTGTTACCGGGCCTGGGTGGGAGAAGTGAATAAAAACTGCGCTTGTTTTTCCGGGACTGGAAGGGGAGCAAAGAATAGCTACACTGTTACCTGTCAAACAATTCGTAAGCAGCAACTAAATGGATTTTTGATGTGGAGTTCATTGTTCCATAAAGGCCCATAGATAACTATCAGGGCCGTAGAAACGTTTTCGATGTGGAAGGGGTTTTACATTAAAAAAACTAATGTAAAAAGGCATTCTTCCGTTGTTGTATGAAATAATTCCATCTTTTTACTGAGAAAGGGGTGATTACCTTTTTTTTTGTAAAAAAAATCTTTACGGGAGGGGTTTCACCCGCCATTTGGCTAAATTACTAGCAATAAAAAAACATTTTATGATTTCTTAAGAGTGAAAGGGAGTTATCCCCTCCCCCTTATCAATAGAAGTATAACCCATGCAAGTAGATTTATTTGTCGATTTAATATTGATTGACTGATTCGGAACCACAAGAAATGTGCGCTATTAGCTCTTACTTCCTATGTGCAGTGCAGTAATTTTTTTGTGAGCTTTCTTTCATACCCAGGAGACTTCAGCTCAGTGCAATGCCCATTGAATGAGTTTTCTACTCAGAGGAGGTCTATAATTGTATAGATGGCATGCTACAAGCTTCCATAAGGAGTCTCAATATAACGGCATGTCATCTACTAAGGTTTTCTGTTGCATGGTTGGTTTGTCTAGTGGGACATTTGTGGGACCCACAGATGCAACCGCATGCGTTTAATATTGAAAGTAATGGTTCTTGTAGACATGTATGAATCTATAGCATTGATTTTGCTTTTCCAAATGATAGTTGATCTTGACATCTCAGCTAAATCCATCTCCAGCCTTAAGCTAATGTCACATTTTTGACTAGGAAATCATGTGACTTCTGGATCACTAGACCGTCAATGGAATGGGTCAGCCAACTCAACCCTCAAAACTTTCTTAGTCACCATTTACGATGTGCATGTCAGGTAATAGTGCAACTAATATGAGCTCCATTTTCTGGTTTCCGCACCACACGGACTGACCTCTGATCTATAATACATAGCACACTCCACATCACACAGGCTGACCACTGATCTATCATACATAGCACAGTCTACATTACATGGGCTGATAATAAATCTACCATACACAGTTTAGTACACATTACTCGGGCTGACCACTGATCTAAAACACATATCACAGTCAACACCACGCAATGTTTTTGTCTTTTCTTATAGGTCCTAATTTTGACATCTTAGCAGCAATCTTACTTTCGTGAACTGTACGAGATAGAAAAAGGGCTCTGTTTACAGGAAGAAAACTTGACTATTGTGTCTTAGATAGTCACTTTGATTTAACATAATGTTTTAATTTTGTTTTAAAAACCCACTAATTTAATCACCGTAAACAGAGAACTTGACATTTTATGAAAGGTGGTTTTACGTTTATAATCAAAGAGAGATAATAAGAACAATTGTCAATAAATTTTTTCAACTAATTATTTTCCCCTTATTAGTTATCATCCCACTGTGGCATACCAAGAAATTGAAAAGGCAGACAGACTGGCAAAGGATGGAGCAACACAGGGACAAATAGACCAAGAAATCGCCTACCAAGAAAAAGGATACTCATTAAAACCATCAGGAAAGTTGACCACCCGAAAGACAATTACCACTATCTCGACAGAGCAGAACAGGTTATTACCTTTCGCCTCAGAACAGAGCACAACAGATTAAACAGGCACTTAAATAGACTGAGACTGGTCCCATCACCTCTGCGCCCTTGTGGGCAGGCAGCACAGACCACTGAACATATTCTGCAAGACTGCAATACACTAAACCAGTTATGGTAAGAACACTTGCCCACGGAGATGGATATCCACATAAAGATGTCTGGAGCACTGAGGAGCTTTCAAATACAGCAGCATTTATTAAGAAAACCAGACTTGGAAGACGTGGAAGACTAATTACAGTATCAAAAAAAAAAAGAGAAGAAATGTACTCCTGTTACATCTTGAATTTAAACACGAATTAAACAAATAGTTTTTTCTTTTTTCTGTTGTATGCATCTGTCTAAAATGTTTAAAATATTATTATGAAAAACTCATATGTAGGTTGACCATGATTCCTGTGTACAAAAACTGGAAATTAGAATGATATCCCTTGTGAACCAAATAAGAACCAAATTGTTAGTTAGTTAGTTAGTTAGTTAGTCGTCGGATCATCATCACTGCAAACTGGACACGTCCATAGTTGCTCCGATCTCTCGTTGAGTGTATCCGCCATCACACTTCTGCTGACAGTACCGGTCCTATGCTGGTTGACCATCATTCTTCTGCGCCCTACAAAATGTTCACCTCTAGCAACACCGCATTTCAATCCCTGATCTTTAATCCCAGCCATTGAAAAGGAATCATCATCCACATTAGACTCACTCTCGCGTGTTATATCTCTTAAGGAGTTCAAAACGTCAGCGCGATCCATTGCCCCATCGCCCTTTGCCACAATCGCACACGATGCCAGTTGATCCGCTCTTTCATTGCCTCGAACGCCCACATGTCCCGGCACGAAAATAAATGTAACCGCTCAAGCTCGCATTTCTCAAGGCCTCAATCCACTGTTCGCGAACGAGACCCACTTGTACCTTCTTAGTCATACTCATAGAGTCACTCAAGATGCAGACCTGCGTTACTTTCTGTGTGCGTAGCCACTCAAATGCCTTGGTCACCGCCATAGTCTCCATGGTCATACTACTCGTAGTGACCGCAAAGGCACCACTTTCCTCCTTCTTCGTTTTACCTGCGCACTGAGCTGTAAAGGCCCAAGCACTGCGAACATGCATAATTACAGATCCATCAGTGTATATAATCACATCCCCCTCTTTGGTATTCTCACTGATTAAAGCCTACACTTCTTTCTTCACAGCTGTGGGACACCATTCTCTGCATTCCCTGCTAAGTGATATTACTACTCTCAAACAAGTTTCGAAATCTGTGGGTAGACCTATCCATTCCGCACCTGCTGCCACATCCTGTAATCTGCACACGCTTTGTATTACATCCTCAGCACGTCCCATCCACGACCTTCCTCTCTTGAGTCTGCTGCCTTTAACTTTCTGTATCTCGGAATGCAACGGGTGCTCCTTATCTGCATGTATTTGAAGGTACGCCTGTGCACGGCAATACTGTAATATATGCTTAGCTGTTGGGCAGTCAAGTAGGTATCGCATAGCTCTTGTCGATGTGTCTCTTGTGCATCCCAGAATGATACGCATTGTTGCATTCTGGACTCTATCCAGTCTTTCGATCTGAGTTTGGCTAAGAGTCAGAATTGCCAGTGCATATTCCACCACAGCCACAACCAAACCCTAGTACAAAAGAAATAACAATCTTTGCTCACACTGCGCAGCAGCCATAACCTTCATTGCTGCTAAGCCTTTGCCTGCCCTTATGATAATGTTGTCAACATGTTCCCTGAAACTCAGGCTTCTGTCAAAAAACACACCCAGATATCTCATTGTGCTAGTTCTTTCTAAACTTTTCCCGGACAACGAAACTTGTGGCATTGTTGTCTTTACCATGTGATTGTTCAAGGAAAACCATGTCACGAATGCCTTAGACGGATTAACAACTGCTCCGAAAACCAAATTGTTCTTATTACAAACGTGTGTGTTTCCAGTAACGACGAATGCAAAGCATGCGAAACATGGGTACTAATAAAACATTGTCCAATATAACAACATAATTTAAATTAAAATTCTACAGAATAGTTCTGAGAAAACCATGAGCAGCAAGGAAAACAAACCAGGAGGTACAAAGCACAATCATCTCCCAAGAGAGCTGGCTTCTGAAAACCATATTAATTGAACAACTAGCTTTTTTCGGTCATGTTAAGAGACACGACGGTATGGAGATAGTGATATTTGAGGGACGATAGAAGGTAACAGGTTTAAAGGCCAACCAAGACGCCCTTGGACAGAAGACAAACAAGAATGTCTGCCCTAAAGCAGGCGGTACACCTTGCTCAAGACCGAGGAGAATTCAATAGAGCCATAAGGAAGACCACGTTCTGGATAGAATATATCACGTGTTGATCCCCTTAAGATGCTCCAATAACAAAATTGGTATGATAAAAACGTGATGTATTATATACCCAGGCAGTTTTAGTTCAGCAACACACTCTTAAACACATACTCTTGAATTCGCGGTGACTGGATTACCAGAACACGACCTCTATTATTATAAGCTGATGGTTAAAAACGTTGAGGATACAACCAAATTGTCGCCTGAGTGTTTCCGGAGTCATAAATTGGAGTAAAGAAAGGCGACATTGTTACCTGCCAATCATGTTGTAAGAGGCGACTAAGCATCTCGAGGGCTCGCGTTGGCTGTTTCATCCCAAAAAGAGCCAAAGGGACGCAGAAGCTATGCTGAAGTAGGATCTGGAAGGCCGAAAAGTGCATATATCGCAGCTTCTTCTTCTTTCGTTCACTTGAAACATGTCTATATCTGTAATTCTGTCTCCTTAATAAAACTCAGTCTTTTGTAGTTCATACAGTGTCCCATAGAGCTTTGATTCCAGTGTTGTTTCCTCTGGCCAATATGTCTGCCTCAGCGTTTCATGCTCAGAACACTCTTGAAGTATATGTTTGCCACTCTGTGCTGCCTGTCCACATGTACACATGCTGTGTTGCCAATCTTGAACTTTGTATACATGTGACTGCGGAGTCGGTTGTGTCCTGTTCTGAGACGTAGAATTATAACTTGTTCTGATCTGTTCATAATGTGATAGTCATCTTGTGTTGCTGTTTGTGGCTTTCTTATTGACTTGATCATCTGTTTTTTTCTGATGGTAGGTGATTGATATATCTGGTTAGTCTTTGGCAGCACCTTCCTTAGCCAGTTGGTCTGCTTTTTCATTTCCTGGTATTCCACAGTGACAGGGTATCTACTGCATGGTTACCCTATACTGGTACGACAATTCGCTAAGTAGCTTTTTCAAGTCTGTTAGTTTTCCAGACTGGAGAGCTTGAAGCACTGACCTTGCATTTGTCAGGAATACCACAGGCTGTAGGCCAGAGTTAGAGTTCAGCAGTGTTTTAGCTGCCACACTAATTGCCTGGATTTCTGCATCATAATTATTGCAGAATTTTCTTGTCGGTGTTCTAATTGTATCGCTAGGCTTGTGTGGATTTTCTATAAATACACATGCACCTCCATTCCTCACAGTATTCTGTGCTGACCCATCTGTGTATACGCTGACCCATATATCTTGTGGATATTCCTCATCCAGGAAAGTGAGGGTGACTGTCCTTCGCTGCACACTGTTCTGTTCGTCCTCGCTTAGTATTCCTTTCACGTGGGTCTGAATGTATATTGGCATTCCGTGCCTTTCACTCCACGGGGTTTGCTCTGGTACAGACCTTAAGGGGCTGTCAACTTAGGGTAGGTATGTAAGTTGTCTACGGAGTCGTTCAGCTTGATGATAAAGCTGCTTCTTTTCAGTCGCCCCATTGCTAGATTTAGGAATCTTTCCTTCATTGGATGTCTTGGCATCGAGGCCAGCACCGTGAAGTGGTAATAGGGGCTTAGTTCAGCCATCAGGGGCTGGAAACTAAGAC
The DNA here is from genome assembly GCA_034231615.1 of Meghimatium bilineatum. Taxonomy (NCBI): domain Eukaryota; kingdom Metazoa; phylum Mollusca; class Gastropoda; order Stylommatophora; family Philomycidae; genus Meghimatium; species Meghimatium bilineatum. The sequence continues at coordinate 29,594,487 of CM067311.1, read as the reverse complement.
TGGTCGGGCAGTCCCACTCGAGCAGGACTATAGTCCTGCCCAAGTAAGCAGAGTGCTGAAGACGGAGGCATCCAGCCAAAAGGCGCACAGATAATCAGGATGCCACGCACAAAACACAATATCGCAGCTAAGATGTACGCTATAACACAGTGCACTTCGTTCTCCGAACTACATAAAGCTGATCAGGAGTCTGAGAACGAAGACAGAAGAACAAGAGCGAAATTGGATCATGTCCGCGGTTGAAAGAAGAGCACCATTACCATAAGAGTACCACCAATGCAACAGAAAACCTTAGTAGATGATGACATGCCATTATATTTAGATTCTCTTATGGAAGCTTTGTAGCATGTCATCTATACAATTATAGACCCTCTCTGAGTAGAAGTCTCTTTAAATAGGCACTGCACTAAGCCGAAAGCTGAAATCTCATTGGTATGAAAGAAAGCTCACAAAAACCATCCCACTGCACATAGGAAGCAAGAAAAATGGTTTGAAACGTGGTGTCGCTAGGAAGGAGCAGTTTTCGTGGGCACGAAAGAATGATGGTCAATCAACTGCCTACTGGGACCGTCAGTCGGCGTGAAATGGCGGCTACACTCATGGAGAGATCTGCGCATCTATGGACTTGTCTGGAGTGCAGTGATGATGATCCAACGACTAACTAACTAACTATAGGAAGCAAGAGTTCTCACAATTCCTGGGGATCTCAAAAACACAAACCATAATGTTACTTTAAAAAATTATTATAATAATAAAATATTGTGATACAAACAAGGTAATAATGAAACATGAAGATCACAAAACACAGATTTCCATATGTTATTTAATCTGGACATTGCAACCGTAATGCAGACTGCACCGAATCTCCATCTTCTATCTCTTTCACGAGGTTTCTATCTCTTCACAGGGTTTCTATCTCTTTCACAGGGTTTCTATCTCTTTTACATGGTTTCCATCTCTGTCACGGGGTTTTTATTTCTTTCACGGGGTTTCTATCTCTTTCACATGGTTGCCATCTCTTTCACGGGGTTTCTATCTCTTTCACATGGTTGCCATCTCTTTCACATGGTTGTCATCTCTTTCACAGGGTTGCCATCTCTTTCACAGGGTTTCTATCTCTTTCACATGGTTGTCATCTCTTTCACAGGGTTTCTATCTCTTTCACGAGGTTTCTATCTCTTTCACAGGGTTTATATCTCTTTCACGAGGTTTCTATCTCTTTCACATGGCTGCCATCTCTTTCACATGGTAGTCATCTCTTTCACAGGGTTGCCATCTCTTTCACAGGGTTTCTATCTCTTTCACAGGGTTGCCATTTTAAATATCTGGCTCATGATTAAGTTGAATATGACAGGCCGAATGGTGCAGATATCTCAACACGCTCTAGACCATGACACATGCATTCCGTTCTCTAGACTACATTCTACCAATTGATTTTGAGAAAGAATGCAAAAAAAAACGAAATATTTGGCAATTTTTTGCTTATTTTGAAAGCATATCTACTTTCGCATATAATCTTGTTTAAATTTATCTAAAAATTGTACTTACGTAAAATACATGTTTTAGAATGGTCCACTTAGACATAACGAACTATCACTAAAACTAGGGCGTTATGATGTGTAAACAAGAAAACCTACAAATTACAATACACAAAACATTTTCAACATTTATATCAAAAGGCTGATCATGTTTTCTTGTTTAAACTATCATTCAAAGTCTCCAAGTAAAAATTGATAAAGCAGCATCTTAATAAAACTGGCTTGTTTATTTGGGTGGTCTTTGTTCATTTTTTTTTGCTTCTTTCATATGCCTCCATTGAAGCCAAATCTCTCCAATCTCAAGGGGTTTTACATTTGTAGAAACAACTTGTAGAAAACTGGCAACCAAACCACAGAATAAAACAAAAGTCAGTCCTGAGTCATGTCGATGAAATAAAAGGCAGCTATCACCTCCCAGACAAGAGACAAGAACTGCAAAGAGTAGAAAAATGTTAACCACCACATGCAGGTTTTAAATTGCCGGAAATCAAGACACAATTAAGAAATAATGCACCGAAAAGTTCCGACCCAGTAAGTCTTATGAAAGCAACACAGAAAACAATAGACACCTACCCAGAACAATGGATTCATGTCTATACTGATGGGTCTGCTTTCAAAGCCACCATCAAAGCAGGTTATGGTGTCTATATAGAATATCCAGACAAAAAAATCTGATGAGTTGTTTGATGCCTGTGGGGAGATATGTTTTAACTATGAAGCCGAAATAACAGCACTAGAAGTTGCATTGTACCACCTGAAGACCATATTTGATGCCTTTCCATCAAAAGTTCAAAACATTGTTATTTTCACAGATTCTATGTTCACTCTTCAAGCACTAGAATGTGATGGACATTGTAAGCCTGAGCTGGTGGAAATATATCACCAGCCAATCAGCTACTTACATTGTTATGCAGTGGATATCTGGCCACTCATACACACCTGGCAGTGACAAGGCAGACAGACTAGCAAAGATGGGAGCTCAACAAGAACAGCCATATACATAAATAACCATGCACATAGTTAAAATTATGCTGAAATCTGTGACTAAAGAAAATTGGATGGGCTATGGGAAACACTGGGAGGGAAATCTATAAATATATGCCCAGCCCAAATCCTAAAGATAACATCAACCTCCTGGAAAGAAAAGACCAGAGTATCATCTTCCGACTGCACACCACACAACATGTACAGCTTAACAATCACCTGAACAGAATACAACCACAACACACAATCCATAGTGCCTGCTGTGAAAATGTTAGATCCCTATGAAAATGTTGACTGCAACTTTTTTAAATGCACAGCACTGGATGGCATCAGGAAAATGCTTCTCCCTCCTGGGCTAGATAAATGGAACACATTATTTGGAACAAAACAACAGCTCACAAACACATGCATATATCACACAATGGCATTGGGTCAGAGGGCATGAGCCCATGGACCGCTGGATCAGCAACCAACCAACCAACCAATAAAACTTGCCGAGGAAAGAAATCGTGTGAAACATAGACACTATGCATTTTGGCAATTTAATTAATTTGAGGGTCTCCATGTTCATATGATTTTTTGCACTGGCCAGCTTTTCGACCATCTGTAAAGATGCAAAAAGCCGTAATTTTGTATGTTTTCTTCTAACTATATCAAGACTTTGTTTTAATGTATTCGGGTAGAGGGTAACTTTGTTTCGTAAAATGGGGTAGCAGATCAGTTTGTTTCTATAAAATGGGGTAATGACTCAAAAATATTTCAGAAACAGAACGACTGATGTAGAAGAAATCTCTTATTTCTGAGACATGTCTGTAAATCTGGACATTAATTCTTTGATATAATTCTGTCATTCATTGTGGTTAAAAAAAATGACAAAGTACTTCATATAATCTTCAACAATTTTATTTACATTAAATATCTATTCTATCTATAAACCTGCACCCACCAGGGTTATAAGGGTGGGTACCACATTGAAATCTTTAGCACACAGTCCCCCAGCGAGGTGAACATTCTTGAGACTAATGGGAATAGAACCAGGCCCATTCTAGTGGCACCAAATCACGATGCAAGGTATGGTTTTAACAATACATTTGCGTGAAATGAGATGTTTGAGAAAAGTTTAAAAAAAGTTAAAAGTCTCTCCCAGCAAATGTCGAAGGGTATGCATGCTAATTGTTCCTGTGGTTCGCTGGGTAAATACCCATTTTACCCTGTGTGGTTCCAGCAGTACTATCTATGTTTCTTCAACGCAGAATGCGGTGCAAAGGGCAGAAACCACAGTTCATTTTTCAGCATACTGTGGGAGTCTGTTAGAATTATCACCACCAACGCATATCAAGAAAAGTAATTTTGATTGTTGTATGGGACGTCAAATGTGTCATATTGAAAAATTACCTACCTCATTGCAACACAACTAAGGGGCCAGTGCTACGTTATCACCATACCAAACTAAGAAAGACTGACCAGAAACGAGGGATAGCGCGCACTCAAATTATGCTCTCGTTTCAAGACAATGCACCTTCCATAGAGCATGGCTTGTGCTGCAAACAGCCAACGATTTTAATATTGAAATTATTCCACACCCATCATATTCTCTAGATTTGAATATTGAAATTATTCCACACCCATCATATTCTCTAGATTTGAATATTGAAATTATTGCACACCCATTATATTCTCCAGATTTGGCCCCATATGTCTTTTTCCTTTTAGAAAACCTTACTGGTGAAAGAAAATATATTTTGATAGTTAAGATGTTCTGGCTTGTGATAACTGATTTAGTTTGAAAATTAGGTTATTTTATTCTGAAAGTCATTTAAATGTTTTGCAGAGATGGCATACATTCTGGTGATCGTTAAGTTGAGGAGGAGTAATCGATGTAATAAATGTCAACTTTTTCCTCCTATTCCTTCATGGTCAGAGCAAAGACATATGACACGCCTCCCGTATATCTTTAGGAGGCAATTTACGATCATGGAATTCGTTTGTAAACTCCGCACCGAATCTCTTTAATCGCTGCTTACAGCATGCATGGTATGCAGTAGTGTTGTGTTATTAATCTTCGCTCTAGTTTTTTCTTTCCGTAAGCACACTGGCGGAACTTTGTCTCTCGCAACGTTTTTGTTCCAGTCTCCGTAACGAAGGTTGACTGCAACAGATCTCCACCATCCCCTGTCCTGCTAGACTGTAACCTATCCATCTTGTGATGTTACTCTCCTACGTTTATCTCTATCTACCTCTTGCTCTCTTCCCTTTGACTTTACCCTCAAGTAAGGTCTTCAATAAGGAGTCATGTCTTTTAATGTGTTCAAAATATTTTATTTGCCTGATCTTTATTTCTCTTAGTAATTCTTTCTTTGTCAGTTCATTCCAATTCTTTTTCATTCAAATGAATTATTTTATGACAGATAAGGGTAGACCAAAAGAAACACTCAGAACAACAATAGTTAAGTAAAACAATCAATATTCATACTATTCAAGAACTGCACAGAATAGCTTTGAACAGACAGAATTGGAGAGATCTTACCTTTGCCCTATGCGCTAACTTCAGCGCAAAAGGAAAATGAATGAATGAATGAAATTATTTCTTCATATTAAGTGTTTTTAGAACCTCATTTTGTTTCCTTCTCTTTCCATGATGTTCTCTCTATTCTTCTATGTTGTGTTGTTAGTCCATCACAAATGATGATGACCATTTGTTACATCCACTTTTGAAAATTCAAATAGAGTTATGCCCTTGATTATGAGTTCGTAGATGGCTGATGAGCCATATTCAAGCTGTAAATGTCCTTGGAAGTTCGGGCATGGAATTACCACTGTAGACGGATCTTGGTCTATCAGTGACTTTCTAGCTACTCTCCGCTGTTGAGCTGCTGCATTTCTCCTCTTTTCACAAGATGATGTGCATTCTTTTATTGTAGAACGCCATGTAGATATATTTTGTGTAAGTTCTTTCCATGTATCTTGGTCTATTTCAAAGGACCTTTGAAAGGCTTTCAGTGAAGCCTTTAACGAGAGCTTGTAACAATCTTTTGACCACATTGAGATCGTGTACCCTTCTCCAGCTCATCATAGAGAAGCATCTTTGGCAGACGATGGTCTGGCATACGCACCAAATGACCTGCCCAACGAATCTGTGTCTGCATCAGGATAGTGTCAATGCTGGGGATTCTTCTATATACCTACATCTCAATGGTATAAATTGTCTTCTAATTGTTTGCTTATTGTTCATGTTTCTGAACCATACATTACTATAGAAAAGATGTAGCATTTTATAATTCTCATTTTTAACTTGTTTGTAATTTGTTTAGATGTTACTATTTTCCTCATGTCATTGAAGGTACTCTTAGCCATTCCTATTCCTTTTAACGTCGTTTCATATATGCCGTCATTTTACACTGTAATTTTACCTTTTATAACATTGTATCAATCACAGCTCGTATGTACAGGGGGAGCAGCGTTGTAACTGCTGTGGTTTTTCCACTAGGTCCGACAATCAGCGGAATATATATGCTTGCCTATATGAACACAGAAGTGATGGATCCAATATTAGTCTATTTAAGTGGTATTTTTTTTTGGCATTATGTGCCCAGCTCTGACGCGGAAGATAATAACCCGCTCAGCTCCGTCAAGATATTGATAGTTGTCTTTGGTCGACTTTTATGAATGCTTTGATGAGGGTCACCTTTTCCTTGTAGGTGATGTCTTGTTATTTTTGTTCCTGTGTTGCTCCGTAATTTACAAATATATCCTAACTGTCTCCTCACGCCCTGGTATGCTTTAGTGGGATAGCATCCACTGTAGTACTACAATTCTTTGGATGCCCACTTGTCGTATGACTTCCTTCAGGTCTGGCAGTTTATTGTTGTAAAGAGCTTGTAAGACATATTGCACAAGTAAGAAATACCACATGTTGACTCACAGACTGCCTGCGAGCATGCCTGTATACTCAGTGACTCCATGAGCATGATTGTGAAAGTTCCTCTGGGTATGTCCAGGAACAGTGGCTGGATACAGTAAAGAATTCATGTGTGCGTAAAGTGACTTTTATTTTTGTGCCGGGACATGCGGGAGTCTGGGGTAATGAGAGAGAGAAGATAGGTTGACCGCCCACGATGCTACTACGGCTGTTGGTTGAGCGATGAATCGGGCAGACATATTTAATGCCCTATGGGAAAATAACAAATGACTGTACATGTGGCAATGATTCTTGTTCCATGACTAGAATAAGGGAGCTTGGTTTGAAATGTGGTGTTGCTAGAAAGGAGTGGTTTCGTGGGCGAGAAAAATGATGGTCAGTCAATGTGTAATGGCCGATACACTCATCGAGAGATCTAAGCACGAATGGACTTGTCAGGAGTGCAATGACGATGATCCAACGACTAATTAACCACCTGCTGACATTGGCCTGTTTTCTTTTTAGTTATTTCTGCAGCAATGTTTATTCTTTTTCTGGATATTTTATGTGAACTTCTGCACCTCCATGCTTCTCTGTGGTACATATCTTCAATCATGTTGTATACTATTGTTTTCGTTTAAGATTATTCAGATCTCTCATAGTGTACCGGTACTTGTTGTTTATGGTAGTTCTGATATTTAAAGGGTTTAAAAGCCGTTTACAAAAGGGTTTAAAAGTCGTAGAAGATTGACTTCACTGTACTCGGATTCCCATATGTACTCCGTCCCTCTCAACGAAGCGGCACGCCGCCTGCCGAGTGTACCACTCATAGCACGTAACTCTATAGCTTCAAGTGATAATCCACAGGGATCTCCGAAACAATCCACTTTATAAACAAGACGACACTTATAAACAAACCCACTACGCCAGGGAGATCCCTAGATCTTGTATTTATGTTGTGATATTGTTTCCACTGAACTGGGAAAAGTGTTGGTGTTATTTCTTTTATTATGTGTGGTAGTTCGTCCTGATATTTTCTGCTTAGTTTTTTTTTAATCGGTAAATTTTTCTTCTTCAGCATTCATTCTAAAACTTCCACTGGATCTCTCCTGTAGCAGGACAATGGTCCAACTAGATTTACAGCAGGATATAGTCCAAAAAATGGAAGTTCATTGTGTCACCGTGTTATTTGTGCAATGGCCGGACAAATCCGTCTTCAGCACATGATCGGTGAACAAAACTGCTTATCTTCAGCCTTCCACTGACTAGGTCACTGAATCTGGTTGTCATTTGGTGTGCTGGTATGCTCTTGCACTTTTCTTCATAGATCATGGTCTTAGTGTCCCATCTGTATGATAAGTGGTGGTGCATGAAATATTTTCCATTTCATTTATGAGAGAGGTCTTCATGGAACCTGTGATAAGTGCTTGATTTTGGTACCTTTTCCATAGCTTATAGCTGGGAATTGGCTGCTGGTGTACATGAATTATGTTTTAGCTGAGTTCATATCTACGCCCCTGCGTATACGTTGATTTTAAGTTCTGTATAATAGATGTGCAATACTTATCTGTAATATCTATTTTCAAAAGCCTGTATTCTCGTCTCTGAACATTCATTGCAATGTCTGGAGCATAAGACAAATGTGCACGTAAGAAAACAGAGATAGGCCTATGGATAGGTTCACAAGAACATTGCTTTCAATAGTGAAACGACGAAAGCTTCCACAATTTCAACGTGTATGCTGACATGATTTCTTGTCAAAAACAATACTGCAGGAAACCGTCAAAGATGGAAAAAGCAGAGGAGGGCAAATAAAAGCATTTACAGACAATAACAAGGACTGGACACGACTAGATTTTTCCTCATTCATCCGCATCGTTGAAGATAGAAATCGCTGGAGGACTCTGCCTGTTGAGGCGTCCAATGTGGTACCCCTACGACCCTGGAAGGTTACGGGATTATATAATATGATTCTCCTCTCAATTTCCACTGTAAATGTCAAACTCTCGTACCCATACAAATGAATATGTATTTTTGTTTAGATTTATAGGTCTATATTGGTACACATTGTATACAATGGTATCCAGGTTTATTTTCACGGCATTACTTATTCTGCATTTCCATATGGTATTTAATATGGGCACTGCAGCCGAGGCTATTTCAAGTCAATTTTCGAACATAACTGCAAGAGATCTCCATCTTCTATCTCTTTCATAGGGTTGTCATTAGAATATCTGGTTCATGATTAAGTTTGATTTGTCAGGCCGAAGGGTGCAGATATCTCAACAAGACTCTAGCTAGACCAGTGTTTCCCAACTTTTTTTGTACGACGCCTCACCCAAAGCCTTTCTAAAAGTCTGATTGCCTCCCCCCCCTATGACATAGAGGGCTACATATTTTTTTATATTAAAACATTTAATTATTACTTAAATGAAGCCTAAGTACATCTTTTTCAGGGCACAAGACTTATGTTTTATGAAGAAATCACTAGTAAATCATTATGAAAAAAAAAATAGTAAGCCCTATATCGTAAACACATTTTCTAAACATATAATAGACAACTAAAACATTCAATGTGAGGTCACGTCTAGATGAAAGTACTAAATTTAGTGAGATCCTTGTGCTTGATGCTTGCTGCAGAGATATTTTATATTATAGTCCAATTTAGTTAGCTTCAGTCTCAAGTCTCCCCGTTCTGCGATATCCAGACGATTTCTTTTCTTTAGTAACAAATCGTTTACAGCACTAAATCCACATTCAGCTAAATTTGAAGATGGAACGGTAACAATGTGTGGACCTCGCTTGTTTAATAGAGGAAACGAAACAATAACAATAGATGTACAACTCTTGCAAAGTTGGTTGAATTTGGGTATTTAATTTTTGTTTCACCAAAAAGCCATGCCATCGCTCCTTTTATTATGAATAAAGTTTTAACTAACTCATTATTTTGATGAATAAAGTTTGAACTGACTCATTATTTTGATGAATAAAGATTTAACTGACTCATTATTTTCATGAATTTTAACTGACTCACTATTTTGATGAATACAGTTTTAACTGACTCATTATTTTGTATTTCTAAGAGTTCTTGCTACTGCATCGAAACATCTGACAAATCCACTAACTTTGGCTGTATCATCCAGGTTGGAAAATCAATTTGTTTTAAATCAGAAAATCTTTCTTTTAAATCATTGAACAAAATTTTCCGATGATCAATAATAACAAATACAGCGGTATCAGTCACTTCACATCCATTTGCACTGAGAAATTCCCTGTTTTAGCTTTCCAACTAGTTGTATTCAGTAACTTCACTAATTTCCTTTATTCTTTTGCTAACAGTATTGTTACTGAGTGGCGTGACTTTCATGTCTTTGTCATCTTTTTCCAGAACTGTTTTAAGAAACGCTGATATTAATGGTTTGATTAAATTGCTCCCATACAGCTTTCTGTGAAACATATGCAAGACAGCATTACAGTCCACTAAACCAACTATGGGAAGAACACAGTTCCACAGAGACGGATATCCACAGAAAGCTGTACGCACTGAAGAGCTTTCAAATACAGCAGGATTAATTAAGAAAACCGGATTTCCCCCAGATTTGGCAATGAGTAAAGAAATTTCATAACTATATAAAAAATCCAATTACAATAACTTAATTCTTCTTGATTAGAAACTAGCATCCGCCGAAGACGGATGTGTCGGGCCATTGGCGCAAATAAAACGGCGACCCAACGTATTTCCATTCTCTGGACTACATCCTGCTAGAAATCTAGTAGGACAATGGTCTTGCTACAAGGGAGATCCAGCAGGAGTTTGAGAATGAACGATGAAGAAGAAGAAGAAGAAACTAGCATCATAGTGTGCGAGACACTCCCATAAGTGCTCTGCTCTCTGTTCCAGTGTATGCATCCAAGTGTATGCATACTCAGTCTCAATCAGGTGTTGGTTATGCTATCTTCGGGTCTTTCCAAAAAAGACTACTTTTCCTTCCCTCACCTCTAGACACTCCCATTTCTAATATTCTCTGTATGTGTACGTTCTCAGCCTCTTTAACCTCATCTTCCTCTTGCAATGAATTTATGACTGCCTTAATCAAGTCTACTTTATCTCTTCTCTGCATTGCACCATCTATCGCCGCATTGTCTACCAATATTCTCATGACTCTCATTTCCTACGACCATGGCATGATCAGGGCAGTATATCCATAAAATGCTCTGGACAAGTGAGTTATTCAATAAATCAAACGATTTCTTTCTGAGCATGCATTTTTCTATCTTGTGCAGCATGCTTTGAGAATCTGTGAGTATTACGGAGTGTGTTGATATATTAGTTATCAACCAAATTAGTGCAGCTGTAATTCCCTCTATCTTAATCCTCATGCTCAAAGAGACAGTGGAGTAGGCAGATTATTTCTCAGCCAACTTCACAACATTTCTGTAGGTAACAAAACCTCAACAGCTTTTATTTGTATTTCTGTTGACTGAGCCATCTGTGTATATACTTATGTCTTGTTGTAATTGTATAAGAACTTGGTCTGAACCAACAAAATGTGTAGGTAATAACAGAAGTTAGCTATAAACAATAAAGAATACATAGACAACAAACTTCAGATATAAGCACATTCCAAGCAAAGAAAAGACAAATAAAAGAATAAAAATAATTGGGGATTTTGAAAATGTGTATTAAACAACATTGGACCCCCGTCATCTAATTGTTGATGAGATGTACGGACAGCCCCTTATACGTTATAGGGAGATTTCACCGTATGTTTGGTGATAAATTCAATCCCTAATCAATGCTATGTGGTGATTTTCTAGGCAATATAAATGTTCAGTAGTTTGCTATTGCTTTCTGGGCGGTCCGGTGCACTATAGAGAGATTCCATCATATGTTTGGTGATAAATTCAAGCCCTAATCACTGCTATGATTATTATGCTTCTGTTTTACAAGAAGAGGAAACTGTAAAACACCATCTTATTGAATGCCCTCCACTACAAGACCTACGAAAACAACTGTTACCACCAACCCCTCTATCACCAACACCCTTTATACAGACACAACACAGTTGAAGAAGACATGCACCTACCACCGCCTGGCACAGGGAATAAAGAGTTAAAATTCACAACCCCGGGGATTGGATAAATAAGTAACTATGCTTTTGTAGTCACTGACAACATAATACCATCCATACATGAATTCATGTGACGAACACCAGTGATGGAAAGTTTAGAATCAAGAATTCTGTTTATTTAAAGTCAATAAAATGCTATTCCTACTTAGATTTGAAACAATCACAACAATAATTTAATAAGTGCATGTTTGGACATAAAACAAGAGTTCACTGAAATATTCATCATCTGGCATAATAAATGGAAACATTGCATTATTTTTTATTATTATTATTATATATTTGTTATGACGAAGATCTTGGACCGAAACGTCCATGAATTTCATCCTTATTCTCTTTATTAAATATCATTTCTATTATCTTTTTATTAGTAGTTATAGATTTTTGTAAGATATTTACTACTTCGCCTGTGTGGCCACCTGGGCCTGGACTATAGTTACGAATGCAAAGAACAGGGCCATTGTCTTCATTCCATGTCGTAGGAGACTAAGAAAAGTTGGGTGAAAGGCTTACAACATGTGAAAAAAGTCAGTGTCTCTCTTATTCAGTTCCCAATGAACTTCTTGAATCATTTTCTGTCTTGTGCCATGCGGCTTGCATTTTCAATGACATATTCATGTTATCTTTAATGTCGTCAGTCCATCATCTTCTTGATCTGCCCTTTCTCCTCCTTCCAGGTACTCTGCCCTTCATTATGTGTCTTTCTAAACAGTTGTGTCTCTTTATATGACCAAACAGGTGTAATTTTCTATTTGCTATTGTGTTTAGTAACCAATACTCTGGCATCTTCAATGTTTTATAATATCTGAATTTATCTTTTTTTTCCTTTCATGATATTATGAGTCTCTTTCTGTAACATTTCATCACAAAGAACTATCATATAGGCCTTTAATAACTGAAAATCAACTAGATCTAGCCCAGAGAACAGAATGCATTGTCTCATGGATTATGGCTTGTATATGATATCTGCACATTTCAACCAGACACACCCAGTTTCATCTTGACATTTTCAGGTCACATTAACTTATTGAATGGTGTGGTCAACCCCCATGCTGGGGTAATTAGTTATGAAGAAGAAAGATTATTAAGATCTTTACATGCACATTCTCTAAATAAGAACATCAAACTAGAAGGAGATATGATAATGTGACTTTAAGAATTTTTAATTACCCCCAGAGCGAGCTGAACATGGCGACTGAGAAGGCCTCTAAGGTGCGCATGTGTATCCAACTAACAACAGGAACCATCAGCATGCATACTCTTCGTCATGTAGAGACTGATAACTTTTCCCATAGGACATCGACGACAATTCATAAAACTAAACTAATATAAATTAGTCTAAACTAATGTGCAGCCTTGTGACTGTACCAAATATTTTAAAATTTCTATTTTCACATTCTGTCCATACAATTGGCTTCTACATAATATGAAATAAACATTGCCATAATGCTTGTGATATTGTATTGAATTTATCCTGCTTCATGGGACGGTGGGTTTGGGCAATATACTTACAACTGGCATGAATGAGAGAAAATTATGCAAAGATAGAGAGCATCTCAGAAAATATATGATAGCTTAACATTGTGGCGTCACTCAACAGCGAGCCTGATACCAGAACAAATTGGTTGTATATTCCATTCAGGACGCAACAATAAAATCAGCATGTTTTGGCTGTGCTGACTTTCTAGGGATATAAATCTGGTATACAATTAGGTTACCATTGCTTTCTGAACAGTCCAGATGCATATTTGACTGCATTGGTTTTTGAACCTGGTACTTTGACCGTCCGAACCGCGCTCTGAACACTCAACCACAGAATCAGATAATACAATATACTAGAGGTCAAATATTGAGAATGATCCATGATCGTCTACACCAGGCAACCATGGATTACCAAGAATTGTCATCATTAATCAATAGACCACATGTGCTTCCATTTCGTGCATGCTAAAGGAGATCTCGGTCACAAAGCACTAACATTGTAGTGCAGGTGTATCTGGAGATTGCTGTTTCAGTCTAACTTTCCTCCATTTCGAAACTGCTAATCTTTTATTCTAACATGCGTAGGTTACACATGGGGCATCAGAGCATATCATTGTCTCCATTTACGAAATGCTTACTGTAACTGTGTTTGCATTGAGTGGATCTGGTGCCAGGATTAATTTCTGTCACAAGCAGTTAAGAAAGCAATGGCAGCCTAATGAAGGAAATATTGCCTAGAAAATCATTGTTACATTGTGAAGTAGATATGCTACCGACATGTTTTTAAACTGTATATTCTTGCTGTCTAGGGTAACATGTCAGAGCTTAATTTAGATATAACCTGAACGAGATGATCAGACTAGATGATTAGACATGAAACAAAAATTAGACCAAAAAATATCCCTGAAACAAAACATAGACCAAAAATATCCCTGAAACAAAAAAGACAACAAAATATCATTGAAACAAAAATATAGACCAAAAATATCCTTGAAACAAAAAATAGACACAAAAATATAATTGAAACAAAAAAATAGACAAAAATATCCTTGAAATAAAAACTAGACACTAAAATATCATTGAAACTTAAACTAGAGAAATAATATCATTGAAACAGAAAATAGAAAAAAAATAGAGAAAAAATATCCATGAAACAAACAGTAGAGAAAAAATATCCATGAAACAAAAAATAGAGAAAAAATATTAATGCAACACAAGAGAGAAAAAATATCCATGAAACAAAAAATGGAGAAAAAATATCATTGAAACAGAAAATAGAGAAAAAGTGTCAATGACACAAAAAATTTGAGAAAAAATATCGGAAACATAAAATATCCATCAAATAAAAAATAGAGAAAAAATATCCATAAAACATAAAATATCCATGAAACATAAAATATCCATGAAATATAATTTTTTTTTCAAGAATCCGTAAAATAAAAATATGCAAAAAATATCAATGAAACAAAATATACAGAAAAAATATCAATGAAATACAAATATCCATGAAATAAAAAATGGAGAAAGCATATCTATGAAACATAAAATAGACACAAAATATTATTGAAAACAAAAATTGAAAACAAATATTGCAACAAAAAAAATTTTAAACATATCCATGAAACAAAAAATCAACCAAAAATATCCATGAAACAAAAAATAGAGAAAAATATCCAAGCAAAAAAAAACCATAGAAATAACCAAAATATTGGAGGAAGTCAGACAAAATGGAAAGTGCCGCAGTAACCAAACAAACAAATGGGAAATCCTGAATACGAAGGTTACTGTGAATACCAATACCTAACTATCGAAGGTAAACATAAATAAACTTCAATAAAACAAAGAACAAGGATAATTAACCACGTATCGGCCAAACTTGGTCCTTTTTCAAGAAACAAATAATGGTCAAGAAAACACAACCATAAAAATATTAAAAGCTAAGATGACTGGGACATTGTTATTTGTAAGGTCCTGATAAGTGGATAACTGTCCTTGTTCTTTGTTATTTATTTATGTTTTATATTCGATAGAAATATATTCATTCGATAGTTATATATCATTCAGAAAGCTGGGAAGGGTGTCAGTGCAGTCAAAATTATGGCACTTACAGAGATGCTGCAGTGAACCCTTTTTCAGATGATGCAGGCAGTGGTATTATCTGTGTTGGACTATGGTTTAGGTTTACTGATACTGTCGCAAACACAGGTGAATAGATTGGAGAGAGTTCAAAACGAGGCCATGAGAGCCATCCTAGGATGCACAAGAAATACACCTATCATGACCATGAGGTTTCTCCTAGACTTACATAGCATCAAATCAAGACATAAAATAGCCCAGGTTAAAGAATACTTCAAGGTCGCCAATAATGATCATCACCTCTTATACAGATCTCTAAACAACACAAAATAATAGCGCATTAAGAGAAGAAGGTCCTTGATGGCAGGAGCAGAAGATACCCTACTCAGAGTTTGTGAGCTGGAGGAAGTGGGAAGAGGCTGTGAATGGGTGACATTTAGCAAAGAGAGAAAGTTATTGACAGCAGTGGTGATACAGATGGGAAAGGAGTGCCGCAACTGGGCTGGCAATAGAACAGAGGAAATGATCCAAGAACTCATACTGCAGCACTTGAAGCCACACAATACGATAATTTACACAAATGGCTCAGTACAGCAAAAAACAAACAGGTGTGGTTGGGGTATTGTGGCCTACCAAAATGGCAAAAAAATTAGCTGAGAAGTCAGCTGCATACCCCACTACAACATTGAGTATGAGAATGGAAATAGAAGTGGTGACAGCAGCTCTCACTTGGCTGGCGACGCAACCACCAACAGACTCAGTGATTCTATTGGACTCTCAAAGTATGCTGTGCAAGATAGAAAAGTGTATAATCAGAACTGAATGGGTCACTCTTCTTAACAATGCGCAGAGCATTGCATGGATCTGCTGCCAAGGTCATGCTGGGGTCAGGGGAAACGAAAGAGCTGATGTGTTTACTGGTAAAGCTTTAAAGCTTTGATGAACTGCACCGAGATAAGAAGAGATAGGATTGAATTGATTAGAGCAGTCATGGATACCCTAAAAGAAGACAAGGAGGAAGTCGAACGTGACAATGTATATATTCAGAGAATGGTAGAAATGGGAGTGACTAGAGGCATTTGGAGAAAGTGCTCCATCTCTGAAAAGATCAGAAGAACGTGTAATCAGCAACTGACTGGGACACTGAGCTTATACACTTTTAGATGGCAGACGAAACGGCAAGCAGAGCAATTATGGGAATTCCCCCAGTGCTGTGAAGCTTGTTCCTAATCATGAATCAAGTTATATATAACCTTTTCACTTTATTCAGGATTTGCCGACAAAAAATATTCATGAAACAAATATCTAAATATGCATGAAAAGAAATTACACACAAAAATATCCATGAAACAAAAAATACACAAAATTATCCATGAAGCAAAAAGTAGACAAAAAATATCCAGGAAACAATAAATAGACAAAAATATCCATGAAACAAAATATAGACAAATAAATCCAGGAAACAATAAATAGACACAAAATATCCATGAAACACAATCAGACAAAACACACTGAAATATCCATGAAACCAAAAATAGACAAAAATAAATATTTCTATGGAACACGAAACAGACAAAAGATATCCCTGAAACAAAAAAAAGATATTAGACAAAAATATAGACAGAAAATATCATTGAAATAAAAAATAGACAAAAAATATGCAGGAAAAAAAATTGACTAAACACACAAAAATATCCATTAAAAAAATATCTATTATATGCAGTATATTGTGTCTTATGGAAACATTGTAGCATGCCATCTATGCAATGATAGGCCCCCTATGAGTAGAAGGCTTCCTTAATAGGCACTGCACTAAGCTGAAAGCTGAAGTTTCTTGGGTATGAAAGAAAGATCAGAAAAACCATACCATTGCACATAGGAAGTAAGAGCTAATCGCTCACAATTCCTGAGGTTCTCGAAGAAACAATCCATGGAAAAAAAAATAGACCATACAAATCCATGAAACACAAAATCAATAGAAAAATGAAAGAATAACAGCTTATCCATAGGACTGACCTCATTTATTCTAAATGGATCAATCAAGTCAGATTGATATATAATTATTTTATAAGATAATATATCACAAATATTTTATAACGATTCTCAGGCTCGTATCGGGTCCGGTCATCTAATAAACATGACTTAATACTGGCCATCACATGAATATAATGGGCAAGCCAGTGGCCCATGACATTGACTTTGTCAGCAACAGTAGTGCCAGCCTGCTTTTTTTTATTCTGTACAAATATTCAAGAATTGACATGTGAGCCTCTTTCTAGCGGCCTGCAGATTCGTTGGGCAGGTCATTTGGTGCGCATGCCAGACTATCATCTGCCAAAGATACTTTTCTATGGTGAGCTGGAGAAGGGTACATGATCTCAAGGTGGCCAAAAGAAGCGCTATAAAGACCCGTTAAAGAACTCACTGAAAGACTTTGAAATAGACCACGATGCATGGGAAGAAGCTGCACAAAATAGATCTACATGGCGTTCTAAAATCAATAAGAGTGCATCATCTTGTGAAAAGAGGAAAAATGCTGCAGCTCAACAGCGGAGAGGAGCTAGAAAGTTATGGATAGACCAAGATCCGTCTACAGTAATCATTCCATGTTCAAACTGGCCAAGGATATTTACAGCTCAAATAGGGCTCATTAGCCATCTACGAACTCATAATCAAGGACATAACTCTAATTGAATTTTCAAAAGTGGATGCAACAAATGGGCATCATCACTTGTGATGGATGAACAACAGCGGCCTGCAACCTCTTTTTAGTCTTACATGTGTATGTTGAGATGAATAGGTACCAGCTGAGAGGACCTGGTTCAAATCCCATTTGCACCCTTGTAGTGTTTTGCAGATATATATACTCTGCCCTCATCTTTCTGCTAGACACACTTTATTGGTAGTGATTCTGCCTGACACACTTTATTGGTAGTAATTCTGCCTGACACACTTTATTGGTAGTGATTCTGCCTGACAATCTTTATTGGTAGTGATTCTACCTGACACACTTTATTGGTAGTGATTCTTCCTGGCACACTTTATTGGTAGTGATTCTGATTGACACACGTTAGTGGTAGTGATTCTGCCTGACACACTTTATTGGTAGTGATTCTTCCTGGCACACTTTATTGGTAGTGATTCTTCCTGACACACTTTATTGGTAGTGATTCTTCCTGGCACACTTTATTGGTAGTGATTCTGATTGACACACGTTATTGGTAGATTTTCTGCCTGACACACTTTATTGGTAGTGATTCTACCTGACACACTTTATTGGTAGTGATTCTTCCTGACACACTTTATTGGTAGTGATTCTTCCTGACACACTTTATTGGTAGTGATTCTTCCTGACACACTTTATTGGTAGTGATTCTTCCTGACACACTTTATTGGTAGTGATTCTGATTGACACACTTTATTGGTAGATTTTCTGCCTGACACACTTTATTGGTAGTGATTCTACCTGACACACTTTATTGGTAGTGATTCTTCCTGACACACTTTATTGGTAGTGATTCTGCCTGAAACACTTTATTGGTAGTAATTCTGCCTGACACACTTTATTGGTAGTGATTCTGCCTGATACACTTTATTAATAGTGTTTCTGCCTGACACACTTTATTGGTAGTGATTCTGCCTGACACACTTTATTGGTAGTGATTCTGCCTGACACACCTTATTGGTAGTGATTCTGTCTGACACAATTTATTGGTAGTGATTCTGCTGGACACACTTTATTGGTAGTGATTCTGTCTGACAATCTTTATTGATAGTTAATCTGCCTGACACACTTTTGGTAGTGATTCTGCCTGACACACTTTACTGGTAGTGATTCTGTTGGACACTCTTTTTTGGTAGTGATTCTGTCTGAAACACTTTATTGGTAGTTATTCTGCCTGACACACTTTATCGGTAGTAATTCTGCTGGACACTTTATTGGTAGTGATTCTGCTGGACACTCTGTAGTGGTAGTGATTCTGCCTGACACACTTTATTGGTAGTGATTCTGTTGGACACTCTGTATTGTTAGTGATTCTGCCTGACACACTTTATTGGTAGTGATTCTGCCTGACACACTTTATTGGTATTGATTCTGCTGGACACTCTGTAGTGGTAGTGATTCTGCCTGACACACTTTATTGGTAGTGATTCTGCCAGAAATACTTTATTGGTAGTGATTCTGCCTGACACACTTTATTGGTAGTGATTCTGCCTGACACACTTTTTTGGTAGTGATTCAGCCTGACACACTTTATTGGTAGTGATTCTGCCTGACACACTTTATTGGTAGTGATTCTGCCTGACACATTTTATTGGTAGTGATTCTTCCTGACACACTTTATTGGTAGTGATTCTGCTAGACACTGTATTGGTAGTGATTCTGCCTGACACAATTTATTGGTAGTTATTCTGCCTGATACACTTTATTGGTAGTGATTCTTTTGGACACTCTGTAGTGGTAGTGATTCAGCTGGACTATCTTTATTGCTAGTGATTCACCTGACACACTATATTGGTAGTGATTCTGCTGGACACAATTTATTGGTAGTGATTCTGCCTGACATACTTTATTGGTAGTGATTCTGCTGGACACTCTTTATTGGTAGTGATTCTGCCAGACACACTTTATTGGTAGTTATTCTTTCTGACACACTTTATTGGTAGTGATTCTGCTGGACACTCTGTATTGGTAGTGATTCTGTCTGACACTTTATTGGTAGTGATTCTGCCTGACACACTTTATTGGTAGTGATTCTGTTGGACACTCTTTTGTGGTAGTGATTCTGCCTGAAACACTTTATTGGTAGTCATTCTGCCTGACACACATTATTGATAGTGATTCTGCCGGACACACATTATTGGTAGTGATTCTGCCTGACACACATTATTGTTAGTGATTCTGCCAGACACACATTATTGGTAGTGATTCTGCTGGACACACTTTATTGGTAGTGATTCTGCCGGACACACCTTATTGTAATGCTATAATTACTTTAATTACTTTGGGTCTTCAATTTTCCCGTCTACAGGTAATGATCGTTATAAAGACATTGGTTAATATCACTTTGTTTACAAATTCATTTGTCTTCTTACAATGTTTAATGGTTTCAAGATGTTCTGTTATTTGTAGCTTGCTCTAATGTTGTTTTTTATACTCTTTAAATTACCAGGTGGAGTTGATCTTCCGGTTGCGAATGACAGTAGATGTTCTGAGTGTCCAGAGAGGTATATGTAGCCTTAGTTTTGTTTCCTGTATCTTTGGAAAGGAGGATACCAAGCAGAGTGCAAGTGCTTTGTTAACGTTGTGGTAGTTGTTCTTGATTATATTGCTAGTTAATATGCTGGCGGGGGGGGGGGGGGGGAGCAGTGGTAGACATCATGATGATAGGTGTTCTTGATTATAGGGCTAGTTAATATGTTGACAGGGCAGTGGTAGAAATCATGATGATAGTTGTTCTTGATTATAGGGCTAGCAATATGTTGACAGGGTGCAGTGGTAGACATCATGGTGATAGTTGTTCTTGATTATAGGGCTAGTTAATATGTTGACAGGGCAGTGGTAGACATCATGATGATAGTTGTTCTTGATTATAGGGCTAGTCAATATGTTGACAGGGCAGTGGTAGACGTCATGATGATAGTTGTTCTTGATTATAGGGCTAGTTAATATGTTGACAGGACAGTGGTAGACATCATGATGATAGTTGTTCTTAATTATAGGGCTAGCAATATGTTGACAGGGTGCAGTGGTAGACATCATGATGATAGTTGTTCTTAATTATAGAGCTAGCAATATGTTGACAGGGTGCAGTGGTAGACATCATGGTGATAGTTGTTCTTGATTATAGGGCTAGTTAATATGTTGACAGGGCAGTGGTAGACATCATGATGATAGTTGTTCTTGATTATAGGGCTAGCAATATGTTGACTGGGTGCAGTGGTAGACATCATGATGATAGTTGTTCTTGATTATAGGGCTAGCAATATGTTGACAGGGTGCAGTGGTAGACATCATGATGATAGTTGTTCTTGATTATAGGGCTAGTTAATATGTTTACAGGGCAGTGGTAGACATCATGATGATAGTTATTGATTATAGGGCTACCAATATGTTGACAGGGTGCAGTGGTAGACATCATGATGATAGTTGTTCTTGATTATAGGGCTAGCCAATATGTTGACAGGGCAGTGGTAGACGCCATGATGATAATTGTTCTTGATTATAGGGCTAGCCAATATGTTGACAGGACAGTGGTAGACATCATGATGATAGTTCTTGATTATAGGGCTAGCAATATGTTGACAGGGCAGTGGTAGACATCATGATGATAGTTGTTCTTGATTATAGGGCTAGTCAATATGTTGACAGGGGGCATTGGTAGACATCATGATGATAGTTCTTGATTATAGGGCTAGCCAATATGTTGACACGACAGTGGTAGACATCATGATGATAGTTCTTGATTATATGGCTAGCCAATATGTTGACAGGACAGTGGTAGACATCATGATGATAATTCTTTATTATAGGACTAGTCAATATGTTGACAGGGCAGTGGTAGACATCATGATGATAGTTCTTGATTATAGGGCTAGCAATATGTTGACAGGGCAGTGGTAGACATCATGATGATAGTTGTTCTTGATTATAGGGCTAGCCAATATGTTGACAGGAAAGTGGTAGACATCATGATGATAGTTCTTGATTATAGGGCTAGCAATATGTTGACAGGTCAGTAGTAGACGTCATGATGATAGTTGTTCTTGATTATATGGCTAGTCAATATGTTGACAGGGCAGTGGTAGCCATCATGATGATAGTTGTTCTTGATTATAGGGCTAGCCAATATGTTGACAGGGCAGTGGTAGACGTCATGATGATAGTTGTTCTTGATTATAGAGCTAGCCTATATGTTGACAGGACAGTGGTAGACATCATGATGATAGTTGTTCTTGATTATAGGGCTAGCCAATATGTTGACAGGGGACAGTTGTAGACATCATGATGATAGTCTTATGCTAGTTAGTCTATTGTCATTTAACACTTGCTAGATATTTTTGGTATATTTAAAAAAAATGTACATTACTTCACAAAACAAAATGTACAATACTTCACATAACAAAATGTACATTACTTCACAAAACAAAATGTATATTACTTCACATAACAAAATGTACATTACTTCACATACCAAAATGTACATTACTTCACATAACAAAATGTACATTACTTCACATAACAAAATGTACATTACTTCACAAAACAAATGTGCATTACTTCATTAGACTCAATACCAATCGAAATATAAAAATATGGTGGTAAAAATCTTATTGAGAAACTTCACATAATTTTCCAACAGTCATTGAAAAGCGAAAAAATTCCACAAATTTTTAAGGATGCTACAATTATACACCTGTATAAACGTAAAGGGAACCGACAGTCCTGTAACAACCATCGTGGTATCTCTCTACTGTCCATTGCTGGAAAGATATTTGCCAGAATCCTTTTGAACCGTCTTACATCTCATCTAAATGAAGGACTACTACCCGAAAGCCAATGTGGTTTCAGAAAAGAACGTGGAACAACTGATATGATCTTTGCTGAAAGACAGCTTCAAGAAAAATGTCAAGAACAACACTGTGACCTGTACACAGCATTCATAGACTTGACAAAAGCATTTGACACAGTAAGTAGAGAGGGTCTGTGGAAGATTCTGGCAAAATATGGATGTCCACAGAAGTTTATCTCAATGGTGCAGCAATTGCATGATGGAATGCAAGCTAGAGTTCAGGATGATGGAGAGTTATCTGAAACCTTTCCTGTCTCAAATGGAGTAAAACAAGGATGTGTATTAGCACCTACCCTATTTAACATCATGTTCTCTGCTATGTTGAATGATGCTTTCAGAGATCTAGACCTGGGAGTAAACATAACCTATCGCATAGACGGAAAATTGTTCAACCATTGGCGGCTTCTAGCAAAAACCAAAGTTAAATCACACACAATCAGGGATCTTCTATTTGCTGATGACTGTGCCCTAAATGCTAACTCTGAGGCTGATCTACAATGCATTATAGACCGATTCTCCAAAGCCTGTACCAACTTTGGGCTTACCATTAACACAGAGAAAACAGAAGTCATGTTACAACCAGCACTTGGCAAAAGCTATATCGAGCCCTGCATAAAGTTAAATCATGTAGCACTGAAAGTTGTGAATAGATTCACTTATCTAGGCAGTACGTTATCACAAAATACCAACGTTGATGATGAAGTGTATACAAGGATCGCCAAAGCAAGCAGTACTTTCGGCAGATTGTACGCAAATGTTTGGCATAGAAATGGCATTAACCTACAGACTAAGCTGAAAGTTTACAGAGCAGTGGTACTTCCAGTGCTGCTATACGCTAGTGAAACATGGACTGTGTATAGACGTCATGTGAAAAAACTCAATCATTTTCATACAAATTGTCTCAGAAAAGTTATGAACATCAGATGGCAAGACAAGATTCCAGATACCACTGTCCTTGATAGAGCTGGTATCCTAAGCATTGACACGATCCTGATGCAGACACAGATTTGTTGGGCAGGTCATTTGGTACGTATGCCAGACCATCGTCTGCCAAAGATACTTCTCTATGGTGAGCTAGAGAAGGGTATACGATCTCAAGGTGGCCAAAGGAAGCGCTACAAGGACTCGTTAAAGAACTCACTTTAAGCCTTTGAAATAGACCACGATACATGGGAAGAACTTGCACAAAATAGATCTACATGGCGTTCTAAAATAAAAAAGAGCGCATCATCTTGTGAAAGGAAAAGAAATGCAGCAGCTCAACAGCAGAGAGCAGCTAGAAAGTCACGGATAGACCAAGATTTTCTACAGTCGCCATTCCATGTCCAAACTGTCCAAGGACATTTACAGCTCGAATAGGGCTCATTAGCCATCTACGAACTCATAATCAAGGACATAACTAAAATTGAATTTTCAAAAGTGGATGTAACAAATGGTCATCATCACTTGTGATGGACGAACAACAACAACTTCACATAACAGAATGCCCGAAACTTCACATTACACAATATATATTACTTCACATAACAAAATGTATATTACTTCACATTACACAATATATATTACTTCACATAACAAAATGTACATTACTTCACATATCAAAATGTACATTACTTCACATAACAAAATGTACATTACTTCACATAAAAAATTGTACATTACTTCACATATCATACTGTACCTTACTTCACATAACAAAATGTAAATTACTTCACATATCAAAATGTACATTACTTCACATATCAAAATGTACATTACTTCACATTACAAAATGTACATTACTTTAAATAACAAAATGTACATTACTTCACATAACAAAATGTACATTACTTCACATAACATACTGTACATTACTTCACATAACAAAATGTACATTACTTCACATAACAATATGTACATTACTTCACATAACAAAATGTACATTACTTCATGTAATAAAATATACATATTGTCACACACAATAAATGTGTAAAACTATAAACACAAAATGCTTGTATATTCACACTCACACACAATAAATGTGTAGAACTATAAACACAAAGTGCTTGTATCTTCACTCGCACACACACTTTAGCTCCACACATAAATATCATTCTGAATCTGTTTCTGAATGATTTAGCATTGTTTTTTTCTTTCACAGGTTTTGTCACCAGTGGACATTACCGTCATAGGGAATGGACCACAGGGTAAGGACCTCCATGTGAACGTCAGCGTTACGGACATTATCCTGACCATTTCTCCTTCTACCATCCGTCTGTTGACTGCTGTAGCTGCTGGACTATCAGTTGCTCCTGTAAGTTTGAGGTCATCTTAAAATAGAAAAGTTAGTTGATATAGAATATTTATTCTGCAGTCAGTTACTGTGCATCAAGTCAGTGCATCAAGTCAGTGCATCAAGTCAGTGCATCAAGTCTGTGCATCAAGTCTGTGCATCAAGTCTATGCATCAAGTCTGTGCATCAAGTCTGTGCATCACGTCTGTGCATCAAGTCTGTGCATCACGTCTGTGCATCAAGTCAGTGCATCAAGTCTGTGCATCAAGTCTATGCATCAAGTCAGTGCATCAAGTCAGTGCATCAAGTCTATGCATCAAGTCAATGCATCAAGTCAGTGCATCAAGTCTATGCATCAAGTCAATGCATCAAGTCATTGCATCAAGTCTATGCATCAAGTCTATGCATCAAGTCAGTGCATCAAGTCTGTGCATCAAGTCTGTGCATCAAGTCTATGCATCAAGTCAGTGCATCAAGTCTATGCATCAAGTCTATGCATCAAGTCAGTGCATCAAGTCTGTGCATCAAGTCAGTGCATCAAGTATATGCATCAAGTCTATGCTTCACGTCTATACATCAAGTCTATTCATCAAGTCTATGCATCAAGTCTATATTTCTAGTCTATGTATCAAGTCTATCCATCACGTTTATGCATCGTCTATGCATCAAGTCTATCCATCAAGTTTATGCATCGTCTATGCATCAAGTCTATACTTCTAGTCTATGCATCAAGTCTATGCATCAAGTCTATGCATCAAGTTCAATTTCTACCAGAATTATGTTGGCATCAAGTGCATTCAACCATTTAAACAAACATCTGAAAATCAAAACAATAAGTAACTTACCAAACTATGACTGTTCAACTACAAAATAATATCTGTATTAACATATGGTTGTGATAGTTGGAAAATAACAAAAGCACTGGAGAAGATATTAAATTCATTTGAAAATAGACGTTTTTGGAATGAAAATAAATGTCTTAGAATACTTTTATCAATATTTAGGAAATAATTTTCTGATTTCAGCACTATACCCTTGTATATTGGGATACTTGCCTGGAAGATAGTTTTTCAGGGGACCTTCCCAAAGATTTGCTTTTTTATGTGTAGAAAATGAACTTAATATAACGTCAAAATATATATGTTTATGTAGCCATCATGGTACTACCATAAATCTCAAATATTTATGACAAAACTGATGATATAGAACATTTTTAGATGGAATAAACCACATAGAACACTTGTAGACAGAACATATTAGATAAAACAGATCACATAGAACACTTGTAGACAGAACAAAAGCATGTGATACTAAGAATGGAGAATAGAGTTTGAGGTGGTTTATCGTTACAATGCTGTCTGCGCATATGAAAACCCTCTTCTGGGTGTATTTCGCTAAACGCTGTAGTAGCAGAATTGTGACAATCACTAAACAATTTTGTTTCCAATAAGGAAACAAATTGGCTTCGTTATATATAGGCCTTTTGGTTTAAACGTTGATTTGCGTGTGCGCCTATGTGGTGTGTTTCGTGTTATTAGCAAAACTTCATTACCCCGTTTCGCGCTTTACCTGTTGGATTTCAGTTTTGCGCAGTGAGTACATAGTTTAGCTATGAAATGACATCTCAAAGAAAATATTATAAACATGTTAGTTTCGTTATGAAATGACATTGCGAACATTAGGCAAGTACCGCCAGTGTGTTGTTGGGCCTGAAAAGGGAGCAAATAATAGCAACACTGTTTACCTTCCATGCATGTCATAAGAGGTGACTACTAAGGTGGTTATGGGATGGAGTTGGCTGTCCCATCCTATACAGGGTCAGTTACCCAAAGCCATGCTGAAGTCGGGTGTGTCAGACTGAAAGGCGCAGATATCGCAGCAATGCTGTAAACCATGACATAACGCATTCCGTTCTCCAGATTACATCCTACCAATCTGCAGGAGTTTGAGAACGAACGCAGAAGAAGATAACGACATATTATTGAAAATACATCACATTGCGTCTCGAAAAAAAATATGTGTAGATCTTCTAAGGAGTGGATCGAAAAGGTTTGTGACATCTGTTTTATTGAATGAATTATTAATGAAAAAAGATGATTGATATTAACTTTTTCATAGTAGATATGATTACGTTATTTTGGCTATGAAATAAATATATAAATACAATAAGCCTAGGAGATCGGACACGAACACCTCAGTCAGTCATTTCATACAAAATTACGCAATTATCCAAAAACAATCTGCTGTACAGGAGAGAAGTTACATAATTTGTATTGAACGTAGGAAAGGTTAAACATCCCCCTCCCCACCTAAGAAAAAAGTAAAATCTGTCATTATGTACTAAGAAAGGACTTATTTTGTATATAAATTTACAATTTCCTGAGCACTCTTCATTTTCTATGATGAGTGTGTTTCATCGTTGTCGATTTGCTAGATCTGTCACAGCGTTGTTTAAGAGTTTCTAAATGGTTAAACTGTGTTCTAATCTATCACATTCAGATGTAGAAATCACATATTATATCAGAAATACACTGAAACACCGAAAACTACTACCCGATCTAGAGGAATACTCAGAGTGTCATTAAGAGATAGAATTAGAAACGATAACATCAGACAGATAACCAAAACAATACCAATATTGGAACACATCAAAAGACAACAGAACAAGCGGTTTTCACACACTTCCAGACTACCGACATATAGCATGCCACAAATGGCCATGACACATAGACATAACGGTTATAAAGCCAGAGACAGACCATGTAAAAGATGGATCACAGAAATCAAAGAAGCCACAGGAACAAGCTTACAAACAGCACACAAGAAGGCCATCTCCAGAGAACTCTTCCACCCCTGACGCCGGAAGGCAAACAAGGGACACAGCGTATAGATAGATTTACAATTTTTGATATTACTATTAAATTTGTCCTTTATTCTTCGTATTTTTCTGGCAAAAGACCATATAGTTGAAGCATTGATTCAGTCTGTTTTGTATACTGTTATATATATTTTAATGTCGGTTAATCCTGATTATCTGTTTGTGAATGTCAAGCTCACCCCCTTGTGTTCTAAATAAGTACCTTAATAGTTATACAGTGTTACTGCTGTTTCATTTGTTATTGAATTAAGGTGAAGCAGAAAGATTGTTAATAAAAAGGTCATAACCACAACCAGCAGTTGAGAATTGTTTTACTTATGTGCACATATATTACCAGGAGGCAGAATCTATTACACCCAAGCTGAAGGATTACTCCAACATTTGGAAGACACAACGACTTCAGGATTTCAAATACTGGCTCACTCAGTCAGGTGGGTCATAGTTTGTCTGGTAAAGTTAAAGTTAAGCTGAGGTGTGAATCAGCATCATATCACATGATTTTCTTTAAGTTTGGTTATCTCCCTGGCGTAGTGGTTAAGCTGTTCATCTTGTGTTCAAGAGGTCACGGGTTCGAATCCGGCTCGTGTTGTCTTGTTTATAAGGTGGATTTTTTTCGGAGATCCCTGTGAATTATCACTTGAAGCTATGGAGTTACATGCTATCAGTGGTACTCTCGGCAGGCGGCGTGCTGCTTCATTGAGAGGGACGGAGTACATATGGGAAACCGAGTACAGTGTAGTCAATCTTCTACGGCTTTTAAACCCTTTAAATCTTTCTATAAGTGTTTAGCTGTCTAGTCTGTGGTTGACCATAAACTCAGTTATGAATCAGCATCATAGCACACGGTTTCCTATAAGTGTTCAGCTGTCTAGTCAGTGGTTGACCAGAAACCACCTGACTGCATGACCCTTGTTATTACTCAGTAGCAATGGTGCATTCCTTCACCTGTGAGCAGGAATCCTGGTACTGTACTTCCTTGTCGTTGGATGAGCTACGGAAATAATTGTTTAAATATCAAACTATGAATAACGAGTGAAATTGAAACCTGGATCTGCTACCGTGGCGATGATCTTCTGGCTGGATATCCTAAGATGCAAAAAAAACCAAAATATACCATGCTCGTTGATACATGTGCAGCAGTGCAGAAAAGAACCATTCATCACAAGATATTGAAAGGATCCAAGGAAAAATTAAAAGGCCACTTGTGTCTTGGAATGGCACAGAGGGCACTAAATTATAAAAAATAACGCTCATGTGTTGCCGGGGCCCGAAAAGGGAGCAAAGAATAGCAACACTATTTTCCTTTCATGCCTGTCGTAAGAGGCGACTAAGGAGGTTATGAGATGGAGTTGGCTGTCCCATCCCATATAAGGTCAGTGACCCAAAGCCATGCTGAAGTAGGATGTGTCAAGTCGAAAGACGCAGATATCGCAGCAATGCTGTAAACCATGACACAACACATTCCGTTCTCCGGACTACATCCTGCTAATCTGCAGCAGTTTGAGAACGAACGCAGAAGAAGAAGATAAAAAAATAAATTAGGAATGGCACTAATTAAAACAGGTAGGCCTATGCTCATTCAGGGACATAGAAGCTTATCAAGTTTACAGTTTCCATTCAAGTGGTCATCACACTTTCCTGGAAACATGATAATGACATTCTAGTGCATGTAGATTCATTAGTCTAGGCTCATCTCATTGTGAATTTCTCAGATGAAGATATGATTGTCTATACTGATGGGTCTGTGGTACTGCACGTGCAGTGCTTTCTCTAATAGTAAAATGATGAAGGTGATGATAGTAGTGACAAAGTCAGCGATATGGCTGGAGTTCCAGAGTGCTAACGATGCCTGTTTTTTAACTGATTCTATAAGTTTGCTTCAAAAGTAGGGCTATCTATGCCATCAGTGGCTTGAGTCGATGATGACATTTTTGTTGAAGAGAGTTACCTTTTTTTTTGATGCCTGGACATGTGGATGTTGAGGGAAATGAAAGAGCAGAGAGACTTTCCATTATGGCCACAATGACTTGGTCAGTGGTAGTTCAATGGATCAGTAGCAGATATTTTGTAGGCAATCAATGAGTTAGACCATTTCTTCTTCAACATTCATTCTCAAACTCCCAGTGGATTTCTCTTGTTGCAGGACTATGATCCTACCAGATTTCCAGTTGAATGTAGTCCAGAGAATGGAAATACATGGCGTTCCTGTTTTTTTTGCGCCAATGTACCAACACATCCGTCTTCAGCAAAAGACCTATTTGAAGATGTATGTCTTCTTCCTTACAATTAGAATGCATGAGCTGGGAGTAAAGTATAGTGCTACAAGAAATGATCAACATATAGAAATTAAAAGAAAAGATGTTATCAACCGATACAGAACTGGTACTATCAGTTACCACATGCTGAAGGTTATACTGAATATGAGATTTACTATGTATTGCCTCATGAGAATCATCTATTTACTATGTATTGCCTCATGAGAATCATCTATTTACTATGTATTGCCTCATGAGAATCATCTATTTACTATGTATTGCCTCATGAGAATAATCTATTTACTATGTATTGCCTCAATAGAACCATCTACTTACTATATATTGCCATTCAGATAAGATCTTATTTCTATAATTCATTTCACTTGTGGAAGTGAATCTTGGACAATCCAGCAGGAGAGTTAGAAATTATGTTGAGGTGTTTCATAGAAGAATGTTAAGAACACCACGGACAGATAAAAAGACTACCATAATGAAGATGTCTTGAAAGAAGCTCATTCAAAATGAGAACTTCTCACTCAAATCAGAAGCAGATAAGCCACATTCTTTAGGCACATCATCAGAAGAGAAAAAAAAGGTGCACATTGTGACAGTTGAGGAACAAGAGAGCTAATGGAAAAACCAAGAGAGATTATGCTGAACAACTCGACACTGTGACATGGGAGACCATCAGTATCAGAAATATGCGGAAGTGCACAGAAGAAAATTTCATTCATTCATTTTCCTTTTGCGTTGAAGTTAGGGCAGAGGTCAGATCTCTCCAATTATGTCTGTTCAAAGCTATTCTGTGAAGTTTTTGAATAGTATGAATATTGGTTGTTTTACTTTCTCTAAGTATTGTTCTTCTGAGTGTTTCTTTTGGTCTACCCCTGGCTCTTTTGCCAGTAGGTATCCATTCAAGAGATAGGTCGTGTATTCTGTTGGTGTCTGCGCTGAATGAAAAAACTTGGAATGAATAAAAATTGGAATGAACTGACTTCTGTTACACAAATCGGTCTGGACTTTACAATGTTAGTTGATGGATCCAACGATCGACGAAGTGACCCAGACTTGATTAGAGAAACACCCTCCATCAGCGGACGTCACTAACGGAAGTCCACAGAAGAAAATGCAGCATATAAATATTGAATGTATGGAATGACATCAGTATCAGAAATAAGTGGAAATGCACAGAAGAAAATGCAGCATATAAATATTGAATGTATGGAAAAACATCAGTATCAGAAATATGTGGAAGTGCACAGAAGAAAATGCAGCATATAAATATTGAATGTAAAGGAGAGTTCACTTAATTTTTGATTCAAAACTTTATATAGCATAAACACTATTATCATGTTGTCTGTTACAGGAAGGTTTTTACGTTCTGAAGGTAACACAAAAGATACTGTTTAGTAATCTATGGTGATGACTAACCTGAAAGTAAAAATAGTCTATGTCTGTCCCAGGTGTGACAGCTGCATAAAGGGTGATGACTGTCCCAGGTGTGACAGCTGCATAAAGGGTGATGACTGTCCAGGAGTGACAGCTGCATGGAGGGTGATGACTGTCCCAGGTGTGACAGCTGCATGAAGGGTGATGACTGTCCCAGGTGTGACAGCTGCATGAAGGGTGATGACTGTCCCAGGTGTGACAGCTGCATGAAGGGTGATGACTGTCCCAAGTGTGACAGCTGCATGAAGGGTGATGACTGTCCCAGATGTGACAGCTGCATGAAGGGTGATGACTGTCCCAAGTGTGACGACTGTCCCAAGTGTGACAGCTGCATGAAGGGTGATGACTGTCCCAGATGTGACAGCTGCATGAAGGGTGATGACTGTCCCAGGTGTGACAGCTACATGAAGGGCGATGACTGTCCGAAGTGTGACAGATGCATGAAGGGTGATGACTGTCCCAGGTGTGACAGATGCATGAAGGGTGATGACTGTCCCAAGTGTGACAGCTGCATGAAGGGTGATGACTGTCCCAGATGTGACAGCTGCATGAAGGGTGATGACTGTCCCAAGTGTGACAGCTGCATGAATGGTGATGACTGTCCCAGATGTGACAGCTGCATGAAGGGTGATGACTGTCCCAAGTGTGACAGCTGCATGAAGGGTGATGACTGTCCCAGGTGTGACAGCTACATGAAGGGTGATGACTGTCCCAAGTGTGACAGATGCATGAAGGGCGATGACTGTCCCAGGTGTGACAGCTGCATGAAGGGCGATGACTGTCCCAGGTGTGACAGCTACATGAAGGGTGATGACTGTCCCAAGTGTGACAGCTGCATGAAGGGTGATGAATGTCCCAGGTGTGACAGCTACATGAAGGGCGATGACTGTCCCAGGTGTGACAGATGCATGAAGGGTGATGACTGTCCCAGGTGTGACAGCTGCATGACGGGTGATGACTGTCCCAGGTGTGACAGCTGCATGAAGGGTGATGACTGTCCCAGGTGTGATGGCTGCATGAAAGGTGATGACTGTCCCAGGTGTGACAGCTACATGAAGAGTGATGACTGTCCCAGGTGTGACAGATGCATGAAGGGTGATGACTGTCCTAGGTGTGACAGCTGCATGAAAGGTGATGACTGTCCCAGGTGTGACAGCTGCATGAAGGGTGATGACTAACCTGAAAGTAAAGATAGTCTATGACTGTCCCAGGTGTGACAGCTGCATGAAGGGTGATGACTGTCCCAAGTGTGACAGCTACATGAAGGGTGATGACTGTCCTAGGTGTGACAGCTGCATGAAAGGTGATGACTGTCCCAGGTGTGACAGCTGCGTGACGGGTGATGACTGTCCCAGGTGTGTCAGCTGCATGAAGGGTGATGACTGTCCCAGGTGTGACAGCTGCATGAAGGGTGATGGCTGTCCCAGGTGTGACAGCTGCATGAAGGGTGATGACTGTCCCAGGTGTGTCAGCTGCATGAAGGGTGATGACTAACCTGAAAGTAAAGATATTCTATGTCTGTCCCAGGTGTGACAGCTGCATGAAGGGTGATGACTCCCAGGTGTGACAGCTGCATAAAGGGTGATGACTGTCCTAGGTGTGACAGCTGCATGTAGGGTGATGACTGTCCCAGGTGTGACAGCTGCATGTAGGGTGATGACTGTCACAAGTGTGACAGCTGCATGAAGGGTGATGACTGTCACAAGTGTGACAGCTGCATGTAGGGTGATGACTGTCCCAAGTGTGACAGCTGCATGTAGGGTGATGACTCCCAGGTGTGACAGCTGCACGTAGGGTGATGACTGTCCCAGGTGTGACAGCTGCATGTAGGGTGATGACTGTCCCAAGTGTGACAGCTGCATGAAGGGTGATGACTGTCCCAGGTGTGACAGCTGCATGTAGGGTGATGACTGTCACAAGTGTGACAGCTGCATGAAGGGTGATGACTGTCACAAGTGTGACAGCTGCATGTAGGGTGATGACTGTCCCAAGTGTGACAGCTGCATGTAGGGTGATGACTCCCAGGTGTGACAGCTGCATGTAGGGTGATGACTGTCCCAGGTGTGACAGCTGCATGTAGGGTGATGACTGTCCCAAGTGTGACAGCTGCATAAAGGTTGATGACTGACCTGAAAATATCATATGTATGACCACAATATTTTGCCTTAGAACAGGCCACTGCAGACTGTTGGGTCACCTTTATCGATTAAGGATCTCATACACAGATGAATGTCCATGTGGATTCGGAACCCAGACTCCAGAACACATACTTCAGGACTGCCCAACATACAAATAGCAAAGACAGCAGACCTGGCCAGAGGATACAGACTTGAGGCGAAAGCTA
Source organism: Meghimatium bilineatum (assembly GCA_034231615.1). Classification (NCBI taxonomy): domain Eukaryota; kingdom Metazoa; phylum Mollusca; class Gastropoda; order Stylommatophora; family Philomycidae; genus Meghimatium; species Meghimatium bilineatum. The sequence goes on along the minus strand of CM067311.1, from coordinate 29,560,608 downwards.
TGGGGGCAGCCGCTCTGACCTGGAGAAGACAGTGGACTTCGTCTTGATGACAGGTCTGCCGGTATAGCATGACCACATGCTGAACGCAGAAGAAGAAGAAGCATATGTATGTCCCAAGTTTGAGAACTGCATGTGGGGTGATGACTGTCTCAAGTGTGACAGTTGCATGCAGGGTGATGACTGGCCCAAATGTGACAGCTGTCTGAGGATTATGACTGCCCAAGTGTTACAGCTGTCTGAGGGTGATGACATCCAAGTATGACACTTATCTGAGGACAATGACTGCCCAAGTGGGACAGATGTTTTATAGTGATGACTGTTTGAGGGCGATAACTGTTATTGCATATGGTATTTGACTGAGGGTGATACATTTTTGTTACTGCTTGAGGGTGACATATTACTAAGGGTAACAACTGTCTGCTATTGCATTAGGGTGACATTTGACTTAGGGTGACGACTGTCTGTTATTGTATGAGGTTACAACTATCTGAGTATGGAGATTGGTTGTTAATATATGAGAGTGGCAACTGCCTACGTGTGATGAATGTTATCACATACGAATGAAAGCTACCTGAGCATGATATCTGATGCACTACCTGGGGGATTAGCTACATGCATGTTGAGGGACATTGGGCAGTCTATATATGCGGTGACAATGTGATCAAGCTATTTGTGTTGTAATGACTGACATTATTTGCTACCACTAAGCACAAAAGTATACTCAGTACTAACTTTAGATGATACTAACGCCCGCTAACAATGCACTGCACACTATCAGCGATTATTCTTCCTAACTACATATGGCTATAGCCTCTAACACCGAACTTATAACATTTAGTTATAGCTAACTGGTCAATTAACACCTTTACTAAGGTCAATTAACACCTTTACTAAGAAACAAAGATATTACACTAGAAACAAAGAAAGAGCTTTTCAACACCATTTTCTTACCAACATTGTGTTATCAGTGTCAAACTTGGACATTAGATTCTAGAACAATACATAAGATTAACACCACTGAAATGAAATGTGTGAGACGTATGATTGGAGTTAGCTTGAGAGACAAAATCAGGAATGAAGCACTAAGGAAACAATTAGGGATCAAACCAACAATAGAATACATACAGAAACAACAAGTTAAATGGTACGGCCACATAACCAGACAGAAAGAGCAAAGTATTATCCAAAAAAACACTTAACAAACGATACGAAAACAGGAGACCTATTGGACGCCCTCGTAAAAGTTGGATAGATAGTGTATTAGAGACACTTGGAAATATAACAGCAGAGTAGGCAAATAGAAGGGCAAAAGAACATACACTCACTCTCCCCTCAACACCGAAAGGTACCTGAGGACAGAAAGAAGAAGAAGAAGGAGTTATAGCTAACAGCATGGGCAGATTATTTCAGAAAACTAAACCATTTTTCACATCTTCCTCTTGCACATGTAATTGCCAGTTGAGCATGACAGCGAGAGCTTGTATATGAACATAGTATGTAATATTACAATAGCTACATGTTCGGCTCTGTAGCAGAGTGGTACGAGTTGAGTCTTTGACAGCAAGGCTTGACCAGTTGGTCAATCCCCACTGCAAACAAATGTGAATCCGGACCATTTAGAAAGCAATGGCAACCTGCTGAATGTATTCATATTGCCTAGAAAATCATTGTAGCTAAAATAAATTTGTGGTTGATGGCAGCATCCTGAATAGGACATACTGGCATACCTGTACTTGATTCAGTTTGCGTAACATGTAGTTAGTTTCAAGTTAAATATGAAAGCTAGAGCTTGTATATCAACATTCATTGTTACGTATAAACATCTACTTGATTCAGTTTGTGTAACATGTCGCTGACAGTTAAACATCTACTTGGTTCAGTTTTAGTAACATGTAGCTGTCAGTTAAACATATACTTGATTCAATTTGTGTAACCTGTAGCTATCAGTTAAACATCTACTTGATTCAGTTTGAGTAACATGTAAAGATCTACTTGATTCAGTTTGAGTAACATGTAGCTGCCAGTTAAACATCTACTTGATTCAGTTTGTGTAACATGTAGCTGCCAGTTAAACATCTACTTGATTCAGTTTGTTTAACATGTAGCTGCCAGTTAAACATCTACTTGATTCAGTTTGTGTAACATGTAGCTACCAGTTAAACATCTACTTGATTCAGTTTGTGTAACATGTAGCTGCCAGTTAAACATCTACTTGATTCAGTTTGTGTAACATGTAGCTGCCAGTTAAACATCTACTTGATTCAGTTAGTTTGTGTAACATGTAGCTGCCAGTTAAACATCTACTTGATTCAGCCTGTGTAACATGTAGCTGCCAGTTAAACAACTATTTGATTCAGTTTGTGTAACATGTAGCTACCAGTTACACATATACTTGATTCAGTTTGTGTAACATGTAGCTTCTATTTAAACATCTACTTGATTCAGTTTGTATAACATATAGCTGCCAGTTAAACATCTACTTGATTCATTTTGTGTAACATGTAGCTGCCAGTTAAACATCTACTTGATTCAGCCTGTGTAACATGTAGCTGCCAGTTAAACAACTATTTGATTCAGTTTGTGTAACATGTAGCTACCAGTTACACATATACTTGATTCAGTTTGTGTAACATGTAGCTTCTATTTAAACATCTACTTGATTCAGTTTGTATAACATATAGCTGCCAGTTAAACATCTACTTGATTCATTTTGTGTAGCATGTAGCTGCCAGTTAAACATCTACTTGATTCAGTTTGTGTAAGATGTAGCTGCCAGTTAAACATCTACTTGATTCATTTTGTGTAACATGTAGCTGCCAGTTAAACATCTATTTGATTCAGTTTGTGTAACATGTAGCTACCAGTTAAACATATACTTGATTAAGTTTGTGTAACATGTAGCTTCTATTTAAACATCTACTTGATTCAGTTTGTGTAACATGTAGCTGCCAGTTAAACATCTACTTGATTCAGTTTGTGTAACATGTAGCTGCCAGTTAAACATCTACTTGATTCAGCCTGTGTAACATGTAGCTGCCAGTTAAACATCTATTTGATTCAGTTTGTGTAACATGTAGCTACCAGTTAAACATATACTTGATTCAGTTTGTGTAACATGTAGCTGCCAGTTAAACATCTACTTGATTCAGTTTGTGTAAAATGTAGCTGCCAGTTAAACATCTACTTGATACAGTTTGTGTAACATGTAGCTACCAGTTAAACATCTACTTGATTCAGTTTGAGTAACATGTAGCTGCCAGTTAAACATCTACTTGATTCAGTTTGTGCAACATATAGCTGCCAGTTAAACATCTACTTGATTCAGTTTGTGTAACATATATCTGCCAGTTAAACATCTACTTTATTCAGTTTGTGTAAGATGTAGCTGCCAGTTAAACATCTACTTGATTCAGTTTGTGTAAGATGTAGCTGACAGTTAAACATCTACTTGATTCAGTTTGTGTAACATGTAGCTGCCAGTTAAACATCTATTTGATTCAGTTTGAGTAACATGTAGCTGCCAGTTAAACATCTACTTGATTCAGTTTGTGTAACATGTAGCTGACAGTTAAACATCTACTTGATTCAGTTTGAGTAACATGTAGCTGCTAGTTAAACATCTACTTGATTCAGTTTGAGTAACATGTAGCTGACAGTTAAACATCTACTTGATTCAGTTTGTGTAACATGTAGCTGACAGTTAAACATCTACTTGATTCAGTTTGAGTAACATGTAGCTGCCAGTTAAACATCTACTTGATTCAGTTTGTGTAACATGTAGCTGCCAGTTAAACATCTACTTGATTCAGGTTGAGTAACATGTAGCTGCTAGTTAAACATCTATTTGATTCAGTTTGTGTAACATGTAGCTGCTAGTTAAACATCTACTTGATTCAGTTTGAGTAACATGTAGCTGCTAGTTAAACATCTACTTGATTCAGTTTGAGTAACATGTAGCTGACATTTAAACATCTACTTGATTCAGTTTGAGTAACATGTTAAACTTATCAACATTTTTTGTTACGTATAAACATCCACTTGGTCATGGCTGCTACACAGTGTGAGCAGAAATTGTTGTTTCTTTTGTACCAGTGTTTGGTGGTGGCTGTGGTAGAATATGCACTGGTAATTCTTACTCTTAGCCAAATTCAGTTCAAAAGACTGAATAAAATCCAGAATTCAGCAATGGACATCATTATTGGGTACACAAGAGACCCATTACAAGAGTTATGCAGCACCCCCTCGACTGTCCTTTGACAGAGCACATATTGCAGTATTGCCATGCACTTGCGTACCTTCAGATACATGCAGATAAGGAACATCCATTGCATTCAGAAATACAGAAAGTTAAAGGTAGCAGACTTAAGAGAGGGAAGTCATGGATGGTACGTGCTGAGGATGTTATACAAAGCGTGTGCAGATTACAAGATGTGGCAGCATGAGCGAAATGGGCAGGTCTACCAACATATTTCGAAACTTGTTTGAAAGTAGTAATATCACTTAGCAGGGAATGCAGAGAATGGTGTCAAACGGCTGTGAAGAAAGAGATGCAGGCTTTAGTCAGTGAAAATTCCACAGAGGGGGATGTGATTATATACACTGATGGATCTGTGATTAGACATGTTCGCAGTGCTTGGGCCTTCACAGCTCAGTGCTCATGTATCAGGTAGGAGAGTGGGGCCTTTGCTGTTACTACGAGTAGCACGAACATGGGGATTATGGTGGTGACCAGGGCATTAGAGTGCGTAGGCACACAAAAGGTAACACGGGTCTGCATCTTGAGGGACTCTATGAGTATGATTACAACTATCTGCCATAGTTAATATATTGGGTATAAAACACATCTTTACAATTGTTGTTACGTTTCCGCAGTTACCTTATACTGATTGTCGCATTGAGTATGATTAGGAAGGTACAAGTGGATCTCGTTTGCAAACAGTGGATTGATGACTTGAGAAAGGTGAGTTTGAAAGTAGCTAAATTTATTTTCGTGCCGGGACATGTGGGTGTTCAAGGCAATGAAAGAGCAGATCAACTGACATCATGCGTGATTGTGGCACAGAGAGATCGAGCTGACGTTTTGAACTCCATAAGGGATATAGGATGCGAGAGTGAGACTAGTGTAGATGATGAGTCTTTTTCAATGGCCAGGATTAAAGATCAGGGTTTGAAATGCGGTGTTGCTAAAAGTGAACATTTTAGTGGGCGCAGAAGAATGATGGTCAACCAGCATAGGACCAGTACGGTCAGCAGAAGTGTAATGGTGGATACACTCAGGAAGAGATTGGAGCAACTATGGAAATGTGCAGTGATGATGATGATCCGACGACTAACTAAGTAACTTTTAGCCTACTGCACCACACTTCATCTTCTTCTTATGGCCCATGTTATGTAGCATTGGTTATCATGGCTTGCCACAACCTTCTATTTCCTGTGCTGTCAATGATTTCTATACAGCATGGACAAGCTCTACATCCCTGCCACTGGGCTGCTGACCATAGTACAGTTCATTGAAGAAATCCATATCAGTGCCAGACTCCAACTGGCGCTAAGAAGGTAGAAAAACCAACAGTTCCTAGGTTGATCTAGCCAATGGAAATAGGCACCAGGTGTCCTGGAAAATTAAAGACGAGGACCGAGATGCTGACCATTTCATCCCAAGGTATACTATAGACCAATGAAAATGATAGGTCTAACATGATAAATATTAAATATATCTCTCAAAGGTGCAGAGTCAGTGATGTGACAGTCTTTGATGTTGTTGTACGTGTATAATATATGCTGGTACATTTTCCAGTCTGCCATGTTATAGTTCCACCTAGTGAGCGTGCTGCTGTCCTTGGTAAATTCATTGTGGATTTCTAGAAATACTGGTCTGTGGTCACTACCTCCAAGCTGCTTTCCAACGACACGTGTGATGTTCCATTCCAAGCCTGGTGCGTGGAATGCCAGGTCTGGTGTAGAGGTGGTGTGCCATGCTCTCGAGTAGAGGGTTGGTGAGTCTGCTGGCTGGTTAATAAGGATGAGATTATTTTAATCCTGCCAGCTCTCAAGTTCCTCACCTCTCTTGTCGATATGATCGTAGCCCCAGCTCTGAGAGTGGCTGTTGAAGTCACCACACACCATAAGTCTCTCTTTGTCTGGAATTGTGTCTAGTGCCAATGGTTTATCATTTGGGCAGTAGTAGTTCAGGAGATGGAATTCTGAACTATCTGTTTTTAGGTGGAGAGTCTGGTATTCTGCCCCTTCCATATATACTTCCAGCTGACATGCGCTGATACTGTTTTTAACAAGTGTCAGAATTCCACCCTTTTGCGTGTCCTTTCTGTCAGACCGGTAGCACTGGTAGCCTCTGATTTTGAAGGCTATGTCGCTGCTGATGTGTGTTTCTTGGATACAGAATATATTAACTTGTTTTTCACTGAGGACATTTTCAAGTTCCAATTTTTTGCTGTATCCATCTCTTTTACTGTTGACACCCTCAGCATTCCAGTGCATTATTTTTATTGGTCGTTTGTTTGTTTGGCCAGTAGCTCTATTCCCTTGCCTCCTGGCTCCTCGGGGCAATTGAGAAGGACTTCCAGTAACTGAGGTTGGGCTCTTTCGAGGTATAGGGCCCGGCACCATCCCTGCCTGAACGTCCGCCACAGGGCAGGCACCATAACTATTTATAAATACAGACATGTTTTCATTGTGTTTTGTGCGTGGCAACCTGATTATCTGTGCGCCTTTTGGCTGGATGCCTCCGTCTTCAGCACTCTGCTTACTTGGGCAGGACTATGGTCCTGCTCGAGTGGGACTGCCGGACCAGTCTTAGTTTCCAGCCCCTGATGGCTGAACTAAGCCCCATCACCTCTGCACGGTGCTGGTCTCGATGGGGGCAAAGCAGATGCTTAAAGATTGCTCGGATTTCGATTCCATAATCAAACACTATCGTCTTCCGCGATTTTGACAATAGAAACAGGAAGCTAGATAAATTCTCTTCACGATGTTGCTAAAACATTCTGTCAAAAAGTTACCGATCTCCAATTTTTCGTTTGGTTTCGGGTTCACCGAATCTGGCTGATGATTTCGCCTTCCGTGTTAAGAAATGACACACTTACGGCGGTATGCACCGCCTTGTTAGTAAACTCAGCGTGCTAAAAGTTAAAGGTAAGTTACATCAAAATAAACTTGTAATAACCACATTCTCTGTCCATTTATATTTATATTATATATATATATATTTATTACATTATAATTTTCTGCATATGGAAAATCTATAGACCAATCATTTCTCTATGAAGCCTCCATTTGTAGTGCAACATGGAGAGAACCCAGTATTGCACATACTAGGAGTAAGATAAGCTCGAATCGGGACCATGGTCCTAACTGACAATGTGTACATCATGCCCCAGCTATGGACACGTGGCACATGAGATAGTATGAAAAGTAACTCTGTACAGGATGTGACAATTCTCTTGGATAGTCCAGAATCAGACAAACATGTTAACCCTGCATAATTGGATAGCGGAGAATACATATCTGGCTGCTTCAGTCAAACTATTGATCATGGAATATAGATTGGTTCCTTTTAGCACCTGACAGGAAGGAATGTTTGGTAAGGTAACTGAAGCCCATGACTCCAGCTCTGCATGTTCATGTTCTAGAAAAGTAGAAAAGTCACACAACACTGTGAATTCACCCCCTCTTGAGTAGTAGACTTCTCAAAGCATTGTACACCAATGACAGTTCATTAGGGTATGAAATAAAGCTCTGGAGAAATCACCCAAATGCACATAGGAAGTAATAGCTAATTGCTCATAATTCCTGGGGATCGAAACAACATTATAATTGAAATATATTTAGAAGTACAATTTCTTGTTCCCGGATTGATGTGCAAAAAAAATATTAAAAAGTGAATTCCATACAAACCCCAAGAGAAACTCTGTAGCCAGTGAGTTTACACAGACTTTATAGCACTCAAGTGTCTACATTTAGACCCTTAGGTACTCAGTCTCTACCAGCATACAGAAAAGGAATTCTGCATCACAATTGTGGAGATACCCCCTGTAATGAATAGTCACATGATAGATAGATGTCAGCTAATGTTCAGGGTAGGATAGTTTGGAGAGATATAGCTTAAACATTGACATTGTACACAGGAAATTAAATAAGGCAGAAGAACAAAAATATTACTTCTTTATAGATGCCAAATATGAATTTTATAAATTTTAAAATATTTTCTTGCCACATTCAGGAGTACATTCAGTCAGCAACTGTTTTGTGGTTCCCATGGCAACAGGGATGGCTCTAGTATTGTGTATGCTCTACCATGAAGTTAGACAGGCCAAAAGCCAGATATGTTTTGTGGCCAAGGATAGACCAGAAGTCCTGCTTTAAATCAATTGTTACTGCTGGTGAGTTTTTCATATGAAGATCTGAAATATAATTCTGAAATTCCTGCACTGATAAAACAAATTAAAGTTAGAATTAACTCTTAGCATAGCACTTTTATATGAGGTAGCTGTTTTTACAGTCACCATTTTTCACTTTGTCTAATAGACTTTGTGAAGAAAATCTTCCATTGCAAAGAGTTCATCAAAGTATTTTGTTTAATCAAATTAATTCGAAATCTTTCCTTAGGTATTGCCTCATTGCTGTTTCTAGCTGTACTAATGGTAGAACTAGTGGTAAACATGTGATATAATGTAAATATTCAGATTGCAAAATTACTCATAGGCCTACTTGCTTGAAAACAACTATTTTACGTAGCAACAGATCAATGATACATCTACTAGTGTTTCAAATATAAATATGCATCTGTAAACATCCACAATTGTTTTTGAGATTTTCAATATGCCGTCAAATGTTCAAACTATTGAAAATACTCTGTGCATAAAAACACTAAAAATGTATCAAATATGTGCACAATTGGATATATTTTGGAAAAATGCCAATCAGAAGCTAGTGTGTGTGAAATTGTAGGAGCTATGAATAAGTCTATTTTTATTTTTTTAAAGTTTGTCTCTTATTTTTGTTTATTGGAACTTTCCTCACATTGGGTAGGGCAGGAGTGTGTAAGGGATAGTATATCATGATTAGTGACAGCCACTTCTCCTTGAGAAGGTCAGGAACCTATTAAATTCACTCATCCTGTCTAGCTCATGTATAGCTCCACAGGTCTGCTGTGTATGACAGGTCTGCAGACAATTGGGCATCTGTATTACTCAGAAAGCAATGGCAACTTACAAAAGAAGTGTTGCCTAGAAAATAATTAAAGCTAAAAATGTATATACATGTTACATACATGCATTGCTATGTCCTGAGTCGAATATGCAACCAGAAATGCAGTATGCCTTAAGTCTCATTTGTAGCTATTGATATCCACATTTAGTTTGTGGATTTATCTTCTAGCACTATCTATACTCATATTTAGTGTCTAATTCTGTATACTGGCACAATCTATACTGGCACTATCTATACTCATATTTAGTGTCAAATTCTGTATACTGGCACTATCTATACTCATATTTAGTGTCTAATTCTGTATACTGGCACTATCTATACTCATATTTAGTGTCTAATTCTGTATACTGGCACTATCTATACTCATATTTAGTGTCTAATTCTGTATACTGGCACTATCTATACTCGTATTTAGTGTCAAATTCTGTATACTAGCGCTATCTATACCATAGCTGTCAACTTATTTTATCACAAATCTGTATTTTTAACATTTTATTTCTGTATTTCAATAAAAAAAATATCTGTATTTAGCACCACCAAAAGACCTTTTTTTTGGTGCTGAAATCCAAATTAATACGGAAAATCTTTACTTGTTGACACCTATGCTATACCCACATTCAGTCAGTTTGTGATTCTGTATGCTGCATCTATCTATACCCAGATTTAAGTTGTGATTCTATAAACTGGAACTATGTTCATTTTTGTGTGCCTGCTTGTTTCTAATAAATATGTGCATATTTCAGATTAGAAGAAATTGCTACAGTTTGTAAAGAACATGAGATTCCTCATCTGGTCAACAATGCGTATGGTCTGCAATCCTTTAAGTGTACTCATCTTGTCCAGCAGGCAGCTAGAGTGGGTAGAATTGATGCCTTTGTTCAGAGTTTGGATAAAAACTTTATGGTTCCTGTGGGAGGATCTATCATTGCAGGATTTGATGCAGGCTTCATTGAAAAAATTGGAAAAGCTTACCCAGGTATGTTTAGATTTCCATAGAGTTTCATAATTACTTAAAAATATTGAGAAAACTAAATGTACATTAGTTAACTATAATACTCACGTCGGAGACAGGTTATGAAGTTCTACTGAATGACGACTGACACACTGTCGGATGCTTACGTGAAATAAGATATACAACAAAACACAGGATATAATCATTCAAATGACAATACACAGGACATAATCGACGCTTTGAACCAAAAGGCCTTTGTCAGATTACGCACATAACATAAAAAGACGACGAGTAGAAATGACTACACCACAACAAGCATGTCCAAGTGAAATATGGATGTGAGATACTGGAAGGATAAGAACAGCAAGTACACAAGACGATAATCTAGGTGGAACCAAAAAAGAACAAAGAGATGATGTAAATGATGACACAAAATGAATAAGACAAAGACCAATCCAACCAAGAAAGTTCCAACTCATTATTCACTCATAAATCATCTCATTTGTTCACAATTGAAAGCATAGGTGTTCCTGTTGCCTAGTTTCATCAGAAGAGGGCTTTGTGAGAAAATAAGACAGGGGTACTTCAATGGTATCTTTACAATCAGGGAAGACGAACAATAATCCATCAGTTTTTGTGGTTATTCTCTCTCAGAAATTGGACCATCAGTGTTGTACACCACAACAATAACACCTTACATCACAGTCTCTTTATTAAATGTCCCCTGATCTGTATAGTCTTGTAAGTTCTAACTTTAGCAACCTGGGAACAATATTTAAAACATTTGACTATGCCTGTAATTAATAATTTAATAAAATAACTTAACTCTTAGTTATACACAGGCTAAAGCCATGTTTTGTACAAGCTGTTTGGTGAAAAAACTAATATTTAAAGTCACTTAATGTGACTTATAAAGGCTTATTCTAGAGGGCAGAGTGGCAGGCAAGAGAAGAAGAGTAAGACCAAGAAGACGATGGACCAGCGACATCGAAGAATGTATGCACGTCTTTGGCCAAGGCAGGCCTACTTGCCTGGAACAGAGAGGTGTTCAGAGTATCCATGACGAAGACAGCGTTCTGGAAAGAATATGTCACTTGATATAATGTGACTTATAGTAAAAATGAGGACAACTAAGAACCACTACAAGCTGCGTCTCTATATTTTAAGAGTTAATAGTCTGACCCCCGCCGAAGACGGATGTGTCGGGCCATTGGCGCAAATAAAACGGCGACACAACGCATTTCCATTCTCTGGACTATATCCTGCTGGAAATCTAATAGGGCCATTGTCCTACTGCAATAGAGATCCAGCAGGAGTTTGAGAATGAACGCTGAAGAAGAAGAAGAAGAATAGTCTGACCATAACAATCACTAATATTAACACATACTACATAACATACAATATTAACAACTTATGATTGATAAGTAGTTCTAATTTCACATTTGTGAAGATCGTTATTTTTGCATCAGGCATGTGAAAAAATGAGAAAGTGGGATAATTAACAAAAGTATTAGTAGTATATTTCCCATATTCTGTATATAAGTTTGTAATTGAAAAAAAAATTTTTTGTAAAAAAAAAATTAAACAGTGCAAATGTTTTCAGATTTCTGTATATGCTATGTGTGACTTTTTACCCCTGATACTTTAAGTCCCATTTTTCCCTACTGATGCACTTAAAATATATTTGTTTACAACTTGTCTGTATTTGTAGCCAGTATTTTCTAGATATGAATAATAGTCTAAACTAGTGTTTCCCAATGTGGGGCGCAAGCCCGACAAGGGAGGAAATTTCATTGTTCAGGGCAGCAGTTTGAACAATCATTCTAGGGAATAATACAATTTTTGAATATAAAAAAATATATATATACTTTACATAGGGGGAGGGGGGCACCAGAATTTAAAATAAAACTTAAGTGTGGAATGGTTAAAAAAGGTTTAGGAAACACTGGTCTAAACCCATTGTTCTATTTATCATGTATCACAGGTCGGGCATCAAGCACACCTACTCTGGACATATTTATCACTTTGCTGTCCTTGGGAGCTAATGGCTACAAACGTTTACTGGAGGAGCGCAAGCAAATGTTTACTTACCTTAATATATCTCTTTCAAAATGTGCTGCCAAATATGGAGAACGGCTGCTATTTACTAAGAATAACCCAATTTCCTTGGGTAAGTTCGACAAAAATGATAGGTTTTTAGTATATTTTCTAACACATAATTTAATAGTGTATTATTTAATGTACAGTAGAATCCCTCTATAGTGCACCTATTGTTATATATTATCCAACTTGTACAGATTTGTTATGGCACCGATCAGCAAACACTATACTTATGAGGAGAATGACCATGTGATAATTTGTTCATTGGTCTATGATTATGATATTCTCTCTTAATGTCTTCAAGCTCTATGCATACTGGAATATGTGACATAGGACTGTCAGATTTAATTGATCACACCTTATATTTTAAAAATACACTATTAAAAAAATTTAAGAATTACTTCAGTTTTGTTTCTTCAGCGTTCATTATCAAACTCCTGCTGGATCTCTCTTGTAGTAGGACCATGATCCATTCTATATTTCCAGCATGATGCAGTCCAGAGAATGGAAATACTTGTGTCACATTTTTTGCGCCAATGTCCTGACACATCCATCTTCGGCGACACTTTTGTTTCAAGTTTGTAAACTATTTAACTTTTGTGTTTTTGTTACACAGATTCCATTTTAATTATTTTCAGAAATAATTGTTTCTTTTTGTTAGTTTTAAATAAATTATTCCAATAACTTTTGTTGCTTACTTCTTCTTTGTACATTATTCTACTACTAACTAAATATTCATATATTTCTTGTGTTTAGAGTTATAGCTCCTGGCAAAGATGCTCGAGTCGGGGATCAGCTTTTCAAGAACTTTGGAGCTCACAGTGACAACTACCCAACAGCCTATCTGACAGCAGCTGCATCAATCGGTATGACCAAATCGGATGTCGACATTGTTATTCAGCGGCTTGAGAAAGTTCTTTCAAAATTCAAAGATGTTACTTCTTCAGTAGCATCAGAGTTGCAATTTAGCAACAATGATGTCGTGTAAAACAATGTAATATTTAGAATTTTGTTGCAAGTACATAGGAAATTGTTTTGTTGTTACATTCATTCTCAACTCCCACAGGATCACTCACAGGACATACGTCAATGTTCCTGCTAGATTTCCAGCAGATTGTAATCCAGAGAAGGGAAGTGCTTTGTGTCACTGTTTAATTTCCACCAATGGCTTGACACTTTGGATCCAGTGGTATATAGGAAATTAAATTTAAAATGTGATTGATTGTTATGGTAAGTATCAAGATGAGATGGCTAAGAAAAAAAAACTGTGCAATGTGGAATATGTTTACATTTGATATATGTTTTGAATACGAAGTTGTTCAATTCCCCAGGTGTTTTTAATTGTATAATGAGTGTATCCACTAATAATAATCTGGCACATAAATTAAGTAGAGTACATCTTTTAACTCATGCAAGCCATTGAAAGAATGGCAGTAATGACTCTGATCTTATATGGTTGGTTTCTGATCCAGTGGTCCATGGGTTTATGCCATTTCACCCAATGCCATTATGTGAGGGAATTATAGTGCTGGGAAGTCTGTGAATTTTTGACCCATCATTAAAAATCATTACGGGAGAGGAGTTATCCACCTTTTGGCTTCATTCCAAGTACTAAACATCATGTTCTGATTTCCTAAGGGGGAGGGATAGGTGGGTGGTGGCTTGGAAGTGATTTCTCTGCTGAAATAAAATGTTTTGCATTTGAAAAGATTAGCTCTTAACTTGGATAAACAATCATAAGTCAGAAATGATAAAAAAGCAGCAGATGGGAATTGAACCAGGCAATTTAGCTGGCACCTAATTGGAATGTGGATTAGTTAAAAGTGTTCTCAAAGTGTGAGGTTAATAGGTGCCAGTTGAATATACCTGTTCCAAATCTCACCTGCTGTTTCTGATATTTTCCAGCCATTGATTCCTGCATTTCTCATAATGTTGATGTGATTCTGATAACTTTTTTCAAACATATAATCAGAACATACAGTATACAAACCACAATGTGTGTAATAAAATGTTTGAAAACTGAGAAAAATTTATAGAATTTTTTATCTTTAGTTTCTCGTAGACTGATAACTTTCTGTTATTGCGAATAGGTTTAGAACTGCAGCGAAATATAATTGAACAGATGAAATGTGAAACCATTGTAATAAAGTTTTGTTAATCACTGGAAAAACTCCAGAAAACATGTACAAATCAATGTTTTCGCCAAATGGTCGTTATCACTAATGACACAGATCGTCAGAGTGCCAAGGAAGCTAAGGCAAATCTTTTGACTTAGACTGCGTTATGTATCATGGCTGATACAACTGGTCATTGGTTACTTTGCATATGTTTTTTTGTAGATAGCCAATCTTCTTCTGCATGTGTTTTCAAACTGCTGTATATTAGCCGGGTGTAGCTTGAAAAACAGAATATGTTGTGTCATGGTTGACAGCTTGGCTGTGATATCTGTGACTTTTGGCCTGAAACATCTGACTTCAGCATGACTTCTGGATCTCTTTGACCCTCTATGAGATAGAACAACCAACACCACCCTCAAAACCTCCATAGTCATTTCTTACAACATGTATAGCAGGTAACTGTCACTATACGTTGCTCCAAAATTGGGCTCTGGTAATATACATGTAGTTGCACAAATTAAAAGTGCAAGGAAAATTGGATCAGCCAAGATAAGTGATGCTATTTGGGATCAGTGTACAGGACTATTATGATGAAGTGGTTGGCTCCGGTAACTTCTATTAAACCTTGCACATTAGCTAACTGGACTCTGGTCACTTGAGAACTGTTTATCCACCAATTTGGTAAATTACAACCTTTTTGTCTTAACATCTGTCATTTCTACATAGAGATAACCTGTTGGGTTCTTGTTGGCAATTAATGCCTACCAACGTATTTTGTTGTTAATTAATCTAAATATTATATCAATAATTAATTAATTAAAATATTCATTTTTTAGTATGGGGTTACATACCTACGATGTTACTGCCAGGAGTGGCAATGTAACATGAACTTTTATTCCAGCATCTTGTTTATGACTGCACCAGCATTTAATTTACCAGGTGCCTTTATTACATTTTTATTATGAGCAATAATTATCCTTAGCATTTAAGAGCAAAGTGGCTCAATGATTCGAGACTTCAAAAATGGCTAATAAGAGTAGAAAAGATTACACTAAATTCTATTGTAAATACTGTGAATGTTCAATAGCGAGGAGGTTAAAATATATTGAGAGTCACTTAGAAGCTTAGTAGAGCACAAGTTTTTGATGTTTCACTTGGCCACAACAGACGGACTATCACTAAGACTAAGGTTATGAGGTGTAAATGGAAGCTGGTTTTGTTGAAAATTGGACGGGGTATGATAACAGATATAACAAATTATTACCCAATATAACATGGATAGCAATACAATAAGGACCATACCAACATAAATGTAAACAAATAAATGTTCGGAGTTGAGTCAAAAAAGGCTTGAAAGTACCAAACTATATCAATTTTCAAGAGCGTAAAAAGATCTGTCATCCGTGGTGCACGATCTGAGGGCAGTGTCCTGGATATCGAGTGCACTATGTCAATCACCATTGAAATGAATGGCGACAGGGGTAGGTTCTCCGTGTAGATTCTCCGCCTACAGAAGCAGTCACTCAACACTCAAAAAAGATGGCAGTCCTGGCCCAACTCTACTGTAAGGTTTCCTATACCGGAAATACACTTGTAGAGAGAAAGGGTTCAGTATCTGATGGGCCCAGGCGCTATTGGGACAAGGTCGCTCAGCTCGAGAACGCCTTGCTCTCAAACGCGTGGTGTGAGACTCGAACTTGGACGAGAGTTTCACGATGTCTGTGAACGACATCTCAGGTAAGAAGGCGAAAGAGCCAAGGTCCAACTCTTCTGGCGAGTTCTTCCACCTACGGAACCAGGCTCGCGAATGAGAAACGGTTCAGTACCCGATGGACACAGGCACAGTACGTCCAATTGCAAGAGATGGGTTCATAGACGGTGGAACACCTCGTGCGAGATAGAAGTGCTCGACAAGCGTCTTGGCGAAGAGGCACTACACACCAGCGTGCCCGGCGACAGATAGACAGGCTGTCACGGACTAGGGAAGCCTACCCGAATTAAAGGCATGACGAAAACGGATGTGCTGGACCTCGGACGTCCAGACCACAAGTGGCCAACCGAGGTGGAAATAATACAGTTCTATTGTGGAACTTGCAGCGCAACGTACTTCACGCTCCCCGGCGGAAATCACACGATATATTCGTTGTGGTTATTTGAGAGCGAACGCTGAAGAAGAAGAAGTCACTCAATCATAAGCCCGTAACACCTATACACTTCTTGTCACAACGTTTAAATGTGATAACGTAAATGACATTACATATATGATTACGGGATTGAACGTAAATGCATCATCGAAAATGAAAGTGGCCTCAGGAAATGAAACTACATAGGGAAATGTGTAGCAACGACCGCGTTTGTAACGAATAGTGCCAAAGTGAGCAGGAACATAAGACCTGAGGTGACTGTGGACCGAGATGTCATTAAGATTTTTGTCACGCCTATAGACAATCAAATGAAAGTTCTGGAAAGCGGCACGAGTTTCAGAATCAGACTGGAGAAAGGAATAATGCTTGAACAAGATTCAACGAACAGTGGAGTTATGGGGATGAAAAGTAAGGACACGTTTAACTCTATCAGAGGAGGATGAAGTACCCTGAGTATTAGTCAAGGTATCAAGTCGAGATAATTTACGGACACGAAGCCATGCCGATGAAAGGATACTGTCAGGGAACGAGAAGTGTAGAGCAGAAAACCATGTTCATCAGTAAGTTTGTAGTAAACATGTGCTGAGGTAAGGTGGATGAATAGTGACAATAATGTCAAGAAAGTTGACAGAAGTAGTAGAGATGTTAGATGTGAATTGAATAGCAGGGTTAAAATTGTTGATAAAGTTTATGAAGCGATACAATTCTGTCTCAGACATGTCAGTAATACATCATAAATTTATCTATGAAATAGAAATGGAAAAGGACATTCATAACTCTCCCAAACCTGATGTTCAAGATGGCCCATGAAAAGACACGCATAACTGGGTCCCATCTTAGTGCCCATAGCAACACCACTGATCTGATCAAAAAGGTGCCCATCGAATTAAAAAGATTTGAGCGTAAGCACCAGTTCAGCAAGACGGATAAGAGTGGGAGTGGTTACAGAGGGATGTATGCGCGTGTTTCGGAGTCAGACTAGAGAAGGGAATAATGCTTGAACATGATTCAACGGCAGATAGAATTAATAGGATGAAAAGTAAGGACACGTTTAACTCTATCATAGGAGGATGAAGTACACTGAGCATTAGTCAGGGTATGAATTCGAGATACTTTTCACGAAGCCATGCCGATGAAAGGTAACTGTCAGGGAACGAACGTCTAGAAAAAAATCATCTCAGAGGATTTATGAAGAAAATCGTCATCATCACTACATAAGCGACGAAGGCAAAGAAGCTGGGAGAATGGCAGAGAATTATGACAAACAGGAGGATAAGTGTAGAGCAGAAAACCATGTTCATCAGTAGGTTTGTAGTAAACAGATGTGCTGAGATAAGGGGGATGAATAGTGACGATTAGGTCAGAAAGTTGACAGAAGTAATAGAGATGATATATATGAATTGAACAGCAGGGTTAAAATTGTTGATTTAGCGTGACAATTCTGTCTCAGAAATGTCCATTGCCATCATCAATGTATCTATGCAATAGAATTGAAAAAGAAATTTCATAAGTCTCCCAAATCTGATTTTCAAGATGACCAATGAAAAGTTATGCATAATTGGGTCCCATCTTCGTGCCCATAGCAACACCACTGATCTTCTCAAAAAATGCCCATCGAATTCAACAGAGTTGAGTGTAAGCACCAGCTCAGCAAGGTGGGTGGGAGTGGTTACAGAGGGATGGGGTTCTTGTCAAGAAAAAAAATCCACAGCCTTAAGACCATCAGAATGTGGTATAGAAGTATATAAAGAACAAACATGAAGTAAGAACAGACGATAAGTGCGGTCAGAAGACAACTGAACAGAAGAAAATATAGTTAAAGCAAGCTAAGTATCTTTTAAATATGAAGATAGTTGCTCTACTAAGTGTTGGAAAATACTATCAAGGAAATCGGATATACTTTCAGTCGGACAAGAGCAAGCACAAACAATGGGTCTAGCAGGATTAGATTCTTTATGAATTTTGGGCATCATATAGGAAGCTGGTCTATCTTCTTCTTCAGCGTTAATTCTCAAACTACCGTTAGATCTCTCTTGAAGCAGGACAATTGTCCTACTAGATTTCCAGCAGGATTTAGTCCAGATAATGGTGTGTCACCGTTTTATTTGCGCCAATTTATATGGTAACATTTATCTGAATATTGTAATTCCTTTTTTAAATGAGGTTTTATTTCCATAATTATGAGTATGTGGACTTTTGTTGCAAGTCCTTTTCATACACGAATTGCATTGCAACACTAAATACAGCAGAAAACGTTTACAGAACATGAGGATGTATTGTCTGGCTGATTTCCCATAGTCATATCTAGAATAATATTAATTATAATATTAACTGCCATTAATAAATTATCATAAGACGTAATGTGACATCTTGTAACATTTCAATGAAAATAGGGTTATTGCTGTTTTATAGGGCTTTTATTTACAAAAAAATCGTGTTTTCATGAACGTGACTAGGGCTATTTTTAACAAAATGAGTTGGCAACACTGTCTGTTACCAACACAATCAACGCATAGATACGGAGCTGCACATTTTTACAACACAGAAAGATTGCTCTAGCGGACGTTATCTGCTTTGTGCATCTCTGTGTCTTTCTGTCATGTCTATCTACTCTATCTGTACGACCATCCCCAACCTCTAATTTTTCTGGCTATCGCCAGACTAAAGTGAATTAACCGAGTTTTACAAAATAGATTGTCCCCTAAAGACAAATAGGTATAGGTCTATTGGTTAGATAGATTGAGGCATGAACAGGACAGACAATTAGTTTATTGTAACTGATTGGTGAGATTCAGTTGTGGAGATTGTAATGTAAATAATATAATAATAGTAAGTTGTATCTGTCGTTTTGAGACGTCAATTTGCTTATATACAATACACCAAACAATAAATTGCAGACGTAAAATATCATAGCACACAGCTCAATTCAATCGATACTTGATTACAATCTACCCGATCCATTTGTACATTTTCATTCGCCGTTCAAAAGACTACTTGATCTAATACAATTGTTTTTATTTTACTGTTGCAAGGCTTATCATCACGACAACATGGAGCATCCAATGTGGTACCCCTACGACCCTGAAGGGTTACTAGTTTATTGATTTTACTGTTGATAGATATAGCTGTCCTATTTGTTTTCATTTAGGCCATCATATTCTATCTATGTTCATTCAGTGTCGAGCACGGTGCATAGAGCAGAAACCAGAGATCTCCAGTTCGAGTGAAGTAATGCTACTGTGTGTAATTATTTTATATGTTGTTGAGACCCATAATTAATTTAAAAAAAACTAATTAGCCATAAAGTACTAAGAGATAAACTACTTAGTCATATTGTTCCAAGAGATAACATATTTAGTAATAATGTACTGAGAGATAAACTACTTAGTCATATTGTTCCAAGAGATAACATATTTAGTCATAATGTACTGAGAGATAAACTACTTAGTCATTATGTTCCAAGAGATAACATATTTAGTCATAATGTACTGAGAGATAAACTACTTAGTCATTATGTTCCAAGAGATAACATATTTAGTCATAATGTACTGAGAGATAAACTACTTAGTCATTATGTTCCAAGAGATAACATATTTAGTCATAATGTACTGAGAGATAAACTACTTAGTCATATTGTTCCAAGAGATAACATATTTAGTCATAATGTACTGAGAGATAAACTACTTAGTCATATTGTTCCAAGAGATAACATATTTAGTCATAATGTACTGAGAGATAAACTACTTAGTCATTATGTTCCAAGAGATAACATATTTAGTCATAATGTACTGAGAGATAAACTACTTAGTCATTATGTTCCAAGAGATAACATATTTAGTCATAATGTACTGAGAGATAAACTACTTAGTCATAATGTATCAAAATTTAAAGTACTTAGTCATAACGTACCAAGAGATAAATTACTTAATCATAATGTACCAAGAGAAAAACTAATTAGTCATAATGTAACGAGAGATACACTAAAATTAATTACATTATTTTGTGCTGTTATATCATATTGGTTGTCTTTGCTGTTATGTCACATTTGTTATCTTATTTGTGTTGTTATTTCTTTGCTTATATATTTTTTCTCAAAGACCTGTTTATTTGCGTTCATTCTCAAACTCTCACCGAATCTCTCTTGCTGCAGAACAATGGTCCCGCAATGGTCCTCTAAAACGGCGTTGTTATGTCGTTTTGAATTCGCCAGTAATCCAGGACATCCGTCTTCGGCGTACACTAAGATCTAAGAGTAAGCAACGGCAAGACTTCCACCAATTCTGTTTTGGACTTCCAAATGTAATTTAAATGGCTTCTATTCCTTTTAAAAATTGAAAGACCTGGCAACACAAAGACATAAATGGAAGGCTATGGTTTCTGCCCTATGCGCCGCCTATGGCCCTGGAGGAACATAACATAACATAACATTCCTTTTAGACTAGAGAACATACAAGACACTTGAAAAGAGCAAAGATCACCAGATGCCTGGCACATTGAATGTCCTTTGGTTTAAATTGTAGACACTGTAATCTAATTTCGTCCCAGATCATAAGGTCACACAGAGATAAAAGACAAAATGCCCTAATGTTACCAAAATAGGCATCTTTCTTAGGTTGAAAGACAGGCCTTGGCAAGTAGAGGATTGAATCCTGTAATTAACAAACAAATAAACAAAGTGTGCGTACCACGAGAGAATTCGACTGTTCTCAGTTTTTTATGGGCCTACTAACCACTCCACCACTGAGCCAACTACATAACACTGCTTCAAATTTCCTTTTTAAATATTTGTATAAGTGAATGAACTAATTTCTGTTTTCGCATAATAATCGGTTTTTGTCCTGGTTATTCATCTTTTGTAATTCTCATAGGATTGTTAATATTATTCAGTACAGTCCCATCATTATGGCTTCCAGAGAGCTTATTCATTCATGATTGTCTTTAATTATCCTCACTGAAACAGAATTGATTGATTGAAATACTTAAACACATTGACTTTATATTTTCTTTTCTAGAATACTGTTTTTTTTCTTCTTTTTTTAATACTATTTTATTCTTTGATCATCAGAGCAGAAAACTAGAAACATTTATAGTCTCTTTTTTTCTTCTAAAGTTTATTACAATACTTTAAAGTTAGAGATTTTCAGTCAATATTGAAGATAGATTCGATTTTTGCAAACTACATTTAAGATGTCAATTAAAGCTAAATGAAAAGATGCACAAATATATTTAGAGAGGACACTTTGTATTTTGTAGAATCAATTAATATTCTATAGCGACAAGTAGACGATACAAGAATAAGATACGGGTATATTCACTTAATGAAGATTTCAAAAAACAAGAGTACAAGTAAAGCAGGGTATACAGAAACTACAGATGTAAGAAGGAAAGAACTCTGGACCATGTAGACACCTGCGGTACAAGTGGAGCAATGAATACAGAAACTAAAGTTGTAAGAGTAAAAGAACTATGGATCATGTAGACACCTGCGGTACAAGCGGAGCAAGGAATACAGAAACTACAGTTGTAAGAATAAAAGAACTATGGATCATGTAGACACCTGCGGTACAAGTGGAGCAATGAATACAGAAACTACAGTTGTAAGAAGGAAAGTACTCAGCCTATTGCATACACTGTCAATGTAGATCTTTTTAAACTTCATATTGTGTTTGTTTAATATGTTTAACTGGGTCCAGCATACGCATGGAAGTATTCACAGGAAACAACGATGTGAGAGGGAGGGGTAATGTGGTTCAACAGGAACATGGAAGTATTCACAGGAAACAACGATGTGAGAGGGAGGGGTAATGTGGTTCAACAGGAACATGGAAGTATTCACAGGAAACAACGATGTGAGAGGGAGGGGTAATGTGGTTCAACAGGAACATGGAAGTATTCACAGGAAACAACGATGTGAGAGGGAGGGGTAATGTGGTTCAACAGGAACATGGAAGTATTCACAGGAAACAACGATGTGAGAGGGAGGGGTAATGTGGTTCAACAGGAACATGGAAGTATTCACAGGAAACAACGATGTGAGAGGGAGGGGTAATGTGGTTCAACAGGAACATGGAAGTATTCACAGGAAACAACGATGTGAGATGGCAAGGTAGTGTATTCACCAGCCACATGGAAGTGTACACAGGAAAAAGGGGTTTGTGATTTGACAGGCAACTGTATTCAACAGATAGCTAAAGGTATATTCATCACATACAGCTGTGAGATTAGTATAGTAACTTCTTCTTCTGCGTTCGTTCTCAAACTCCTGTAGATTAGCAGGATGTAGTCCGGAGAACGGAATGCGTTGTGTCATTGTTTACAGTATTGCTGCGATGTATGCGCCTTTCGGCCTGACACATCCGACTTCAGCATGGCTTTAGGTCACTTAACCTATATGGAATGGGACAACCAACTCCTCCACATAACCTCCTATGTCGCCTCTTGCGACATGCATGATAGGTAAAACAGTGTTGCTATTCTTTGCTCCCCTTTCGGGCCCTGTCAACACATGGGCGAGTATGGTAATATGGTCCAGCAGACACTAAGAACATGCAAATAACGAAGCATTAGATCGCAGTCCCCAGCAGGCTATGATGACATTAGTTTTATACTTGTGTTCAACATTATCTGGTATGTATGGAGGTGACTGAAACGTCCGAACCTGACATAGAATTCCCTGCCATATTCTGAACACTTATGATCAGAAGTGGACGTTATGTTGAACACGTATGATCAGAATTGGATGTTATGTTGAACACGTATGATCAGAATTGGATGTTATGTTGAACACGTATGATCAGAATTGGACGTTATGTTGAACACGTATGATCAGAATTGGATGTTATGTTGAACACTTATGATCAGAATTGGACGTGTTTGTTGTATTGTTATTTCAGCACGTTTTCTTTGTGATTCTGAAATTTGATGCTTTCTGCGGTGCGATGTAAGTATCTTTGCTGGTATTGCTGCGTCACACTAGGAGATTCTGAGTGACACACTCCCATACTGTGGCTCTTTGCAGACACTTTGATGGAGTAATTGATGCGTTTCTTCTTTCTACCTCACCGTGTTGTTTTCTCTTAGGGGGCTCACTATACATCAGCTGTTTTGAGATGCGTTTGTCCGCGCACAGCATGACAGGCCAACTCAGCTTCGACTACAAGATATATGGGTCAGAGTATACACAGATGAGTCAGCATGAATCTGCGAGGAATGGAGGTGCAGGTGTATATATAGAATATCCACACAAACCTAGAGATACAATTAGAACACCGACAAGGAAATTCTGCAATAATTATGATGCAGAAATCCAGGCAATTAGTGTGGCAACTAAAAAACTGCCGAACTCCAACTCTGTCCTACAGCCTGTGGTATTCCTGACAGATGCAAGGTCAGTGCTTCAAGCTCTCCAGTGTGGAAAACTAACAGACTTGAAAAAACTACTTGGTGAATTGTCTTACCAGTATAGGGTAACCATGCAGTGGATACCCTCTCACTGTGGAATACCAGGAAATGAAAAAACAGACCAACTGGCTAAGAAAGGTGCTGCCGAAGACCAACAAGATATACCACTTACCTACCATCAGCAAAACAGATGATCAAGTCAATAAGAAAGCCACAAACACCAACACAAGATGACTATCACATTATGAACAGATCAGAACAAGTTATAATTCTACGTCTCAGAACAGGACACAACCGACTCTGCAGTCACATGTATACATAGTTCAAGATTGCCAACACGGCCATGTGTACATGTGGACAGGCAGCACAGAGTGCCAAACATATACTTCAAGCGTGTTCTGAGCATGAAACGCTGAGGCAGACATATCGGCCAGAGGAAACAACACTGGAATCAAAGCTCTATGGGACACTGTATGAACTACAAAAGACAGTGAGTTTTTATTAAGGAGACAGAATTACAGATATAGACATGTTTCAAGTGAATGAAAGAAGAAGCAGAAGCTTCGTCTTCTTCATCATTGTATCAATATTGGGATATGGACTCTAGTGAGACTTTATTATCAGGTACTTTGTATTGCCACTTTATCATGAGAAGTCTGTGGATACAGCATGTGTGCAAGTGATTTAACACTCGGTCCATCACTGGCAACTGGTCCATCAGACCCCTGGATGTAAGTAGAACACAGTTCTGAAATGATAGGATAACTGCTCCATCACATACCTGAAAGTAGGGTTATATACAGCAAACAGTTTTGAGATGTCGGACGACTGCACTAAGCAGTCATCTCGAAGTATATACACGATGTTAAGAGGTAGGGAGTATCGTGCAGATGGGTTTTCACTTTAATCGTGTTTGTCTTTTATTAAAACATTATTTAAATAAAAAAAGTAAGTGACGCCCAATGGTTGGACAGCTGTCTCACAAAGAAAGACTATGCTTATTTGTTAATTTTGCATAGTGAGGTTGTTACTTTAGTGGACGCTCGGTTGACTCATTCATTGAGTTCTAGAAATAAATATATAAATATTGCCAGTGATACAGTAAATGTGCTATGGCCTCATAACTTGTTTGTGAGCTATGATTATTGCAGTGTCTAATGTCTATTTTATAACATATGTATTAATAATAATCATAGGACCCATAACCCGTCAGAATGGTAGGCATGCCGTACTATAATACCTCCAGCATAAAAACACATCCAATTACCAATTTGTCCTCAAACACCCGGATGAATGTAGAATACATCTAGCTGGATAATGGCGCAGAACAGCAGCTTTTTAAAAAAATCTGTTTGTTGATAAGCGAAATTTCGTAGAGGAGTTGGGTGCCGCCGAGTAAAATTCTGTCAATAGAAATACGACACTGAATGTCAGGTTAAGACTCGAAATGATGATGACTGCACTTGCAAGGTTGAATTATTGTTATATAAATATATAAATATATATATAAATATATATATATATATATATATATGGTTGTAGATACGACCCTATAATCGATGGTTTAAAAAAGGAAAAGGTGTTTAGAAAAAATAAAATAAAATTAGTATTTTGTTAGCTCTGATATTTTGTTTTATTTCGTTAATAAAATAAATTAAACTAATACATTTTAAAAATTAGTTAATAAATTTAGGGGGGGGGGAAGCGGCTTGAGAGCTGAGTTTGTTTATCATAATGTGTGTTTCGCGACAAGTTAAATATGATGATTTGTTTGCCTTGGGGGAGGGGGGTGCAGTTATAAATTACTCAAATCCTTTCTCCGCATAACTACGAAATGTTGTTTTCGTCTGGGTTAAGATGAACTATTTCTAATTAAAATATGCATGGAAAAAGCCATATAATTATTCTTAAGTATTTTAACACGAGTCATCATTAAAATATAATCCATTTCGTGCCATCAGTATGAAACATAATGGAAAATTCACATGCCGCTTATTCATACGTATTACCCGTACAATCACCAACCGTTGGTGTTATTTTGAGATTGTATACATACAAAGTTATATTTGATACGCATATGATAAACAAACAACAAAGGTCTTAAAAATGAGCACGACAGGGCAATCCAATCTGAAATTGCTTTACGCTTGATACTAACGTCTGCTGCTAAAGAATCCACGCCTGGTAACGAATTTCCTAAGAATGCACTAACGACCAGATAGGGTGTTAGAAGATATGCGCAGAATAACGTGTTCTACTTTAGAAATATATTGATAATTTTCATATTATATTGTTGAATAGGGACGGAAATGTAGTTTCTGTTGCTATGATAACATAGCTATCGAGCTTAGGTAGAGGGTAATTATATGAGATGTGCAGTGACTATGTAGAACATAAGTATGTGTCCGTCACTTCAGGGAAGTATATACGGCTTTGCTAATTGAGGGAATTTCTAAACTAAGAGAATAAATTTTCTTAACTTTCAGAGGACATTTTGTGCGGATATCACTAGTGTGACTAAATGAGAAATGATGAAATCAAGAGAAGAATCGGTATAAGACCATGCACATAATACAACGAAAAAAAACCAAATAAAATGGTCCAGACACCTTATGAGAATGAAACATAACTAATTACCAACATATAATATACGATTATCCGAATACAAGGCCAGAGGAAGACTTAGAACAAGATATCGCAAAACAGGTATCGCATGTGTGATGGCACACATGGATAACGTTTTAAAAAAATACTTTTGCGAATCTTTTACTTTGCCAAATAACAAAAATACTTCTGAGAATTATCATGAAGAGAGTGAGAAACAAACTAAAAACAGAAATAAGTTCAGAACAACGTGGCTTCGTAGAAGGTAAAGGTACCACAATGCTATATATATATATATATATATATATATATATATATATATATATATATATATATATATATATATATATATATATATATATATATATATATATATATATATATATATATATATATATATATATATAACAATAATAGACAGGTCATGTTTACTATAGAGGTAAAAACAGGCATGTACCTATGTTTTATAGACTACACAAAAGTATTTGATAAAGTTAAACACAGTGAAGTTATACACATGCTAGAGAATTTGAGCACGACAGTAAGGATTTGAGAATTAAAAAGAACATGTACTGGCAGCAAATAGCAGCAATAAGAGTAGGAAATCAATTTGGCCCCTTTCAACAAATAAAATAAGAAGTAAAACAGGGATATATATATACTTTCACCAGACCTGTTCTCGTTATACAGTGAAAACATAATGCATGCAATAGTTGATATCCCAGGAATACCGGTAGAAAGACAAAAATTATTGGAGGCAGTGGAGATTTGGTTTATTCGAAGAGTGTTAGGCATTCCTTGGACAGAAAAAAATACTAATAAAGAATGTTTTAGAAGGATGGATGTGAAAAGATGCATTATTGATAATATAAGAAAAAGACAGTCGACATTTATTGGGTACATAATGAGAAGAGAAGGCATTGAGAATATAGTGACAATAGGAGATAGAAGGGAAAGGATATAGGGGAGGACCTAGAAAAAAGATATTGGACAGTTTGACTAAATGTCTTCGATTGACGACGCCAACAGAGGTGATGACATATATGGGAGATCGATGTACATGGAGAGATATGATCGCCAACGTCATTCGACAAAGCACTTGATGATGATGAGTGACAGAAAGTAAGAAGAAAGGCCTCTTCATGAATATCAAGAAAAAAGAAGTAATGGTTATTTCACAAGAAACATAATACATCAGCTTGCAAAATCAATGTGAATGATATAGTATTAAAACAGGTCCATCAATTCAAGCATTTTGGTACATCGATTACATCGGTTGGAAGAAGTTCAACAGAAATAAGAAGTAGAACAATGAAGTCAAAAACAACATTCAGAAAAATGAAAAATATATTGTGCAATATGACCTTGTCATTTGAGGTGAGAGAGTTCTGCAGTACTATTTAACTCTTATACTAACATATGAATGCGAGTCTTGGACAATAAACAAATAGGAAAGTGGGAAATTAGAGGCAATAGAGATGTGGTTCTACATGGACCAATACCATGGACTGTCAGGAAAACTAATGTGGAGGTGTTGAACGAGTCAAATGCGAGACTGAGCTTAATCAATAATATAAGAAAACGATATCTTCATTTTTGGCCATATTATGAGACAAGGATGTTTGGAGAACATAGTCAGAACAGGAAAGATTAAAGGCAACAGGGACAATGGGAGACAACGTGAGAAAATATTAGACGGCTCAACAACCTGGTACGGCATAGAAACAACAACGATTCTGACACACAATACTGGAGATAGAGAACTGTGGAGAGCCATGATCGCCTACGCCAACCGGCATGGCAACTGATGATGATTTTCATCCACTGAAATAGTGCAATGGATAATCAATATAAAATAGAGATTTCTCCTTGCACAGATCCACGAGAACCATTACTTTCAACAGAGAAAAGACGAAAACGTGCATGGTTTGAACATGTATTCTTCTTCTTCTTCTTCTACGTTTGTTCTCAAACTCCTGCAGATTATCAGGATTTAGTCCGGAGAACGGAATGCATTGTGTCATGGTTTGATAAACCATGGGCACTAGACACAATTCCAGACAAAGAGAGACTTATGGTGTGTGGTGACTTCAACAGCCACTCTCAGAGATGGGGCTACGATCATATCGACAAGAGAGGTGAGGAACTTGAGAGCTGGCAGGATGAAAATAATCTCATCCTTATTAACCAGCCAGCAGACTCGCCAACCTTCTACTCGAGAGCATGGCACACCACCTCTACACCAGACCTGGCATTCCACTCACCAGGCCTGGAATGGAACATCACACGTGTTGTTGGAAAGCAGCTTGGAGGTAGTGACCACAGACCAGTATTTCTGGAAATCCACAATGAATTTACCAAGGACAGCAGCACGCTCACTAGGTGGAACTATAAGAGGGCAGACTGGAAAATGTACCAGCATTTAACCAGTGTTCTAGCTAAGGACATGAACTTGGACAAAGACATCAATAGAGCAGTGAGTGAATTTAATAGATTTATACTACATGCTGCTAGTAAAACCATACCCAGGGGGGGGGGGCACGCAAAAACTACAAACCCTACTGGAATGATGAACTGGAAAAGCTGCAAAATGAGATGGAAACATCTAGACAGCAGGCTGAGAACAGACCTAGCCAAGAACATCACAACAAATATCAGCAAACAAAGGCTAAATTTCAAAGAGCCAAGTTACAAGCCAGACGGAGCAGCTGGAAAGAAAAAACAGAGTCGCTGAACCTAGAAAGAGATACTAGGAAATTATGGAAACTTGTAAAACAACTAAATGATGAAGGTACAGGGAGAAATACCAGGATCACACTTTATAAAGATAGAAACATTTTAACAGGTAAACATGCAGCTGATTACTTTGCAGATTCCTTTGCAGAAGACAATAACGTCAAAGTCAGCCCAGACAAACAACAGGAGGTTCGAGAGAACCAGCAAAACATTGGACAAGGCGAACCTATACCTGAAGTCATGGAGGCACCAATCACAATGAGAGAACTGGAGCATGCAATATCCAAATTGAAAATGAAAAAGTCCCCTGGAGCTGATGGAGTGTCCAATGAAATGATTAGAAACCTGGGAATTGCAGCAAGAGCAAAGCTACTGCAGATCTTTAACACAAGCTGGTCCACAGGTAATGTACCACAGGCGTGGAGAGAAGCAATAATGATACCACTCCTCAAATCAGGAAAAGATGGCAACACAGTCTCCAACTACAGGCCCATCAGCCTCACAAGCTGTCTATGTAAAACAATGGAACGCATTATCAATCTTAGGATGCAGGGGTACCTTGAAAGTGAAAACCTTCTGGTATCACAGCAAGCAGGTTTCAGACAGTGCTACTCTACTGAAGATCAGGCAACCTACCTCTCCCAAGAGATTGAGGATGCCTTCCAAGAAAAGAAACTCGCACTAGCAGCATGGATAGACCTCAGGAAAGCATTTGATAAGGTCTGGAAAGAAGGGCTCCTAAAGAAATTGCGAAATTGCTGGGTTAGCTCAAGAATGTACAAATGGGTAAAATACCTGCATAATAGAAGAGCCAGGGTACAATTAGATGGTCGCAAGAGCAAGAAAGTTCTACTGCGTCATGGAGTCCCCCAGGGAGGAGTCCTGTCACCCACACTTTTCTTGGTTTACATCAATGACCTAGTTGCTGAACTACCACACGGGATCAAAGTGGCAATGTATGCTGATGACCTGGTGATCTGGTGCACGGAAGAACATGCAACAGTGGCCACTAAACAAATACAAAGAGCTATCGATGCCCTAACCTTATGGGCAAATAGATCGTGCATCAGCATTTACACAGAAAAGTGCAGCACTACACTCTTTACCCTCTCACCAAAACAAAAAGCTGGTCATATCAAGATAGATGGAGAGCTCTTGAAAGAAGACAAACAACCCACATACCTCGGAGTTACTTTTGATGATAAGCTGACATGGAAGCAGCACATAAACAAAGCTACAACAAAAGCCAGGAGGAAGCTAGCTATCCTGAGAAAACTAAGTGGAACCACATGGGGAGCCAGTGGAAATATACTCAGTAAAGTTTACCAGCAAGGCATAAGACCACACCTGGAATATGGTTCAGCTGCGTGGTGTCCTGCATCAAATACCACATTACAAGATCTAGATAAAGTGCAAAACCAGGCACTTAGAATAATGTTGGGAGCAATGAAATCAACACCAATAGCAGAGATGCAGAAAATGGGAAGAATGCAAACACTTGGCGAACGCAGAGACACAAAAGTACTAACTCAAGCAGAAAAGTTTCTGTGTATGCCAAGTCATCCAATGAAGGAAAGATTCCAAAATCTAGCAATGGGGCGACTGAAAAGGAGCAGCTTTATCCACCAAGCTAAACGACTCCGTAAACAACTTACAGACCTACCTGAAGTTGACAGCCCCTTAACGTCTGTACCAGAACAAACCCCGTGGAGTGAAAGACATGGAATGCCAATATACATTCAGACCCATGTGAAAGGAATACTAAGCGAGGACGAACAGAACAGTGTGCAGCGAATGACAGTCACCCTTAGTTTCCTGGATGAGGAATATCCACAAGATATATGGGTTAGAGTGTACACAGATGGGTCAGCACAGAATGCTGTGAGGAATGGAGGTGCAGGTGTATATATAGAATATCCACACAAGCCTAGAGATACAATCAGAACACCGACAGGAAAGTTCTGCAATAATTATGATGCAGAAATCCAGGCAATTAGTGTGGCAGCTAAAAAACTGCTGAACTCCAACTCTGACCTACAGCCTGTGGTATTCCTGACAGATGCAAGGTCAGTGCTTCAAGCTCTCCAGTCTGGAAAACTAACAGACTTAAAAAAACTACTTAGCGAATTGTCTTACCAGTATAGGGTAACCATGCAGCGGATACCCTCTCACTGTGGAATACCAGGAAATGAAAAAGCAGACCAACTGGCTAAGGAAGGTGCTGCCGAAGACCAACCAGATATACCAATCACCTACCATCAGAAAAAACAGATGATAAAGTCAATAAGAAAGCCACAAACACCAACACAAGATGACTATCACATTATGAACAGATCAGAAGAAGTTATAATTCTACGTCTCAGAACAGGACACAACCGACTCCGCAGTCACATGTATACAATATTCCAGATTGGCAACACGGCCATGTGTACATGTGGACAGGCAGCACAGAGTGCCAAACATATACTTCAAGAGTGTTCTGAGCATGAAACGCTGAGGCAGACATATTGGCCAGAGGAAACAACACTGGGATCAAAGCTCTATGGGACACTGTATGAACTACAAAAGACAGTGAGTTTTATTAAGGAGACAGAATTACAGATATAGATATGTTTCAAGTGAACGAAAGAAGAAGAAGAAGAAGAACAGAGAAAAGACGAAAACGTGCATGGTTTGAACATGTATTCTTCTTCTTCTTCTTCTACGTTTGTTCTCAAACTCCTGCAGATTATCAGGATTTAGTCCGGAGAACGGAATGCATTGTGTCATGGTTTACAGCATTGCTGCGATATCTGCGCCTTTCGGCCTGACACATCCGACTTCAGCATGGCTTTGGGTCACTTACCCTATATGGGATGGGACAGCCAACTCAATCACATAACCTCCTTAGTCGTCTTTTACGACATGCGTGGAAGGTAAACAGTGTTGCTATTCTTTGCTCCCCTTTCGGGCCCCGGAACACAAGTGCGTGGACAAGTATGATGAGATGATTCCTTGTCAAAAACGATACACAAGGGAACAGTCAAGGATGGTAGAAGCAGAAGAGATCAAAGAAAATAGCTGACGGACAACATCAAAGAATGGACAGGTGAGCATTTTTCCTCACTCATCCGCATCGCTGAAGATATTAAATCTCTGAATCACCGTGTGTTGATGCATTCAATGTAGTACCCGCACGATCATGACGGGCTTATGGATGGATGGATGAATTTTAAACAGGTATCTGTGACTTTCAAAAGCACTAGAAAATGATCCCTTAAAAAATTATGTCAATCTGGAGTTGAATAAAAAAAAAATGTAAGATGTTTTAAGCTGTTTTCTCAACACAATGAGGAAAACATGTTAAAAAGTCGCACTCCCCTGGAGTTCTATCATCATCATCATCATCATCTTCATTATCATCATCATTTTCATTATCATCATCAGAAACATCCCCATGATCATCATTCTCAACAATCCTCCATAAATCTCTATTAACATCAGTGTCATCACGATCTTTATCATCCCTCTATCAGTCATCATCATCAACATCATCAATATCATCAACATCATCAGTCATTATCAACATCATCAGTCATTATCAACATCATCTGTCATAATCAACATCATCTGCTCTCATTCATCAGGTTACAACATCAATTTAAATGAACTATGTGCTTCATTTCATCCGTCAGTCATAGAATAGTCAGAGCATAGCACTAGTAGCTTGAATCTATCACTATCTATCTATACGCTGTGGCCATTGTTTGCCTTGAGGTGTCAGGGATGGAAGAGTTCTCTGAAGATGGCCTTCTTGTGTGCTGTTTGTAAGCTTGTTCATGTGGCTTCTTTGAATTATGTGATCCACCTTTTACATGGTCTGCCTCTGGCTTTATAACCATGATGTCTATGTGTCATTACCATTTGTGGCATGCTGTCTGTTGGTAGTCTGGTAGCGTGTGAAAACCTCTTGATATGTCATATTTATTGTATTCCAATACTGATATTGTTTTGGTTATCTTTCGTGTTATCGTTTCTAATTCTATCTCTTAATGATACTCCGAGTATTCTTCGTAGACATTTCTGCTGTCACTATTTTTCTTTTGTCTCGTACTGTCATTGTAGCTTGAATAAACGACGTAACTCACTTCATTCAACAGAACAAAGCAATGCTAATTTGAAGGAAATGCGATATTAGCTGCAGTAAAACACGTGTCAGGAAAAAAAACTCGATATTGGAAATGTAAGCACTGTAATAGCACATTGCAAATACCAAAATAAACAGATATATGTATACGTGTTGCAAAATTTCTACTAAGAACGAGACACAGTAAGAGACGGCGTTTCCCCAGAAAAACATTAGCAAAAGGACACACAACATACTTCACCCCAAAAATATTTATTCTTATGTACACTGTTTAGTCGAAACGTCGTCTGTTACTGTGTCTAGTTGCTGGTATATTTGGTTTATAAATTTAGTATCACTTATACATACTCCCGTTTATTTTATTGATGTTTGTTGTTGTTGCTGTTTATTGTGAGCTTCTCTCAAGGTTATTCATGAATACTGTCAGGTTTGTATATAACTGCATCTCTAATTTTCTCTCTCTTCTCTCTAGAATCAAATTATTAGAGGAACGTGTTCTCTGGTAATATTATAGCTAATCTCCTCAGTTCACCTGTTTTCTGTGTCAGTATGTTGCACTGTGTTAACTAGAGAACATCACATCTTTTTTTCATCAACTTGAAATTCATCAGTAGTAATACTGTAGAAGTTTCATGCTCGTGAACCAGTAACAATTTCTTTATTTGACGTTACATTTTCACTTTAATTATTTTCATAAGACTGTCGAAAAAAAATTGTAGCATATCCTATTCTGGATATAGCCACAAACTAAGAATGTTTTTGGCTATAATAATGTTCTTGGCAGTGTTTACGTTCAACAGTTTGCCATTGTTTTCTTAACGGTCCTGATGTATACCTGCAGTTCCTGCTGCGGAATTTTAAACCGGTACTTCCCCGTTACACAGCCGGTCGGTTGTCTAAACCCGTAACAATTTCTTAAACTGACATAACATTCACACCTTTCTATGAGATTGTCTAAATAAGTGTTCCTGAACTGTGGTAAGCGTTTCCTCTCTGGGTCTACGCAATGGCTAAGAAATATGATGAGCCGACTTTACAATTACGCTATAAAGATAAATAGACATACATAAACATAATTTGAAAAAAACAACAGAAGCGAAGATAAATACAGAATAAATAATTTAAGACAAAATTCACACAATTATATACATACCGATTACATTGAGGCAATGTGAAAATTTGAACTGGAAAGTTTGAAATGGGACATCTTTGATCATCTTTGTTTTGCTTGCCATGGTTAGGTCACGTTTAAAAAAAACAACAATCTCACATATCTTCCATCTTGTTCTCTGTCTTCCTCTTGCTTTGTAGCCGTTCATTCTACTGTTGCGTGCCTGGATAGCTGATTGTGATGGTTCCATTCGCATAAGGTAGACGAACCAGTTGATCTGTTCTATCTCTCTCTCTCTCTCTCTCTCTCTCTCTCTCTCTCTCTATTGTTTGTATGATATGGCCTTTATTATTTTTCTGATGCCTTCATTTCTCATTCGGTCTCTTCTTGTGACGTTTTAGTCTTGTCTCAGACATTTCATCCTACATGTTGTAATCTTTCTCATGTGTGTTTTTGTCAGGGGCCTTGTCTATCACTGGTAACATAATGTTGGAATGAAGATGGTGTTTATTATATTATGTTTGGTCGCCATATTGATCGCTAGGATTTTAAGCAGCGATGACAGTTGGTATATTACAGCGTTTGCTTTTCTTGGCACCTCACCTCAATTTTTCTGTCAATTTTGCCGTCTTCTGTAAAAATGCTTCCCAGATATTTACATTCTGATGTCTTTTAGTTTTGTGCCGCTAACATACATTTAACTGTTCTGCTTATCAGCATATTTTCATAGTTTCTGTTTTTGATATGTTTAATTTCATATTGTAATATTCGAAAGCTGCCTGTAATGAATTTGTGTCTTTGTAGTTTATCTTCAGTTTCATATATTCTTCTTCTTCTTCAGCGTTCATTCTCAATCTCCTGCTGAATTCTCTTGTAGCAGGACCATGGTCCTACTAGATTTCTAGCAGGATGTAGTCAAGAGAATGGAAATGCGTTGTGTCGCCGTTTTATTTGCACCAATAGTCCGACACATTCGTCTTCGGTGGGAGTTTCATATATTATACCTTGATTATCTGCGAATATTAGCTCGTGCAGATAGTTACCTAGGTCTCTAGTTGTTTCTGCAATCTTGCGTTCGCCTCTTGCTTCTACCTCGGTAAAGGTGACCAAATTGTCTACAGTTGCCAGTTCTAAGACGAAATAGTGTCGTTTGTCGCTATCTTTGGAGGTGATGTATTGCATCTGGTTTGTCTTAACCCTATTTATTTCTCCACTTTGGCGTTATGTGTTATGAATTATTGTGTTTGCTTTTCTGTAAGACAGTAGGTGTCTGTGGCGTTCCGTTTGATTACCTGTTGTTGACAGAACATTCACTTTTTCATTTCCCATGAACCGCAGTGGCATAGTAACTATTGAAGTGCAATCGCTGATAATTTTTTGATATATATATTCTGAGCTAATGACTGATGTTGTGCTGAAGTCTCTTTTCCTCTCTTTCTCTCTCTCTCTCTCACCCTAAATATATATATATATATAAAACCCCAGAATTAAAAAAATTTTCTCTGTGGACCGCTGCACTTTTCTGTGGTCATTCTTCTGTGGTGTACATGTCCCACTTTGAAAATCACTGAGCTAACCCGTGAGCAAATCATTACTCTTGTCTTATCCGACTTATATATTTTTTTCAATGGATGGCCTATAATAAAAGTGATAAATGAAAAACAACAGATTAATCATATCTGCCACGAGTTGTGACTGTCATGAG
This sequence comes from Meghimatium bilineatum, assembly GCA_034231615.1. Taxonomy (NCBI): domain Eukaryota; kingdom Metazoa; phylum Mollusca; class Gastropoda; order Stylommatophora; family Philomycidae; genus Meghimatium; species Meghimatium bilineatum. The sequence continues at coordinate 29,524,384 of CM067311.1, read as the reverse complement.
TTAACCATTGTCCTTCTTCTTCTTCTGCGTTCGTTCTCAAACTCCTGCAGATTAGCAGGATGTAGTCCGGAGAACAAAATGCGTTGTGTCATGGTTTACATCATTGCTGTGGTATCTGCGCCTTTCGAGTTGACACATCAGACTTCAGCATGGCTTTGGATCACTGAACATATATGGGATGGGACAGCCAACTCCATCCCATAACCTCCTTACTTTCCTTTTACGGCATGCGTGGAAGGTAAACATTTTTGCTATTCTTTGCCCCCCTTTCGGGCCGCGGCAACACACGGGCGACCATTGTCCTATTAACCAATAGACATTCTGTACTTTTAACTTTCTTTAGAATGCTAAATAATGGAACAGCAGATCTACCTGAGATATAATACTCTACATTCATAAATTATGTGTCATACGCCAGTATGCTTAATGTCTACAACGTGTCCCTCGTAAATTATATAATCTTGTGGAATCTTCGATTATCCTCCTCCTCCTGAAATGAAGCCATTTGACTTCTCCCTTGACTAAGGTATGTAAATTTTGCCTCTACAGCCAATGAAAATCAAGAAAAAAATCAAATATCGTCACGTTTGACGGATGATCGCGGATGAGGTCACATAACTGTATAATTGACAAGAGACTCAGTCTACACGTACTTGCCGTAATTAAACTCATCAACACTATTAATTTACAGTTCAAGAACGAACACAGAAACGCATCCACCTTAAATAGCACACTTTCCCCATTGTAAATTATGTGTCACGCGATGTCATAGTAAAGTACGGTATCTTAACTTAAAGTAAGGAGTCTGAGAACGTTATATACGTACTGGCATCACGATGCTGCACAACTCATAGATTGTAATGATTAATGTTTCATTTTGGACTGCTAGCATCTAACACAGACAGGCAGATGATATAAAGATTCTACTACGCTTTGGTAGGAACATTAGCAACATTAATTAATCTTCGGGCCTCATTTATTTTTGATGGTCAAGGGGGCCCTGATTTTGTTCAAATGAGGTATGTTGTCAAAATAAAATTGTAAGAATCAAATTAAAACAAAATTCAGTATTGCATTGATACTGGAACATGCACAATGATGAATTTGAAATTTTTCTAGTAAACGATAACACATACGTAAAAGTTGTGCTGGACAAATCGGAAATGAAAATGGTAAATTATTGACAGAGATGTGTGTTTATTTATTCCAATTCTATCTGGAATAGAGATGGAAATTTCTCATGTAATATGAAGCACATAGCTGGAGTAGATGACACTACGTTGTACATGCACCATTTAGCATATCATTCGACATTGAAAGAGATTGGAGATAAAAAATATTGACATATCATAAAATATATTGGATAAAAGTAATAACATGAACATATTAAATAACAATAAAAATAAATGTTAAAAGGCAAACAGGTATGATGAATAATTTGAATTTGACAATAAATGGAAGGAAAATGTCAAGAGTTTGATACGTGAAGTTGATCCATCATTGCACAAAACAAAAAGGGGGGGGGGGGGGGGGAGGGGAGAAGATGTATTTATTACTGTTTAGCCGAAAAGATGTCTCTTAATGTCATCTAAAAACAAATTCTCATAAATAAAATATATGTGGAGAAAACAAGTAATAATACAAATAAGACATATAACACGTCAGAGTCGTAGGGGTGCCACATGGTAAACAGCAGAACAAAAAGCTCTCCAAATATCTCTATCATCAGCCAATTCGAGGAGTGTAGAAAAAGCGTATCCAGACCATTCCTTGATGTTATCAATTCAGAATTTTCTCTGACCTAATCGCTTCCTTCCACCTTCCATTATTCCTTGTAAAATAATGTTAGAAAACGAGTCGTGTCTCGTTACATGTTCAAATAATGCTAGCGTGTGAAGACGTGCACAAAATACACGAATGGGTATTGTTCTAAAGTGGCTTATACAACTAAGGGAAATAATGCATTCTTACATCAATTAATCAATTAAGTGCCATGTCTTTTGGCGTAGGTGATCATGTTTCTCCACAGCTCTCTATCTCTTGTGCTGTTAATAAGTTTACATGATAGAATCCTCTCGTGCCAGTGACAATCCATGCAACAATTGTTCCAACAGTTCTGGTAATTTTTCACATATTTTATCAGCGTTCTTTTTTCACATATTTTATCAGCGTTCTGTACGCTGCTTATTTTTGTAGACATCTCATTTCGCATATACCGTTAGTCAATTTTCTCGATTGTTCATTAATTATTGTCTAAGCCTGAAAATGACCAAATAAAAGCAATAGGTGTTCATTAATGAATATTATTATTATTATTATTATTATTATTATTATTATTATTATTATTATTATTATTATTATTATTATTATTATTATTATTATTATTATTATTATTGTATTTATGATTTGAAGACATCTTTGAGAATCAGACTCATTTGTCAATATAAGAGTGGCATAGTGAGTGGTATAAGACGTTGGTCTTGTGTTCATGACATCGCTGATTAGATCCCGGGTTGTGCCTTTTTGTTGACAAGTCCATTCTCTAGGAGATCCCTATGATCGTTTTTTGCGACATTTCGCGTTGTTGAGATATAAAGAGTACATATGAGGAAACCTGAGTAAAATGATGTCAATATTCTACGACTTTTGATGACTTCTGACGCACTTGAATGGTTGGTTGTTATCCCCTTAGGAAAGTAGCAGATTAATATTTGGAAAGCACGAATAAGGTATTATGAAGATATGAGATATAATGAAGATATGTGGTATAATGAAGATATGAGGTATAATGAAGATATGTGGTATAATGAAGATATGAGGTATAATGAAGATATGTGGTATAATGAAGATATGAGGTATAATGAAGATATGAGGTATAATGAAGATATGAGGTATAATGAAGATATGAGGTATAATGAAGATGTGAGGTATAATGAAAATACGAGATATAATGAAGATATGTGGTATAATGAAGATACGAGATATAATGAAGATATGAGGTATAATAAAGATATGTGGTATAATGAAGATATGAGGTATAATGAAGATATGAGGTATAATGAAGATATGAGGTATAATGAAGATGTGAGGTATAATGAAGATACGAGATATAATGAAGATATGTGGTATAATGAAGATACGAGATATAATGAAGATATGAGGTATAATAAAGATATGTGGTATAATGAAGATATGAGGTATAATGAAGATATGAGGTATAATGAAGATATGAGGTATAATGAAGATATGAGGTATAATGAAGATGTGAGGTATAATGAAGATACGAGATATAATGAAGATATTAGGTATAATGAAGATACGAGATATAATGAAGATATGTGGTATAATGAAGATATGTGGTATAATGAAGATATGAGGTATAATGAAGATATGTGGTATAATGAAGATATGAGGTATAATGAAGATATGAGGTATAATGAAGATATGTGGTATAATGAAGATGTGAGGTATAATGAAGATACGAGATATAATGAAGATAGTAGGTATAATGAAGATAACAATAAGGTGGTTGGTTGGCAGGAGATTATAGTCAATTTTTTTTCTTAGGCACGTACATTTCAACCATTGATACAAGCCTCTCTTATTTATATCAAAGTATAAATTCTCAATGTTATGGAGCAATCTATCGTACTAGAGATGTGAAAGCTTGTGCAACACACAGCAATGTTGGAAACAAATACAGAGATACGTGAGGAATGTTGCAGCACAATACTTAATTTTCATGTCTTGTTGTTTAATTGTGTCCTGGTGAAGACTGTTTAGTAGAAACGTCGTTTATTTCTGTTGATACAGTTAGTGTGTAATGTATTGGAATGACAAACCTTACGTATCTATGCTTTCTACTTTTTTATATCAAGGTGTGTGATCATTATCTATTGCACATTTAAGGTTTCTCAAGTCAACAATGTTTACTGAAAGTTTCAAGTGTATTCTAGTATGCATAATATATTAAAAAGAAAAACATTTACGTTAATGCTTCTATATGTATGGTACCGATTTCTCTATGATGTGTGGTTTGGAAGATAAGGGATTTAATTTGCCTAAAAAATGAATGCGTAATGAAACTAAAGTGGCTATCAATACTGAATCTTTTAATTTAGAATAATATGCATTTACAAATACACAAAACATTTTATTTACCCAATTTTTAGACAACATTTGACATTTGGTTTTCGAAATGTAAATACATGCACCATATGATACCGTGTATTATCTTGAAAGATTCAGGGATACATCGAAAAATATCTGGCTTTACAGGGAAACAAATCTCAAAATTGGAAGCACAAAAATGGCCAAGCTCTATGAGTGTAATCGGTTTGTTTAAAAAATACCCACTTCACACCGTCATTATCATAAAGTGCCGTCTCCACTACACATTTTTGTTAGTTCAGCGTAATATAGAGTTAAAATAAGAGAGATCAAAGGTTAGGTAATCTTCCAATGACATTTTAAATAATGAGAATATTCTAGACTATAAATCGGTCAACAAATCCACAAATTAGTCCCACTTCTTGTTTCGGTAATTGCAGCATAATTATAGTAACATCAAAATGTATCAAGATGCAATTAGATCAGATGATTATACTAGGGGTCGTTGGTGACTGAATTACCAGTACCTCGACTTTCAATTTGATTTACTGTTCAAAGATCTGATATAACCGATATGTACTGGCATCGGTGGTTGAAAGGAATACATCACAAGGGGTACTTCATAAGGTGTACTTTTTATTTAACTAAAAACTAGCACGATAGGACAGAAATGCTACTGGAAATGAAAAGTTAAATATAACATTATTATGATCATTGTCATATAATATCAACCATTTAAAGAGGAGGAGCCCACTGGATATGGTATACCCTAATCCAATACTGATTCTACATGAACCATGAAGGTGTAAGTTCTAATGTATGCAACTTGATAACAGTTGCACAAAACTGAGTTATAAAGTTTACAATTTGATAAAAGGTGTAAAAGAATGAATTTTAAAGCTTGCAACTTGATAAGAGCTGCCCAAAATATTGCGTTTTAATGTTTGTAACTTTAATAAAAACTGCATTTAACTGGCTGTGAAATGTGCATAATACAGAAGCGTATTAATACCAATTTGTGCATATGATGTTATATTTATTTATACCCAATAAATATATACTTTATACTTGCGCATCATGTGCAGTTTTCATACAGGAATACATATATTTTTTATATTCTTCAACATGCATACATGCATAGCAATGAAAACAAGATTGCATTTTAAAGTTTATAATTTTGATAAAAAACTGCACAAAACGTTTTATAAAATTGCTAGTTACTTTAATAAAAGCTGCATAAAACGAACTTTTAATGCTAGTTACTTTGTTAAAAGCTGCATAAAACCGACTTTTAATACTAGTAACTTTTTAAAATTTTGTACACATCTTTGTTTTAATGTTTGAAAGTGTGATTTCTTCTTCTTTCGTTCGCTTGAAACATGTCTATATGCCTATCTGTATTTCTGTCTCCTGACAAAACTCACTGAAAGTGTGATAAAATTCGCACAAATCTGAGTTTTAGCGTTTGCAACTTTCATAAAAACCACATAAAACTAAGTATTATAATTTGTATTAATTGTGAGTAACTGAACAAAACATATTCGCTCAAAAAAATCTAACGTTTGTAGCATTGATAAAAACCTCACAGAACATATCTCAAAAAATATCTAACGTTTGTAGCTTTGATAAAAACCTCACAGAACATATCTCAAAAAATATCTAACGTTTGTAGCTTTGATAAAAACCTCACAGAACATATCTCAAAAAATATCTAACGTTTGTAGCTTTGATAAAAACCTCACAGAACATATCTCAAAAAATATCTAACGTTTGTAGCTTTGATAAAAACCTCACAGAACATATCTCAAAATGATCACTATCTATTTAAATGACGAATCAGTGGCGTAGAAATTTGTTGCAAAGGTACAGGAAACATTTCTGTCACTTAACAAATAGATTTATAGATTGCGCCCCCAGGTTTCGCTTCTGCTGAGAAAATAGAGAGGCCAGCTCACACGCTCAACATTTTCTCGCAAGCGTGCACATTTTTGTACTTTCATCGCTATTGGTGTTTTAGCTAAGATGTCAAGACATTTCTATCTCTAAGCTTTAATAACGGTATATTGTTGCAGCATGGATTAACATGGATTAATATGGATTAAGCATAATTTTAATGACACATAAATGGACAACTTTACCGTCTTTATACATACACATTTTGATTAATTGTGTAGATTTTAAGGCTGCTTATTAAGAAAAAAAACACAATTTTTATATCCACAGGTTAGAGGTAGGTTTGCATGTTTGTAACACCAAATAAAAAATTAATATAAAAAAAAGTTGGTCATTCTGTCTCTTTCATTATCGTCAAACACAAACGTTATACTGAAACACAAATTAAACAACGAAAGTTGGCTAATTTAACAACATTGTTTAGTTACTATTCATTTTTAAATTAACATTTAATTAACGTTTAACATCGGAGCGCCAACATCATCTCTCTCTTGCCTTGGCAGTGCACTCTGGCAGACTGTATCCTGCCCATCACATGAAACAAATCTATCCTTTGTTTCTTTATCGCACCTCATCAACTCTACCTTCACTTTAAGGTCTTTAACAAGGCTTCGTATCTTTTAATATGCCCACAATATGTATGGATTATCAATTAATATTATTATTAATACTAATGTGAAATGTTATATATATGTATATAAAGTATTTTTTTTTTTATTTTCGTTAATAGTTCTTTTTTATTTTCACAGTGTTGTCACAATTATTTTGTTTTCTTCTCCGTTCATAATGTTCTCTCATTCTAAGCATCCACGTCCCAAAGGCATCAATTATGTCATATAGTTGTTTATTTATTATCCATGTTTCTGAGTTAAACAGTGTATGTTTTTATATTTCTTTTCTATAATTGATTGCCAATTGGTACACATGTTTACTGCAGTGTTCCGTTAAAGCGATTGTTTACTGTTATTCCACTGCATTTACATTGAGTGCAATGCAATGGCTGGTACCTTCGAGTTATCAGTCCTCCGTGCATTTCATACTTCTGCCGTGTTCCATACTGTCATTGTCAGTATCTTGATAAAGATCTTTTTGTTAGAAACGTCGATTCTGTGTATTTTTCCACATAGAACTATCATTTAACCCTCTTGACATATTTTTTCAATATTTACTTACATTAACGTAAAGTAGATGTTATATTTAATCATTCTTATTTTTAGTTTGTGATTTGTATAGATGTTAACAATTTCCTTGTATCATTAAAAGTAATTTTAGCCATTCATGTTCTCCTTTTAACCTCTATTTCACATCTATCATTATTTCTGGTTATGTGTCCAAGATATTGGTAATTGTAATGATGCTGCTGTGTATTTATGTAATTTTATGTTGAACTTTTGTTCCTCTTTGATTTTGCTGATTATCATAGTTAATGCTCTTTTTTGATGTTAATATCTAGTCCATAATGTTTAATTGATTTATGGATCTATCATTCTCTGTAGCTCCTATTCATTCTCTGCTGAGGACTGTGCCTTCTTGATATATATTGTTTCTTATTCTGTATATTGTTTATTATTCTCCCATTGATTGCATATTTTGGGATACATGGGATACATTCTTTCTTTATATTCAATTCAATTCGTTCAATTCCAGTTAGTCTCAAGAATCTTTAAAGATGAACGTTTTCACCGTTGATAAGGCTAGGTGATAAAATATATCATTGTCTTACTCCTCAAAGATGACCAGCAAGGAAAAGAACTAGCCACCACACCTAATAGTTGCCGCGGCCTAGTACATGAAGAATTAACTCATTCCTGACGGCAGGTTGCTGCCATGGGACATACCTTTATCTTTACTCGCCACAATTATGTATTTTTCTATCGATCAGCTACACTTACTTACCATGTTCCGCATGTTGGATTTCAGTCTTGCTGCAGTGAGTACAAATTATTGATTATTATCACGGGATGAACTGAATTAATGTGGTTCATATAAGCAATATTGTCTAAATATTTGCATATTGTCCAAATCTGCATTTCCATATTTCGTCAATATTCATCTTTCAACATCTGACGAATATATTTCACCAGCAGTTCTTTACATCATTGCATTATTGTCGTGTAGATCGCAATATATATTTTATATCTGTATGTTATACTTCTATTGTATCTTATTCTTTCTTATTTCTGTTAACATTTTAACGACTCAGAATTTCTTTGTATATATGTATATATATATATATTGCTCTGCATTTAATTAAAGTGGATGAAACAAATTATCACTATCACTTGGAACGAGCGAGCAACAATTATATGTGTTGTTCAATGGCATATCAAACTTCAAAGGCTGAGTGTATACAATCTCAAAGGTGGAAGCTTCAAATTGCTTCTAATATGATGGAACCAATAATTTATAATCTTCCATATATTTCATATTACATCGCTAACAAATGATAACGTTAATAAGGTGAAATTTTCAAGAGACTAGGTGATCGTTTCAGTCAACATCTTTATGATATTAATACGTTTCTTACTCCTGTTTCTGTGCATTTATTGGAGTTGTCACTCTTGGTTCACCTGACGACCAGAGTACTACAATGAGATCTGGCTCCATGAGCAATATGACTAGATATTATCTTGATAATGAACCGTCGCTATATTTTTCATTTTATGTATTAATTTATTTCTTCAATTTATTTACTTTTGCTCTAATTGTTTAATTGTGTACATGTTCCTTTCTACCACAATTGCAATGCATATTGTTCTGCTGTGGTTTTCTTCTGTTTGCAGTTTGGTTCATTTGTAATATTATTTTATTGTTGTTCTATTATTTTTCAGTTTTTCTTTTAAACAAAAAGATTTGTCGAAACGTTTATTTAGTTTGTTTTGCATAATCGTAACTATATTTTTTTTCGTGTCTGTCCATTAAATGAACTGTGAAGCGTACTACCTTGTGTTTTATATCAATAGCTAGTGAATAACAGTTTTACTGCGCTCGACAACTAAGTGTAAACATACTTAAATACGACCTAAAACTAAACATCGTCTTCATAACCAATAAAATACATTTGACAGAAAAACTGTGGCTAATATTGGAGGACTATGGAGGAAATGGTCAATTACTAGACAACATAAGAGCTTTATACATAAACTGCCAGAGTGTAATCAGAACTAGTGAGGGTACAACTGTCCCATTTGAAATAAAACAAAACGATAGGCAAGGCTGCCTACTATCACAACTTCTGTGCGTAACATACAAGGACAGGATAACTAAAGAGACAGACCCAAGAAACAAATTCACCCCTGCAGAAGCATCAAATGAAGATCACAGTTCACTCAACAAGCTTCTATTTGCACTTGATGAATGTTTAATATGCGAATCTTCTTATTCTTCCGCGTTCTTTTTCAAACTCCCACTCGATCTCTCTTGAAGCAGGACAATAATCCAACTAGATTTACAACAGGATGTAGTCCAGATAATGGATATGCGCTGTGTCGTCGTTTATTTGCGCCAATGGCTTGACACATCCGTCTTCGGCAGATAATATACGAATCTGGAAACGAATAACAGCGGCGCACACACTTGCTGCATACAGCCTGCGAACAGCACATCATGAAACTACACGCATCTAAAACAGAGAATATGAAGATAAGCAGAACACAAGGCCAGTTAAATGTATCTGTCAATGGTACAAAATTAAAGCAAGTCCCAGATTTTAAATACCTAGGAAGCATATTTACGGATGATGGAAACTCGACAGAGAGATTGAAACAAGTTGCCAAAAAGCCAATGCGGTGACTTACCAGCTGTCACCAATATTTAAACACCCATCAATCTGCATTGCTACAAAACGACTATTGATAAACTTATTTGTATACCAACTCTGTGTTACCAATGTCAGACATGACTTTGACAAAGACAGTAACGAAAAAGATCACATTTCGCGAAATGGGATGTTTGAGGAAAAATATAAATGTCACGAGAAGAGACAGCAGTAGAAATGAAGATATTATCAAAGAAGTAAAGACAATCTCAAGTCTAGACTACATCGAGAGGCATCAAACCAGATGATTCAATTTCGTCATGAGAATGGAAACTGTGCAACCAGCCTTTCATGCATGCGTCAGCAGAAAACTGGGATACAAGGCACGAGGGATACCAAGAACTAGATGGACAGAGACAATCTAGACAGACAGACACAGACAGACAGACACAGACAGACAGACACAGACAGACAGACAGACAGACAGAGACAGACAGACAGGCAGGCAGGCAGGCAGGCAGGCAGGCAGGCAGGCAGGCAGGCAGGCAGACAGACAGACAGACAGACAGACAGACAGACAGACAGACAGACAGACAGACAGACAGACAGACAGACAGACAGACAGACAGACAGACAGACTGATAGATAGATAGATTGATAGATAGATAGATAGATAGATAGATAGATAGATAGATAGATAGATAGATAGATAGATAGATAGATAGATAGATAGATAGATAGATAGATAGACTGCAGTCTGACAGATGATCGGTTTTCATACATTTGGTGATGATTTGCCTAACCTTATGTCATTGTTCTTCTTATGATATCAGTTTTCTATGCTTAGTAGTCTATAAAGACAGAAGGTTGTCGGCTCCATAAATGTAGGCGTTAGCAGGAGATCCTTATAGCTCCACTTTCGTTTCTGTCTCTTGGGGATGTGTTTTAGTCCTTAATTGGCCAAATAGTGAACATGTTTCTATATTTTTGTCTTTTTCGGCGTTCATTCTCAAACTTCTGCTGGATCTCCCTTGTAGCCATGGTCCTACTAGATTTCCAGCAGGATGTAGTCCAGAGAATGGAAATGCGTTGTGTCGCCGTTTTATTTGCGCCAATGGCCCGACACATCCGTCTTCGGCGGGGAACATGTTTCTATATGATGATGAAGTGTATTCAAGGATCGCAAAGGCAAGCATAACTTTCGGCAGATTGTACGCAAATGTATGGCATAGAAATGGTATTAACATACAGAGTAAGCTGAAAGTTTACAGAGCAATGGTACTTCCAGTGCTGCTATACGCTAGTGAAACATGGACTGTGTATAGACGTCATGTAAAAAATCTCAATAACTTTCCCACAACTTGTCTCAGAAAAGTTATGAACATCAGATGGCAAGACAAGATTCCAGATACCACCTTGACAGATCTGGTATCCTCAGCATTGACACTATCCTGATGCATGCACTGATTCGATGGGCAGGTCATTTGGTACGTGTGCCAGACATCGCCTGCCAAAGATACTTCTCTATGGTCAGTTGGAGAAGGGTAAACGATCTCAAGGTGACCAAAAGAAGCGCTATAAGGCTTGTCCTCACTAAAAGTCTTTGAAATAGACTAAGATACATCGGAAGTATGATAGTGGCCGTACGGCTAGAACGCCAATCTCAGTTTCCTGAGATCCCAGGTTCAATCCGCGGTAGGAATAAGGATTTTTTGTCTTTCGGAGGTGCAACAACAAACTCTTCCTGTACACGTCGTGTCGACAGCTTTGGCAAAGCGGCCTTTATTTCCACATCCTTAAAAGCCTCCCTGCACTCCTTAACAGGAAAACATGCAGTAACGAAAGTTTTTTAAAATTATACATGGGAAGAACTTGCACAAAATATATGTACAAAGCACTCTACAATCAAAAAGAGCACACCATCTTGTGAAAAGAGGAGAAATGCAGCAGCTCAACATCGGAGAGTAGGTAGAAAGGCATGGTTAGACCAAGATCCATCTACAGTGATCATTCCATGCCCGAACTGTTCAAGAAAATTTACAACTCAAATAGGGCCCATTAGCCATCTGCAAACTATTAAGCATGGTCATAATTCTAACTGAATTTTCAAAAGTGGATGTAAAAATGGTGATCATCACTCTTGCTGCACGAACACACAGTGAACATGTCTGAAGAATGGACTTTATGATATAAAATTGAAAGAAAAAATGGCAGAGCATCCACAAAAACCTTCTACTGACAAATGCAATCATGTAGGTTCATTTTCCCTACTGATCACAGAAAAGTTAATTTATTGAAAAGTGAATATACCCCAGTTTACCTACAAGTCGCTGTACAGTTGCTAAAAATTCTTAACTTGCAACATCCAAAGAAAGGTAAGGGGTTCCTGTTCTGTAAAACCCGTTGTACAATTAGGGCAAGATTTAACAAGGCCAGTTTGAGACATAACAAGATTCAGGAAATTGATGGCCGTCACGAACTAAGATAGTTTGAAAGCCGTAAAATTGCCAGGAATTCAAGTGAAAGTAGTCAAGTAAAATGTATAAAAAGATTGCAGAGTGTAATCTTCCGACGGTGGTCATAGTCTGGTTTGTCTATTAAAACTGTCGTTTCAGTTCTGTCTGGCCCTGTCACATTATTTGACATAATCGTAAAAAAGAGATATTGAATACCATCTATCTCTTTTCTATATCCTTCCAATTTTTTCTTTTCATTTTTCTCATACTTTATTTTTGTCTAGACTATATTTCAATAGTCTTTCGTTCTATCATCTTTTAAATGTACTTTAATTTTCTATTTCTTCCTCTCATACTTTTCTTTGTTTCGTTATTCTTCTTCTTGTCTGTTCGTCTTCTTCTTCTTTCTTGTTCTTTCTTCTCTATTCTTCTTGTTCTTTCTTCTTCTTGTTCCTTCTTTCGTCTTCGTTCTCGTTATGTCTTCTTCCTTTTCTATTTATTTGTTTTCTATTTTTCTTCTTCTTGCTCCTTCTTTTCCATTCTTCAACTTGTCTGTGTTTTATCCTTTTTCTTTCTTTTTTTTCTAATGTTTCTCCTTCGTCGCTTTCTTCTTCATATATTCTTCCTTCTCCACCTTCTATGTCTTCTATTTTAATTTATTTTCATGACGAAATTTTGTTTCACTATGTCCGTCGTCATCTGATTCTTCGTATTTCGCATTCCCGTATTTTCTTCCATCTCGCCTTGTTGTCATTTTCCTAATTATTCTACTCCTCATCATCTCTCCATTATACAATCTTATGCTTTCTCTTCTATTTTTATCATTATCCTCTACTTGCCTATTTTTATTTTTATGTTTTCAACTTTCTGCTTATTTCCTATATTTTTCAGTTTCCTGCTTTTTTCCTCATGATTTTCACTTTCCTACTACTTTCTCTTAAACTTTGCTGTTTTCGCATTTTTTTAACCTTCTTGTATCTATCTCTTTAAAAAAAATTTACTTTCATAATTTCCGTCTGTGTTTACGTTTGTGTCTTTTTCTTTCGGATTTACTTCCTGCATTTCTTCCTGTTTTTATTTTCTCCTTATTTTTTTCCTGTTTTTACTTTTCCGTATTTACTTTCTCACTTTATTTTACAAACGTTTGTAAATTATTCCATGTGTCTGGTCTTAAAGGAACAAGACATCATTACATTTCTTCTTTTTCTTCTTGAGCGTTCCTTCTCATATAACCACAACGAATATATCGTGTGATTTCCACCGGGGAGCATGAAGTACGTTATGCTGCAAGTTCCACAGTAGAACTGTGTTACTTGCATTTCGGTTGGCCACTTGTGGTCATGACGTCCGAGGTTCAGCACATCCGTTTTCGTCATGCCTTTAATTCGGGTGGGCTTCCCTAGTACGTGACAGTCTGTCTATCTGTCGCCGGACACGCGGGTATAGTGACTCTTCGCCTAGACGATTGTCGTTCACGTCTATCTCGCACGAGGTGTTCCACCGTCTATGAACTCCCTCGTTCAATTGGACGTGCTTGTGGCTGTGCCCATCGGGTACTGTACCGTTTCTCATCCGCGAGCCTGGTTCCGTATGAGGAAGAACGAACCAGAAGAGTTGGACCTGGCTCGTTCATCCTTCTACCCGAGGCGTAGTTCACAGACATCGTGAACCCCTCGCCCAAGTTCGAGTCTCACACCACGCGTTTGAGAGCAAGGTGTTCTCGAGCTGGGCGACCTTGTCCCAATAGCACCTGGGCCCATCAGATACTGAACCCTTTCTCTCTGCAAGTGTATTTTCGGTATAGGAAAGCTTGACAGTAGAGTTGGGCCAGGGCTTGAATCCGTGTCCCCTTTGTGCCTGAGCCCATCTGGTACGGAACTCTTTCTCTTCGCGAGCATATATCCGGTTTAGGAAGGCTCGACATTAGAATTGGGTTAGGTCTTCTTGCTTTTCCGAACGCCCATGATTGGGTCTGGGTCTCTGCCTATAAGGAGAACAGGTAACTAGAAGCTCGTCTCGAGCTAACGGAGCTGTAGTTCCCCTTTCCTAGGAACTTTTCACTTTTTATTTGCAGTTTGTGCTGCCCTCTTGCGCTGTTCTGCCCTTTCATTGTGACATTGTACTCAGTATGAAATCTATTTGTCTCTCGCCATGCATCTACCTTTGCGTGCCTTTTACATTGGCCGCCCCTCCATTGTTCGGACTGGACTGACTAGCTTCACTGTATGTCGACAGTGTCGCTGTATGTGGTGATGCTGGTGGTGTCGGAGATATTGTATGTCTCTTATGCAGTCAAATCTCTTTCCATCTGCTACCTCCACATTCTCGGACAAAGGATTTGGCCAGAATCAGAAGAGGGTTCTTTATAAATTAATCCAGTGCTTTACATTTGAAGAGGTGATTGTCAACAAATTGTAAAAATGGTTTGCATAGTTGCCATTCTGGGGCTTGGTGTGTGTTGCATTCTGTACACGTCTTTATTACGTGATATGTGATTGGTTTGGAATAGGTAGATGATATTGTGATCTTCACCTGTCTGATGATTGATTCTATCAATATAGATTTTCCGTTTCGTCTTTTCTGCCCTTTCTTCGTTACTCTGTTCTTTGTTTCCTCGTCTCCTTTCTTTTTCTTTTTCTTCTCAATTTTCTTTTTGCCCCTTGTTCTTTTCTATCTATTGTTGTGCACTTTAAAAAAATAATTTATGTCTTAATTTTTGTTTCTCCTCCATTTATTTTATTTATTTCTAATTTGTTATTGTTTATTTTTCCTTCTTCGGAAAGAGAAGGTTTATCTAAAAAATGTCTTTGTTTATGTAATCTTTATGTAAAACATTATTTTTGTTTATGTAAATTAGGTGATCTTTTTCTTTGGAAATATGTTGACATAGGGAACATGTTTACTCGTCTTTTGTGACATACTTCCTAGCACTACATATCATTTTCTACCTTCCTAAGAAGGGGGGGGGGAGTGTGGGTGTTGTTGAACTTTTGTGGCCTACCACTACATGTAATTTTCTGCCTTCCTAAGAGAGGGGGTTTCAACCTTTCAACCCCTCCCCCAATCTATAGGCTTGACGTATATTACATTAAGTAATGCGCAACATATCCACTGTTTGTTTTCCGTGACATTTTTATCGGTATTAACTATGTGAATGTTGCCACTCTAGATTTTGTAGATAGACACTCTAGATGATCGCTGACATGCATCTCTATTGTATCCTGTTAGGATCATTCGATATATATAATTTTTCTCATTTGTTCAAAATTTAGGTAGACACGAAAATTGAAAAGAGAAGCTGGTGATATGTCTTTGTCATCTATCCTCTTCTTTCTTCTGTTTTTTCTGCGCTGTATATCCCCTTATACAATGCAACGTTAGGGATAAGCGAGTTCTCTGGAGACGGCGTTATTGTTGTGTTTTATATATGTGTGTTTTCGTGGTATCTTATTTCTGTAATCCATCTTTTATGCTGCTGGATTTATATCCATTATGTCTGTATAACGCTGCTTTTTGAGTGGCCTTATCTAATGGTAGCCTGGAAGCATGTGAAAACTACTTACTTATTCTTCTGCCTAATTATATAATCCAGATTTAGCTTTCTGTTTATTAGTCATCTGATGTTTCTGAGAATTCTTCATATTTTCTACGAATACTTTAGTTCTATATTGTCTGTGTGCTAGACCAATCACAGCAACGTTTCAGTCTCCGAATGGTTACATTCAGAAAAGAAATAAAATATTATATCTACTCACTGTGCCCTAGTATTTTAAGATCGGTAATAAGGTGTGATGTGTTGTGTTATAACCTCCATTCCCATAGTAAAATAGAGCATGAGATTTCGAAGTGATAAACGCGTTAAAAAAGAAAGAGAATAACCCTTTCTAGGAGTTTTTCCATGTATCGAACATCAGCCATCTCTAATCGAAATTGAACGGTTTTCTGTTTTAGTAGCTACACCAGGTCTCTTCAAGTCTAACTACAGTCCTGATGGTTTACCTAAGTAAAAGGTCTTCCGTACGTCGGATCATCTTTTTAATGAAGAATTCGAAAAACGTTTAAAGGGCGGAGGGGGAGAGTTTGGTCCGCATTTTGGCCAATTTACCTAATATTTTTGTTTGTTTGTTTTTCGTTCACTCCATTGTAACCATCACGTATATCCGTGCGATTTCCGCCGGGAGCGTGATTACGTTGTGCCACCGTTATGCGCCTTGTAGGCCTAGCACATCCGATTTCGGCATTCGGAATTGCCTTGACAATTCGGGTGGGCTACCCTTAGCCTGTGACAGCCTCTATATCTGTCTCCAGGCACGCGTAGTGGAGCCTCTTCGCCCAGACGATTTTTTGCTCTCGTCTGACTCGAACGAGGTGTTCCACTGTCTATGAACTAGCCTCGTGTAATTGGACGTGCTGTGCCTGTGCCCATTGGGTACTGAACCGTTTCTCATCCGTGAGCCTGGTTCCTTAAGGGGAAGAACTCAACAGAGGAGTTGGACCCTGGCTCTTTTACCTAATATTAAAAGTCATATTTTGATTTGTTATTTGTTAAAAGGCGTAGAAGTTTGAACCACACACATTCCCTCTAATCGACAATAATGTCTGTCAGTAATAATCAGCAATATAATACACAGACGAAAAAGAAACAATTCATCTTGTCAACTCTATCACGTATTGCCCCCTTTCTGTAAAATGTGCACCGAGCGAGTTGTTGAGTGGTTCTCAATATTTTCAGACCCTCACCTTTCTTCTGAAACAAAATGTCCTCAGTGATACCTCACCCCGTGCCTAAAAAATATATATGGTAGCAGACGTTATTTACATATCACTAAGGTTATAATATTTATCGATAGGCAACTGGATATGTATCGATAGGCAATTGAATATGTATCATCAGGCAACTGGTTATTTATCGATAGGCAACTAGATATTTATTGATAGGCAACTAGATATTTATCAATAGACAACTGAATATTTATCAATAGGCAACTGGATATTTATCAATATGCAACTAGATATTTATAAATAGGCAGTTGGATATTTATCAATAGGTAACTTGATATTTGTCGATAGGTAGCTTGGTATTTAGCGATAGATAACCTGATAATTATCGATATCCCCACTTGATATTTATTGATAGACAAATTGATATTTCTTCTTGATTCTTGATTAGAAACTGGCTTCACAGCACGCGGGAAGTAAGTGCTCCGCTCTTCGTTCCAACAGACATCCCAGTGTATGTAAACTCAGAGTCCCGGTCAGGTGTTGATTGTGTGATCTTCGGGACTTTCCAAAAAATGTACTTTTCCTTCCCTCACCTCTAGATACTCCCATTTCGAATATTCTCTGCGCCCGTGTTGATATACTTGAAATTTATTATTCAAATAATAATCTTCTTCTGTCTTCTTGACAGATATGTGCCGCCCCTCCTCATCAGCTTTAAAATGTTTCTCTGTGCCCCCCTATCTATTATTCTTTATATTGATGTGCTTGCTCTGCTGTTAATTCTTTTATTCTCTCATTTCTTGCCTATATGTAATCTTTGTTTTTTTTTCACTCATATTTTATCCTTTGTTATCTTCTGTTGCTCCTGTCTTACATTACGATTTTCTGTTTGTAATATTCCTTTTCGTGTTTTGCTTTTTTTCTGATGAAGACTTTTTAACCGAAACGTCGTCTTTTGCCGCTTATGGTGGTGTCGTTAATATTCTTGTGTAATTTGTTGCAGCATTCCTTACGTATTTCTTTTTCTTCTTCTCCCTATTGTTCTGTGTTGCACCAACCCTAATATCTTCAGTGCATTGGGCTGTTCCTTAACACTGATGATTTATACCCCTCGTTGAAAGTCTGTTGTCCCCAGATAGTCATATAGTCCACTTTGGAAACCACTGTACTAGACAACTGTTAATACATGTGATAAAAATAGAAAATCAGTGAACCGATATACCTATATATTGCCCTATGTTATTTATATTACCCATGTCACATGGGTTCTCTTATGTTAGAACATGTTTTCTTAATTAATGTCAATGAACCGCGTAGAAATAAGTAGGTAATACGTTTTTTACACTATTGTACGCAGTAACATTATAAACTGTTTTATGGTTAGTCAGGAAAATAATGTATTATTGTCAGAAGTTTGGGGGAAAAATGTTACTTGTCAAATTTTGAACGGAATGATTAATGTGGAACATATGCACGTATGTAGGCACACGAGACAGCATTCTTAGATTTGAGGGGTATCGTTATTAGTCAAATAAACTTTAATACCGTACTCGAAAACAAAGAAGTTGAATGTTAAATATAGAGGACGAACACTGCCACCTGATTATGAGATATCTCCCTGGTGGAGTAGTCTATGTATTTGATTTGAGTTCACGAGATTTTCCATTGTCTATCCCCAGGTGAATGATGGTTGATAGTATGATATTGCTTCCAGGTGAATGATGGTTGATAGTATGATATAGCTTTCAGGTAAATGATGGTTGATATTATGATATATCTTCCAGGTGAATGATGGTTGAGAGTATGATATAGCTTTCAGGTAAATGATGGTTGATATTATGATATATCTTCCAGGTGAATGATGGTTGAGAGTATGATATAGCTTTCAGGTAAATGATGGTTGATATTATGATATAGCTACCAGGTGAATGATGGTTGATAGTATGATATAGCTTTCAGGTGAATGATGGTTAATAGTATGATATAGTTTTCAGGTAAATGATGGTTGATATTATGATATAGCTTCCAGGTGAATGATGGTTGAGAGTATGATATAGCTTTCAGGTAAATGATGGTTGATATTATGATATAGCTTCCAGGTGAATGATGGTTGAGAGTATGATATAGCTTTCAGGTAAATGATGGTTGATATTATGATATTGCTTCCAGGTGAATGACGATAGCATGATATAGCTTCCAGGTGAATGATGGTTGATAGTATGATATAGCTTCCAGGTGAATGATGGTTGAGAGTATGATATAGCTTCCAGGTAAATGATGGTTGATAGTATGATATAGCTTCCAGGTGAATGATGGTTGATAGTATGATATAGCTTTCAGGTAAATGATGGTTGAGAGTATGATATAGCTTCCAGGTGAATGATGGTTGATAGTATGATATAGCTTCCAGGTGAATGATGGTTGATAGTATGATATTGCTTCCAGGTGAATGACGATAGCATGATATAGCTTCCAGGTGAATGATGGTTGATAGTATGATATAGCTTCCAGGTGAATGATGGTTGAGAGTATGATATAGCTTCCAGGTGAATGATGGTTGATGGTATGATATAGCTTCCAGGTGAATGATGGTTGATAGCATGATATAGCTTCCAGGTGAATGATGGTTGATAGCATGATATATCTTCCAGGTGAATGATGGTTGATAGCATGATATAGCTTCCAGGTGAATGATGGTTGATAGTATGATATAGCTTCCAGGTGAATGACGATAGCATGATATAGCTTCCAGGTGAATGATGGTTGATAGCATGATATAGCTTCCAGGTGAATGATGGTTGATAGTAATATATAGCTTCCAGGTGAATGATGGTTGATAGTATGATATAGCTTCCGGGTGAATGACGATAGCATGATATAGCTTCCAGGTGAATGATGGTTGATAGCATGATATAGCTTCCAGGTGAATGATGGTTGATAGTATGATATAGCTTCCAGGTGAATGACGATAGCATGATATAGCTTCCAGGTGAATGATGGTTGATAGTATGATATAGCTTAACATGCCGCTAAGCTTATGGGTGTGAGTCTCAATTGGCGTTCCAAGGCTGGATGTGTTGTCTTGGTTACATTGGGTCCATGTTTGTTAAGGTTATTTTGTTGTTTTCTATCCACCGTTTTCTTGGTCTATATTTATATTTGGATATTCTTTGGTTTGTGCTCTTATTGGTGTATGGTGTGGGTTCATTCTCATAAGGTGACCGAACCATTTTACTTGCTGCCTTCGATATGTTCTATGCATGATATTATAATTACTCTTTTCCTAATTTCTTCATCTCATATTTTATCTACTTTACTAAGTAGTAACCATTGCAGCTTTTCTCGGACACTTTATTTCGCATGTAATGATTTTTATTTGCTGCAAGAGTGTTAAAGACCATGTGGAACAGTGGTAGCTCACGAGGTTGTCGGTTTAAAATCATGTCTTCATTACAAGTCTATTTAGCAGGAGATCCTTCTGTTAATTGTTACAGCTATAGGGTTATGTGCGGCGAGTCGTGCTCTCGGCAGGTAGATTGCCGCTCTGTTGAGTTGGGTGAGTGTGACTGTCGCCAATAGAATTCCTATCAACAGCATTCAATCCAGCCGTTTGGGTCATGTTTTTGATTCTTTCCGTGCATATAGTTATGCACTCCACTAGATAAATTTCATGGATTAAGAATATTGCGCATTTATAAACAAGTCATAATGATCCACTATCAAATCCGCGACTTCGTTAGAAGTCTTGACTGAAATCGCATCTTTTTTTAGGGATCCGATGTAGTTAAAACGTGTTGACTCAAGTTGTGAGGCGAGTGGTGCCATCTGATTGGGCATGGTACAAATCCAGTTCGCTTCATGATTTTTCTGTATTAATAAATCCTCAATGATTTTATATTGCATTATTCATTTAAAGGTTGGCCATATTTTATCTGAGAGTTGATGTAATACATTTTAATTGTATGGCAACATAGAAGTAGACCCAAAGGTCATTCGATTGCTTTCAATTCTTTCTCCGCTCGTGTATCTACTGTTGTTCACAAATGGAGAACAAAGAATGGTACTACTGTTTCCTGCCATGCGTATTGTTAACGATGAATAAAGAGCATTGTGTTTGGAGTTGGCAATATCATCACAAAGACGTCCACAGTGATACAATAATCTGTGTTTGACACACTAGAGAGACACCTTCACATT
Organism: Meghimatium bilineatum; assembly: GCA_034231615.1. Classification (NCBI taxonomy): domain Eukaryota; kingdom Metazoa; phylum Mollusca; class Gastropoda; order Stylommatophora; family Philomycidae; genus Meghimatium; species Meghimatium bilineatum. The sequence goes on along the minus strand of CM067311.1, from coordinate 29,503,189 downwards.
GACACAGAAATCTGCGTGGGATATGTTACAGTGGCACCTTTATATTGATACAAAATCCGTGTTGGACAAGCTAGAGTGACACCTTAACATTGATATAAAAATCTGTGTTGGACACGCTAGAGAGACACTTTTGCATTGATACAGTAATGAAAGATATAGGTCAAGGTAATCTGAGTTATAAACGAGCGTCATAGTCCCAAGTTTCCCATAAGTACTCAGCCGTGGCTATATACAATACAGGGCTCTTAGCTGAATTAATTAGGACCCAGTTCGTTACGTGTTTTGAATATTGTTTGCCATTTATTTGGTTACTATTTATATACTTGGAATCGCATGCCAAAAATGCGAAGGCGATTCCAAGTATATAAATATTAACCAACTAAAAGGTAAACAATAATAAAACAAATGTAACGAACTTTGTCCAACCTAATTTAGCGGTCTTCTATTGGAGCCCGGTCATGGCTTATCTACCTACTCAGTGGTTGACCAAAAACCACCTTACTAGGGCATCGCTGATAGCACGTACTCCGCAGCGATGGAGCACTTCCTCAACCTTCTAGGAGTATGATGTCTGGTACCCTACTCCTAGTGGCTGGGTGAACCACGGGGCGAATTTGTATTTAAAACATCAAATAACGAGTGATATCGTAAAACAAGCCTGCTTGTCGTCTGGCGAAATCTTAAATTTTTCTAAAAATGATTTTCTGAAGTCGAATGTGTCTGGTCAAACGGCACAGATGACTCAATTAAGCTGAAAAAACAACAACACATTCAATAACTACATCGTCCTCACATTAATTTGAGAACGTATGCTGAACGAGAAAAACGTTTCTTTGTAGCCCTTTAGCTAGTTTTACTTCCATACCTACGCATTTGTTAATGGCCATCAACAACGAACAATGATACTAACGACAGTAAAAAATAATGATTGTACAAAATGATAAAATCAATAATCGGAGTGTTTTTTCTCTGTTATACTAACGAGCATTCTCATTTGATACTAACACGTATTTCTCAATTGTCAGATGTCATTCTTGAAACGATGCTGCGTTTCTTAGTTGTGCCAAGTGAAGATTTATAGTGGGCGATTTCCAATATTGAAATTTTAATCAATAATTAATCAATACACTGATGCGAAACTACAAGTGATCCTTATGCTTGTTATATGAAGTATGTATGTCTTCATTGTTTGAGATCAATACCAGACTAATTTATGTTTATCGTTAGAGTTTGCAACGTTACTAACTAAAACTATAATAAATCTACGTCAAAAAAATTAATAATGGAACTACAACTTTAGAAACACATAATTAAAAACAGAATCAGTAATAAATGCACTGTCAATAATAATAATAATAATAATAATAATAATAATAATAATACTAATAATAATACTAATACTAATAATAATAATAATAATAATAATAATAATGACAGCTTGTTCCGTATATGATATTGGATATTATTCATCTGCTGGCTACTTTAGTTCTTACTTATAAGTTCAATAATATTGTTAGTGCATGGTGAACGGCATGATGTATTCTTCATTTCATCATGGAACAGGTCATGCGATAAAGCAATCATATTTTTGCCTGATTAATTTAGTGTCTAATTTTTAATAGCCTAAACCTAAAACGAAGAAATGCAAGTGATGTGGAAGGGCAGACCAGGCCCTTATCCTTGGTTGACAGCTGGTCTAGGTTTGGAGCACAGAAAAGCTGACAAATATAGCACAGGTCTGCTGATCCAGCAGCTTCTGCAGCTAGCCTTGGCAGAACTGTATTAGTATTACCTTCTTTATGAAGTTAACAAGGCAGAAACATGGACAAAACATGGACAAAACATGGACAAAACATGGTCTCTATTTGTGAAGTTAACAAGGCAGAAATATGGACAAAACATGGTCTCTATTTGTGAAGTTAACAAGGCAGAAACATGGACAAAACATGGTCTCTATTTGTGAAGTTAACAAGGCAGAAACATGGACAAAACATGGTCTCTATTTGTGAAGTTAACAAGGCAGAAACATGGACAAAACATGGTCTCTATTTGTGAAGTTAACAAGGCAGAAACATGGACAAAACATGGTCTCTATTTGTGAAGTTAACAAGGCAGAAACATGGACAAAACATGGTCTCTATTTGTGAAGTTAACAAGGCAGAAACATGGACAAAACATGGTCTCTATTTGTGAAGTTAACAAGGCAGAAACATGGACAAAACATGGTCTCTATTTGTGAAGTTAACAAGGCAGAAACATGGACAAAACATGGTCTCTATTTGTGAAGTTAACAAGGCAGAAACATGGACAAAACATGGTCTCTATTTGTGAAGTTAACAAGGCAGAAATATGGACAAAACATGGTCTCTATTTGTGAAGTTAACAAGGCAGAAATATGGACAAAACATGGTCTCTATTTGTCAACTCAGGCATTGTACAACGTGAAAAAACCCGGTTTTTATCGATGCTGAACACGGCCGTCATACATAGATATTGCTGGCCTGCAGGAGACACACCGCCTTAAGGATGTGTCACTTAAAGATAGGAATATCTTCTTCTGGGAACAAAGAGGAAATGATGAAACTCAGCAGCGTGGAGTATGCGTTGCTGTTAATATATCACTGTTGGGTGCAATTAAGAGCCCAATTAGTGGATATGAAAGAATGTTAACCTTGAACTCCAAGTTCTATGAGATCGGGTCTATCATAAATCACAATGTAGTTTTCGTGGAGATCTGGTCAACCACGAATATATTTTCATTACGTCAATTGCAGAAGAAATGCCGGAAACAAGAGCAGCATATGTATGTTGCTTTCAGTAATATTTCAAAGGCATTCGACTTAATAAGTCGTGGGGGCTTATTCAAAGCTCTCAAGAAAATCAACTGCCCACAAACCTCCTAAGTATAGTTAAACTATTCCACACAGACATGAAAGATTCTAACACCATTGATGTTATTTTTTCAAAGGAGTTTGTTACCAAAAGTGGTGTTTAACAAAGATTCTTGCCCACACGTTTTTCTGGAATATAGGGCCTACCTCTCTCTCCTCTTGAAAAAAGTTTTTTGCGACCAGGATGATGGTATACTTATCCATTCTTGTACAGATGATGGCTTCTACAATGCTCAAAGGTTGCAAGCCAAAAACCAGTTTAAAGAGGGTCGCTGTAAAAGAATTGATCTTTGCAGATGATGCTTCATTTATGGCACACTCAGAGAAGGAACTGCAAAACCTCCTACTGCCTTTTCTCATTACTGCCATGAGTTTAAACTAACCATCAGGAAAAAGAAGACGAAATTAGGACGCAGGCTGCCATTGTCTATTGTCTATTGTCTGTCCCAAGGTGAATGGGAGTGGTTCGTACACTTCCCTTTAAGCGTAGGGGTGGGAGCTTAAACTGTCATTCCAAGGCCAGATGTGTCGCCGTGGTTGCAGTTAGTCCATGTTTGTTCAAGGCTATCTTGATGTTTTCTATTCACCGTTTTCTTGGTGTACTTTTGGCTTTACGTCCTGATATTTTTTTGTTATATGTTTTTATTGGTATTTGTTTGGGTTCGTTCTCATAAGGTGACCGAACTATTTTACTTGCTGTCTCTCAATATGTTCGATTCATGATATTATGCCAACTCCTTTCTTAATTTCTTATTGTATCTAGTTTAGTAACCATTACAGCGTTTCTCAGACACTTCATTCACAAATGTAACGATGTTCCTCTGCTGGAGGCTGTTAAAGACCACGCTTGGCATTGGTAGCAGGGTGTTAGTATAACAATTGTAGATATTATCTGTTTTTTTCCCTTTAAATAGTCATCTTGATTTTTGGGTGAAGAAATAATGGTGAAAGTTGGTACGTCACTGTGTTTGCTTTCTGGCACCTTGTTTCTATTTCTTTGACTAGTTTTCCATTATCGAAAAAAATGCTGCCTAGATATTTCAATTCTTTGCCTTGTTTCACTTTGGTGTTATCTATTGTTACATCCATTGGTGTTGCAGGCTTGCTAAATTTCATACCTTTTATTTTTTGTACGTTAATTTTCATGTTGTACTTCTGCTATCCTGGTAGAAATGCATTGTAGTAAATTTGCAAATTTTACTCCTCTTTGTATATTCGACTTTGATTGTCTGCACATAGTTGTTTGTTGATGCCATTACACAGCTATAAATCGTAATCGCTGTTAATAAGCTAGAGGTTGTTAACCACTTTACAAATCTAGGAACCTCATTCAACAATAAACTATTTATGGATCAATAAATAAATATCAAGATTTGAGAGGCATTCATAAAAATAATCAGACGAAAAAAAATGCCGGGGGAATTAGAAAATTAAGAATAACAAATAAGTGTCTGGTTTACCTGGCTTGTGTACTCAGCACTCTTGTCTACGGCAGTTAAACATGGGAAAACTATATGCACCATGAGAGACGACTTAACAGCTTTAACATGCTGTGTCTATGAAGAATTCTTGAAGTTAGCTGGTAAGACAAAGTCACTAATATTTATATATTAGGAAGAACATGCAATACCACAGCATTTTCTTTGCTCAATCTGAGCAGACTCAGATGGCTGGGACAAACTAGGAGGATGGACAATGGTGAATATCGAAGCTCCTACTTAGCATACAAATATATATTCCAACTAAGATACTATTATTGTACCATTCATATATTGAAAACAATTCAATCATATCCTTAGCAGGGCATCGATACACGACTATTATTTAACTTTTAGGCACCACACATATGAGATAACTTCAAATAGGTCCCGGAATTAGTGGTTTATATGGAAATAAGTAACAATAGAATTATCTACACTAAATTACCTTCAAAGTAGTTCGCTTCGGCAAATGCACACTTTTGTCAACACGCACACAGCTGCTAAAAACATTAATGGAACACATTCTTTGATACATTCTTTGACTCATTTCTCAACAGTATTGTCGCAATTGTGAAAACATCATTTACGTCATTGAATCTCTGTCCTTTCAGTGTCGATTTCAGTCGAGGGAACAAGAAATAATGATCACGACCTTTCGGGATAATATGGAGGTTGCTCCAAGGAAATCTCATTGTGCTTTGTGAAGAACTGCTTCATCAGTAGGAACGGATGTGCCAACCCCATGCAGAATAATCCAACTATTTGTTCTCCATATATTTACTTGTCGTTTTTTGTTCTGATTACATCGCCTAGACGACGGAGGATCTGTCACCGTTAGTGTCTCTGGTAGTGTCTTTGCCCTCAAGTAAAATACTACGTTCGACAAATGTACCTTGTTCAATTAAGGAAATTTTCAACACTCGCCTATGCAGCTAGTACAACACACAAACAAACATTTGCATCTTGTCTTCTAAAGTATATTTGAAGGTCACGAAATACATCTGTGAAATAGACAAATGGAATCATTACAAGAATGTGAATAGACTAACAAGTTGACTAGTTGTTTTGTTTATTTCTGGGCCACAGGTGCTGGCAGTAATTACTGTTACATTTAAGGAGATTTGCTGGAGTAGGGATTTAACAGGCAAGTCTTAGTCATTATAAATGTGATTTGCCAGAGGTGACAGGAGATAGTGTAGTCAGCATTGTGGAAAAACGAACGAGTGCTGGAAGTAGTGGGTTGTTGTGTTTGTAAGATAAATTCTGCCTAGTAGTGCTATGCAGCATGGCCATCTAGAAACTGATACAGCGTCACATACAAGATCGGTTGTCAACAAATATTGCTGGAAGTTCCTTTACAGTATGTCAATCAATCAATTAAGTGCCATGCCGACTGGCGTAGGTGATAATGTTTTTCCACAACTTTCTGTCCCTTGTTTTTTTCAATAATCTCGGTTGGTGAACTTCTACTGTGCCACAATACCAGTCCGTCTATCAACTTTTCTCTCTGTCGACCCCTATCTCTTTTCCCCTTGATCTTTCCAGTGGTTATTAAGCGTTAAAGTTGTGATTTTCTCAGCACATGCTCTAGAAATCTTGACTGTCTGCCCCCAATGGTTGATCATTTTACGCCAGCATCAATGAGAACCTCTACATTAGATTTCTTAGCTGCCCATGGTATTTTCATCATTCTTGTCAGAAACCACATCTCTGTAGCTTCTAATTCGCCTTGAATTATATTGTTTACAGTTCATACTTCACACCCATAAAAAATAATTAGTTTGATATAACATCTCAGCACTCGAATTCGGGTCTGCATTGATAGTATTCCATTGCACAAAATGGTTCTCATTTTTTGGATTGCTGATTTGGCTTGTGCTTTTCGGATTTTTATCTCACTTGAGCGTCTACCTTCTGATGTTAATAGGGTGTCAAAATATTTTATTTATTAACTTGTGTTAATTTTGTGTCGTTAATTATTACATTGCATTTTGGTGGTGTATGTCTCTTCGATGCAATCATTATTTGTTTCTTTCTTGTTTAAAATGAGGCCTTTGTTTTCACTTTCTTTCACTACTTTATCTAACAGGGCTTGTAGTTCCTGTTCGCTTCCTGCTATCAACACTGTGTCGTCAAAATATCTCAAGTTATTCATATTGCATCCTCCCACTTTTATTCCTTCTATATTTCATATAATGTATTCTGTATACAGGGAGAAAAGGTCCGATGACATTACACAACATTGCCTGATACCCCTTTCTATCTTATGAAATCTACCTATAGTGTTGTTAACTCTCATCGCAGCCGTTTGTTTCCAAAACATATTTCTTACTATTCTTAGCTCATTCTCATCAACGTTAAGATTTTCTATTAGTTTTATGATGTCTGAATGCTTCACCTTGTCAAATGCTTTGCTGTAATCTATGAAGCACAGATTAAGGTCTTGTTGTACTTATATGGCCCTCTCCATTAATGTTCTTACTATGTATAGGGCATTTCTTGTGCCCTTTCCATCTACGAATCCGAATTGTTCATCTGCTCTGGTTTTATTTTTCCTCTTATACACCTCATTATTATGCGCAGTAGAATCTTGGTCATCTGACTCATGATTGTTCTGTGGTTTTCGCAATCAACTGCACCAGGTTTCCGTGGTAGGGCTATGGAAACTGATTGTAGCAAATCAGATGGAATATAGCCGCTGTTGTAGATGACATAAAAAACATTTGGTGATAACTTCAAGACCATAATCTCCCAGAGCGTCTAATTCTTCTGTTGTAATCTTATCAGGACCCGATGATTTGTTGTTTTACGAGTGTTGTATAGCTTGGTTTACCTCTTCCTTTAATATACTTGAACATTCATTGTTATAATTTAAGTTAGTATTCATTCAGTTAGTATTACTGTTATGTTACATTGTGTACCAAATCCTTTTCAGAATTGTCGTGTGTGTTGATCCACGAACATGTATATCTATATCATTGTGATTAATCTTACACAGCATCACGCATCCTGGCTGACGCAGGTGATTATATATTTATGAACGTGAACTTTGTGTGGACCCTGGACGTCTGAGATCAGAAACAATATTACCCGGTCTGTCAAAGAGAAGTACACTTTTGGAAAGGCCAGAAGATCACACAATCAACACCTGACTGGGACGCATACACTGGGATAGCTGCTGGAACAGAGGACGGAGCACTTATGGGAATGCCCCACGTGCTGTGAAATCAGTTTCTAATCAAGTATCAAGAAGAACTTTGTGTCGCCAGCAACGAATACAGAGAAAAAGTAGGATGAACTAAGTTAAGTGACGTATGTGAACTCTGATGCACTGTAGTTACGAGGCTTACACATTGCCTGGCCTATTCTAGAGAAAATTGGTTTTAGGACGGATAATTCCGACACCACTCGTTGTCTACTGTCTGTTTTTAATCCAATAATAAATAGCATGCCTTTTTGTATATCTAGGTATATCCTTGAATGTACTTATTGACTGAACATATTGAATGACTGAGATAGTCACTGCCAGATCAAAGCAAAGTTGGAGGTAGTCACTGACTGAACATAATCAATCATGGAGGTAGTCACTGACTGAGCATAATCAATGTTGGAGGTAGTCACTGACTGAGCATAATCAATGTTGGAGGTAGTCGCTGACTGAGCATAATACATTTTGGAGGTAGTCACTGACTGAGCATAATACATTTTGGAGGTAGTCACTGACTGAGCATAATCAATACATGAGGGCATCTAGTGATTATCTAAAAGCATTGAATTTCGCAGAAACACATTCAAGTAACTTACCTTAATATGTCACTATATCTAGTATAAGATCATACACTATAACTCGTTGTTTACCTGACGAAGTTCTGAGAACTGGTCAAGTTTCAGTCATAGCACCATGTTTTTTCTAAGAACAAAAAAAACACGCTGCTTACTGTTAACTGGTTTCTCTGTGTAATCTACGAATACAAATAGCTTACTGTCTACAGGTTACATATGTCTATTACAAGAGCACACGCAAAGACAACGTTTAAAGTTAACAGGTCATCCTGTCTTGTTTAAGATCACACACACACTAAGGCGCTGTTTACCATTAAAGAAAAAAATCGAAATGCAGAAAACGGGATTTGAACTAGGTCCGCTCAGATGGAACCTACTCTCCTCGCAATTTGATTGAACAGGTATTCCATCTTCGGCCTCTTGAACTTACACCCTACCTACACTTACCTACGCACATCCCTTGAAAAGATCCCTGTCTCTTTTTGATCCCTTGAACAACTTTTTGACTTGAAGATAATCAAGACTAACAACGTGTATATTCCCATGCTACTATGAATATGGACCGGTTTAGCGACGCAAAGACAACAATAGCACACTCACACACACTGCATAGGTGTGTAAATTCCTCGACAACCACACATATTTTGACATCAGCACGTGCGCGAAGGCTTCAGTACTATAAGGACTAATTAGATCTACTTGCAAACAAATAAACATATACACATAAACAATGTTGCTTAAGATTGTGACTTTTGGCATGTGCTGACGTTAATATGTTTGTTGTTCTTGAGAAATGTATATATCTGTGCAGTGTGTACGTGCGTGTGTTATTGTTGTTGTTGTGTCCTTGGGCAGTGCCATATTCATAGCAACTTGGGAATAGGACACGTTGAAAATATTGTCTGAAATTGCATCTTTTTTAGGTATCCTTTTGTTGCATTGTGATTTTTCTTTAATAATAAATCCTCGGTGCTTATATATTATACTATTTGTTTACCGTTAACAAGCCACTCTGCGTATATGGAGATCAAACAAAAACACGTTG